>JAJEJO010003890.1:104611-191396 GCA_020662805.1 Glaucomys volans
TCCCTCCCTCCTCTTCCTCCCCTTTGCCTCCCTCCCTCCTCTTCCTCTCCTTTGCCTCCCTCCCTCCTCTTCCTCTCCTTTCCCTCCCTCCCTCCTCTTCCTCCCCTTTGCCTCCCTCCTGCACACCTTAGCCCTGAGGACAAGAGGGATGGCCCTTGGCATGGCCATTCTGTGGACAGCCAGGGTCCCAGGCACTGCAAACAGTTCAAGTCCTACAGCACCATCACGGGACCTCACCCTGCCGCGGGCTCGGTCAGCTCACTGTGGCTGGGCTCAGTCCATGCTCAGGCAAGAGGGGCAGGGGAACAGAAGCAGAGGTTCTGGGACCAGGCAGCCTGTGCTGGGCCTGGGGGAGCAGGGCAGGGCCAGTGATGGGGAAGGTGGCCTGGAGGGGCTGGCCCAGTCTGGAAAGGCTGTCCAGCCTTCCTGGGGCAGGGACAGAGTGGAGGGGAGCTGGCAGATGAGGGGGCTGGGGAGGGCATTGGGGGACATTGAGCAAGGGACTTGGTGTGTTCCAGAGACCAGGGTAGCTTCTCTAGGCTGGGTGGGCTACCATGCCGAAGTGAGAGGCTGTCCTCAGCTCACTGCATTCTGCCCTGATTCCGTCACTCATTCAGAAAGGGTTTCTGTGCAGAGGTCCTGAGGCTGTGGATCCATGACCCTGAGACAATATCTTCTTAGTGGGGGAGACCCTGTTGGACAGTAAGTGCCGTGTAGTCAGTGTGACACACACCACTGAGGTCTGTGCCCAAGATGCTTTGGCCCAAGAGCTCCTGGGATGCAGCCCCTTCTCACTTGGGAGGAAGTGGCTGGGGCTGGTGGGGACTCCCAGGACCCACCCTGGTACAGGTTTTGGGAGTCCTAAGAGGTGGGATCTGGCACCTTGGTCTCTTCCGGCCTAGGCAGGGGGCCGCCTTCCCCCATAGGTTGCCAGACCCCCCTCCCCACCTGGCCTGGCACTTTCCCACCGCTGCTTCTCACCACCCACTTCAGCTGAGGTCAGGAAGGGTGATCTCTTTAAAATACACATCTGATGATGTCATCCTTCCCTGTTGTCTCGACAATAAAGTCCACATTCCTCAGTGGCAATAAGTCCTGGTGAACTGCCTTCTTTTAGCTCCTGCCCTTCGTCTTGTCCCAAGCCCAGCACCCCTACCCGCTTACCAAATCGACACTTTTTTAAAAAATGTGGATTAGAATTGTACATAACAGTGGGATACATATTTGTACATGCTTATACATAATTTGGTCAGTTTCATTCAATTCTGGTGTCTTTGAAAAAAGAACCATTGGGCTGGGGGTGTAGCTCAGCGGTAGAGCACTTGCTTTGCACTAGGTCCTGAGTTCAAGTCCCAGCATTGCCAAAAGAAGTTATTTTTGAATTGACAAATAAGCATGGAATGGTCCGGCACCCTTTAGAGATGTGCCGGTGTCCATTTTAATGGCCTGGACTTTGCTGGGTACCACAGACAAATGCCAACCCATGCCGGTGTCCCTGGCTCTTCTGGAGTCACCCCATCCCTTCCTGCAGCCCTTGAGGGAGGGGTGGAGGGAGGGCTCTGGAGCTCACTCCTGCCTGGCCTTTCTCTGGTCTGGTTTCCTTATCTGCTGGGCATCAGCAGGAGCTGGGGAGCTGGGTTGGAAGAGGGCTGATGGAAACAGGCCCGGGCTTCTTCTGTAAGCAAACAACATTCCTGAGGCGGGAGGGGGTCACCGCAGCCCCTCTGTCCCTTCTCCTCTTCTCTCTTGGGCTCTGGGCAGCCAGGAGGACCCACAGCCTGGGGACAGTTAGCATGTGGGTGGGGCTGGTGGGGAGGCTGCTGGAAGGTTGTTGACCCTGGGGGCAGAGTGGCCTTTCAGGACCCTCCTGTAGATACTGCTCTCCACCCTGGTGTTTGTCGGGAGGACTCCATCCATTGTCCTGTGGAGCCTGAGGGTGGCCCCTGCCTGTTGGTCCACACCTTGCAGGTGGGAAGGCTGAGGCCTGGGGTTAGGTGAGGGCTCTCAGTGCCCCACCTGAGGTAAATCCCAATCCCAATCAGGCCCTTCCACTGCAGCCTTGTGCGCCCCGCCAGAGCAGCCTGGAGTCTCCCCCTGGTACCCCCGGGTGCCCAGCCCACTGCATGGAGCTGACAGGGTCCTTGCCACAGGCTCTCAGGACCTTGGTGTGCAGGACTGCCCTGCGTCCTTTCCCCTGCGGGTGGTGGAGCCAAGCTTTCAGAAACTTCAGGTGTCGTTCCTGGGAAGGCTGGGTGGGGTTCATTGGGTCAGTGGTCAGACCAGAGGAGTGGCACAGATCAGATCCTGTCCCAAGAACTTGAGATACTCTGATGGGAGGGGTGTTTTTTGTTTTTTGTTTTTTTTTTTTTTTTTTTGTTCCGGGGGGCATTGAACCCAGAGCCTTTTATTTTTTATTTTTTAGTTTGAGCTAAAGTTGCTGAGGGTCTTGTCCGGCCAGAGCTGTTTTTTCTTATTCCTAAGCTAGGATTTTGAGGTGCAAGTAGCTTCAAGGTCACAGGAATTGTGAGCAGGGGACTTGGGATACAAATCCAGGTCTGTCTGGTCCCAAAGCCATGTCCATTCCCTCCTGTCGTGCATTACAAGATTTGCAGAGCCAGTGTCCCCCCATCTCTGTGTTCTGAGTTGACACCAAGGTGGGTGGCTGGGGCACTTGCTAGGCAGGTACACAGGCTGATGCTCCGGCGGCTGCTCAGGGCATCCCAGTGGGAGCAGGGCCTCTTTAGCCAGTGTCCTTTCCCATCCCACTGTTGCCTGATGGCAGGTGGTAGGTTCCTCCATGTTGGTTAACAGGGGGTGCCAGAAGGTTCTAGAAAACATCACTTAATCTTATTCAGAGTTTCTTGGGGGTGGGCAATGAATTATCTTCACTATTTCTCTTTGTAGATTAAAAGTCCAAAAATTCCTTTTTGTTTGGAGGTATAAAAATCAGTCTGTAAATGGCATGGTTTGTGTAGCAGATGAGGTGGCTTGGCCCTCACGTGTGGCTGCAGCTGTCTCCTTGCTCCCTCCTCTGCACACAGCCTGAGGATTTTCAGGCCTCATAGAAGCCTTCCCCATTCACTCTGCTGTGTCTGTGCCTTGCTCCTTGTTGGTCGACAGTCAGTCCACTCATCATTGGCCAGGAGACTGGAGCTGAGCCCGCTCCAGGCGTTGTGCTAGACATTTGGAGTGGAGATGATTAAGGACCTGATCCCTGTCTTCAGATCCACCTGCAGGTGATTACCAGCCAGCTGTTTGGTTACTGCCCTGGAGGTGAGTGCGGAGCAGACGGCTCTCCGCCACAGTGAGTAGGGCCTTTTCGGAGGCCGGAGCCTGGGAGCTGAGATCCGAGAGGGCTCCTCGCACAGAGGACGTGTTTTCTTTGAAGCCCAAGCAGAGTGGGGTATGAACAGGGAATTGATTGTGTGGAGCTGGGAAGGACAGCTGCAGCTCTGAAGAGCCACTAGTGGGTCACAGAAGGCTCCTGCTCCAGGCAGAGACGGTTGGGGTGTGGAGAAGGTGTGGAGCCTTCCACCATTTGACCTGGGCACTGCTAATATCCATAAAATAGCAGGTAGTGTAAACAGGAATGTGAGCGTGAGTCATCCCCAAGTAGCTGGGAGGATTGATTTGAGGGCCCTGTAGGAGAAGCCGGGGAGGCCAGGAGGGAGGCATTGTGGATGGTGCAGAAGGCTTGCTGATCCATAGGTGAGGAGCCTTGGGTGACACGCTGGGTGGCCAGGTGTCTTTCCCAGCAGAGGTGGCAGGCCTGGGGAGACAGGGTGGGAGGGTGCTCACAAGAGGCCGCTCTTTGGGAGGTGCTTCCCTGAGTGCAGAGGAGTGCAGGGGAGAGGGCCAGGTGGGAAATCTTCCGTCTGAGTATCGCGGTAGTGGAAGCCATGGACTCCCTGAACCTCAGCCTGACTGGCCATAAAGCATTCACTAAGCAGCACTTGGTGGGATTCCCAGGATGCGAGCCATCCCTGCCCCCAAACGTGGCTGCACCTGCCTTCCATGACGCACCTGGACTGTGGGATGCGGGTGAACTTTGCTTGTGAATCACAGGCTGAGCTGCTGAGTTGGAGTTTCGAAGGAGCTTCGTGCCCCGCTCGGGAGGCATGTCAGCCTCTTTTGCTTGGTTTATTTATTTATTGTTAAATTGGAGTGATTAGGGTCTTTATTTTCTGTGGGGCTGAGGATTGAACTCAGAGCCTCGCACATGCTCGGCAAGTGCTCTACCACAGAGCTCTATCTCCAGCACCTGGGATCTTTAAAGCTGAGGCCAAGCAGCTGGGCCAGCCCATGCAGGTCCTTGGGAGCTGAGCCAGAGTATCGCAAAGTCAAGGCCAGCTTGGCAATCTAGCAAGACCCTGTCAAATTAAAAATTTTTTAAAGGGCTGGGCCCTGGCCTCACCATATATATGTCTGTGTATATACATATATATGTATGTATGTACACACACATACGTATGTATACGTGTGTGTGTGTGTAATATGCAGGTGAATGCAGGTTGGATCTAGGTCAGCTGTTTCTACTTGCTGGATGTGGTGATGCACATCTGTAGTCCCAGAAACTGGGGAGGCAGAGGCAGGAGGATCGCAAGTGTGAGGTCAGCCTTGGCAATTTAGCAAGACCCTGTCTCAAAATAAAAAAAAATAAAAAACCCTAAAAAGGGCTGGGGATTTAGCGCAGCGGTAAGTCACCCCTGGGTCCATTCCCCGGAATCGTCAAAAAAGTAATATAAAAAATGCCATCTGTTATAGGAACAGTCCTTCCTGGATGGAAGTGCCGCCCATGCTGGTCATTGTGTGGGTCGAGTCCTTTTGCTCTGACTGTCTCCTCCAGGAGATCTGGCAGGGAGGCCTCAGAGCCTGGAGAGGACGGCTAGCAGGGCGCTGGCCTCACGTGGTCTTGTTCCACCAACTCCTCAGGTCAGCCGTCTCAGCTGGCTGCCCCTCAGTCCCCACATTGGGCAGTGTCTTGGGATGTCACACTGCAAGGGGGTGCTGGTGGCCTCTGGTCGGTGGAGCCCAGGTCTGGGAAACGGGAGGCAGCAGGAGGCGTTTGCTTTCACAAGTGGCATCAGCGTGGTGGCAGTGGCCCTGGTCACAGGGCAAGCGGTTCTCCGCTCACCTTTCCTGCGCATCTCCCAGGGGGCGCCTCCCGCGTCGGGTGTTGGGTTCCACAGCGCTGGCACTGCTGCTTGAGCTGGTTGTGGGTGCGCCTGGCCTGTCACCCACTTGGGGCTGACCCCGTGGGACCTATGTTCTGTGCCCTGTCGTGTGCCTGCTGGCCTCGCCTTGTGCTTGTTGGTAAGCGAGGCTTATGGCTCTGAAGATTTCTGTGATGTTGGCACTGCTGCGCTCGTGGAGCCCTCCGGGATATTCTGCACTTTATGACTTCATTTAGTTCCCGTCCACCACCACGGGAGGGAGACGTGCTCCTCTGCGCTCTCCCTGGGGTGGGTGGGCGAGGAGAAAGCCCAAGCCAAGGGTCTGTCACATGCGTCCTCGATGAAGCAGCAACAGGGCTTCCCGCGTCTGCAAAGAAGCCACCAGGCTGTCACTTGGAACCTTGGCGAGCCCAGGCCACTGGGGATTAGGTGGTCCAGCTCTGGGGGGCTAGCTCAGGGATGGTCGAAGGCTTGCCCCAGGCCACTGCCACCTTCTTGCTGTGGCTCTGGCCATTCAGCTTGTGGGTATAGAGAGCCTCGCGCAGGCCAGCAGGGAGGTGGGTGCTGCTTGGAGGGCGCGTCCTGCCCAGCTGCCTAACCCAGGGGTCTCTGGTTTCTGCCCATAACCCTGCTGACCTCAGCGGGAAGGTGGTCATGGAAACTGAGCACAGAGATGGAGCCACTGGTCTCAGTGTGAACCTGGGTTTGGTGGCCTCTCTGAGCCTCACGGGTTCCTCACCTGTGAAACGACTGTGATGGTAAACAGCTGTGACGTCCTCACGGTGGGGCCTTGGCTCTGCCTGGTGGCTCCCAGGATGGGGCCAGGGTCCTGACGGCTGGGGCTGGAGAAGCGCAGGGCAGCCGTGGCTTAGCAAGTAGGCCCTGCTACAGGGCCAGCACTTGGTTTTATACATAAACAGATACAAAGAAAGGGGAGAGGGCGCGAGAATCGAAGGGAAACCAGGAGGAACAGCAGGTCCAGGGGGTGTCCAGGCACGGAACAGGCGGAGAACCAAGGAATCACATTTCGGGCTAGAAGGAGAGGTTTTTGGTTGACCGCTTACTCTCCATTTCATCATTTCCTGAGAGTCCTAATTTAGCCTCGGGCTGTGTCCCGCTCGATTGTGGCCTAAAAAGGCAACTGCTTGGGTTTCGGGAGTTGGACTGGTACCGCAGGAAGCCACCATGGAGGGCGTGGCTCAGCCTGCGTGGTCTCCACTGGGCCTGAGCCACCGCTTCCTCTGGCCCCTGGGTGTCCACCAGCTCCACAGACCCTCCCCAGGCTCTGCTGGCCACTCCCGAGGGGCGCCCAGCCCAGCTGCAGAGGGCTCCCCATGAACAGTGCTGCTCTGGCTGCTCACAGGCCCAGCCTGCCCATCAGCCCTCGAGTTAGCCTCTAGGACGCGTTGGAGGTAGGGTGCCAGAGGTTCCTGCTGCTGGGCTCCAGCAGCCGCCCTCGAGAGCCCATGTCAGGAGGTGTGCCAGAGCAGTTAAAAATACTCCTGGGGACGTCGCGCAGCCATTAGACGATTGACAGGGAGGCCTTGGGGGCAGTCCTGGGTTCGCGTCCTCGTCCCCAGTTCATGTGACTTGAGCAGTCACTTCCCTCTGAGCTGCTGCAGCAGCACCTCTAAGTGAAGGAATGGGATAGAAGGACCAGCAAGTGACAACCTGCCAGGAGAGGTCGGAGGAGGGGAAACGCAAACCTGAGTTTCCAGGAGCAGGAAGCTGATTGGGGTGGGCCAGTGCTCAGGAATTTAGAGTAGTATTGTTCTTTAATTCTTTTTTTTTTTTTTTGTGGTGCTGGGGATTTGAACTCAGGCCTTTGTGCATGCAAGGCAAGCACTCTACCAACTGAGCTACATCCCCAGCCCCGTTCTTTAATTCTTGAAAGTCTTTATATTTGTAGTTTAAACAAGTTTCAGAGAGGCCGTTTAGCTGTCCCAGAACAGGGTGGGAGACGTGGCCTCCCAGGCAGCTGCGGTGGGGACGAGCCTCCCCAGAGCCCTTTCCGGAGCCCTCCTTGTTGAACTGGGGGCAGCTCCTTACTACCCCGGGTTTGTGAATCAGGGATGCCGAGTGTGGCTGGGCAGCTCTGTCCACTGTGTCCTGCGGAGGTGAACCGTCCGGGCTCAGGGCCTCCTCACCTGCCACAGGTGGGAACAGAAGCTCAGCTGCAGCTCTGGCCTTGTCACTGAATGTGGCTGCTCCGCCCGGGCGGGCGAGGGGCCCTCTGTGTGCCGTGACCCTTGCGGGCACCACCAGACCAACCACGTATTGATCCTGGCACTGCTGCCGACCCACGCCATTCCGGAAGAGCTGTCGAAACCAGTGCCGCTGTCCTTGGCCGGGCCAGGCAGGGTCCGGCCTCCTTTGGTGAAAAGCCCTGCTGAAGGGAGGTGCCAGGCCTGTGGGCTGTGCAGGGCAGCCTTCCCGGGAGGCCATGGGGGAAGAGAGGTCAGCCTCTGTCCTCTCCCGGTGAAGGAAGTGTGGCTTGGTCTCCAGGCTGCTGTAGCCACCTGGATGCGGGGAAGCCCTGGCCTGTGCCTGTCCCATGGCCGAGGTCTGAAGGGTGGGCGTGGGTTCGGGTGGCATCCTTCCTGTGCCTGCAGCCTTGGCACTCACAGCCCTCGAGCTGCCCCACTGATAACAAGGGCTGAGTGAAGGCCTCCCCAGGTTCCGGGATGGGATGGCGCCAACTGCCTGTAGCCGGGAGGAGCCTCAGTCCTGCCGAGAGCCAGCCCCCCATGTGGTTCTTTGCTGTTGGTCACACCAGGGCGGGCATGTCACTGGGATGCCCTAGGCTTTGGTGAGGCTGTCACCTCCCAGTAGTGGCTGAGGGAGGGGGATCCTGAGCTGTAACACACTCCACGTGGTCCACCAGGAAGGCTCATGCCACCCTCCCCGCTGTCCAGTAGCAGCCAGTGACCATGACGGGTGCCATGGGGAGCTGCTGTCACTCCTGCTGCTGCACTCAGCTTGTTGGTAGACATGCCATCTCCGTGACAGCACTGGGCATCTCTGGGCAGGTGACTTGCCCTCTCTGAGCCTGTTTCTTCATTTATTCGCTGGAGATGATGAAAGCTCTTTTCCAGGGTTAAGTGAGGTGGTGAATAAACTGGGCTTCGTGCTGGTTGGTGGGTCACTCAATCCCATCCCCTTTGCTCCTCCTCTTGTGGGACTCTTGAGAAGGTGCCCTCAAGTGCCATCACTGTCTTGGGGTGGAAAAACGCTTCACCCGTAGCAAACTTAGATTTGGGGAAGGTTCCAGCGGTTTCCCTCTGGTGTCGGTCGCAGGTTGTCTTACCTTTATGAATCTGAGGGCTGGGGAAGCCTGGGAGCCAAAGCTGGTGGGGGCCTGTGCTCTCTGCTTGCTGCAGGTCCTAAGCAGGCAGGATGTGACAGGGAGGACCCCAGGATTGACTCTGGCAGAGAGGCCTTGGTTCGTCTGGGTGGCCTGACCAGTGTGAGCTGCCGACAGGGACCCTAGACGGGTTAGACCCCAGGGGAGCTGCAGACTGCCAGGCCGTCACAGCCACCTCCACTCCCTCTGGGCCCCGTTGTCCTCTTGGTGGTTCCTGCAGGGCCTGCAGGGTTTGCTTGTGCAGGACAGGATGTGAGCAAAGCCACGGGCGGGGGCACTGCTGAGACTGCCCAGCCACCTGGCCTTACCTCCCTACTGTTGGGGGGTGGGGGGGCTTCCAGGAAACAGCCCCTCCTGGAGTGTCCAGGGGAGGCCCTCAGGCTTGATCTGGATACCCTTTAAAGACCCAGATAGGAAGGCCAGGCGCCCGAGTTTCCCTTTGGTTTTCTGACTCCCTGGCCTCAGCCTCCTTGGCATCCAGGTCCCTGGTAGAATCTGGAAACACCAAAGGATTTGGATCAGGGGAGTTTCTGGATTTCCCAGGTGGCAGGGGGCTCATCTCACTGAGGGACCTCTGTGTCCTGAGCCTGGGCTGGAGTGCCTGATGGCTTCTCTGGTGGCGCGGGGCCAAGCATCTCCGACCAGGGTTTCAGGTCCTCCTTCTGACTCACCTTGCTCCTTAGGGGCCCCAGCCTGTACCTCTGGGCTGGAATGACTGGGAAGGCCCAGGAGTAGGGGTCAGAAGTCCCCACTGGGTGACTCTGGATATCCCGCCACCCTGGGAGCCTCTCTCTCCCTTGGTAAAGGGGGGCTTACGCTGCACACCTCACTCTTTCGAGGTGGCGTGTGCAAGCGTTTCACCAGCTGTGAAGCAAGCGGTACGGATGCAAGGGATTATCATTTCCTCATCTTAATTTTGCAGATGAGTTTTGAAAAAACTCAAGTGCTGGAGTCCCTGCCCCTAAGTCGTGTTGTTGGCTTTTCAGCTGCGCCTGACGGAAGTGCACTGCCTGTTTCTGTGATGCCCTGGCTTCTGTGTTCTGACTTCTTTGGGATGTATTATGCAGTTGGAATTAGAATCTGGAACCAGGATGTATCGGTGTTATTTCGTCGCCTTAGTTGACTCCACGAACTCTTCCACCACTGAGCAGGGGCAGTGAGTTGTTCCTGGCCAGTGGGAGACCTGTTTTTGTTGGGTGTCCTTCTGAGTTGTGGGGTTGTAGGTCAGCGTAGCATGACCTACATGACTAGATGTGTCTGCCAGATAACCCTTGAGCTTATGAGTTGACAGAACAGTTGTCTATAGATCTGGTCGATCAGCTGTTGACCTTGAGTGACACGCCTCGCCACTGATTTCTAATGGAAGTCCTGCCGTCCACTTAATGACCTCAGTGCTTGTCTTTGCTTGCAGTGTGGAGCAGGAAAATTCTGGCAAATTGCACGGCCTCGTTTTGCCGTCTTCACGTTTGCAGAGAGAAGAGGCTGATGTCGTTGGCGCTAATGTTTTGTCCTTTCCTGTCCCTCAGGTCCTGGCTGTAAGTCACCATGGCGCAGCAAGCTGCAGATAAGTATCTCTATGTGGACAAAAACTTCATCAATAACCCGCTGGCCCAGGCCGACTGGGCGGCCAAGAAGCTGGTGTGGGTGCCTTCCGACAAGAGTGGCTTCGAGCCCGCCAGCCTCAAGGAGGAGGTGGGCGAGGAGGCCATCGTAGAGCTGGTGGAGAACGGGAAGAAGGTGAAGGTGAACAAGGATGACATCCAGAAGATGAACCCCCCCAAGTTCTCCAAGGTGGAGGACATGGCGGAGCTCACGTGCCTCAACGAGGCCTCGGTGCTGCACAACCTCAAGGAGCGCTACTACTCAGGGCTCATCTACGTAAGTGCCCGGGGCAGGGAGTGGGTCTGCTTCACCCCAGCCCGGGCTCTGAGGCTGCTCAGACTTGGCCTCTGAATGTCCTGGTGGAGAGCTCAGCCTTTTCACTTTCCGGGCAGCCCGAGACCCAGCAGGAAGCCTGCTGCAGGCCACATGTAGGAAGAAGAGCCTGCTGCCCTCAGGGCTGCCCATCTGCTGGCCTTGGTGGGGCCACGTGGGTTCAGCCAGCGTGGGGTGCAGTGGGGTGCAGTCTCCTGGTTTCCCACCTTGCTCCTCCCCTCTCCATGCGTTCCAGTCTTGGTTTTGGTACTCTGCCATTTGTGCCTCATGAGGCCGAGGGTGTGCCTCCTTCCTGAGGACTGTTCTTAGAGCAAAGGCGAGCCACCAAGAGTAAGACTGGAAGCCTGAGTCCCCTGACACCTGAGTTCCATGCTGATGCGACAAAGGGGAAGTGAATGCAGAGTCCAGAGAACAGCAAGTGCAGAGGCCCAGAACATGCCAGAGACCAGGAGTGTCGTCCTCTCTTTCCCCTGATGGGGCTGCGATTGCAGAGGGACAGGGTACCACAGTGTGGGAGAACATTCTCCCAGCCTCTCTGTAAAAGGCCTGAGCCTTTTTGGCCCAGAGGACACAATGTTTTCTCTTGTATCAACTCCAGATTCCTCTGTTCAATTCACATATTTCCTTCTGGTGTTTGCCCAGTGGGGAGGAGATACCTGGTTCTTGCTCTTTCTAAAATAGCTTCTTTATTTAAATATGCCATTACAGACACCTTGGTCCTCTTGATGTCGGGGCCGAATAATAGTTCTCAAAGTTTTTGAACGAAAGCATGTGATTATATGTAACCTCGTGGTTATTCACCCTCCCCTTGTTTTGCTGATGGGAAACCCCAAGTCTCCAGCTGAGGGATTTGCTTGTGGTCATGTAGGTTATAGAGGGAGACTGCGGGCTCTTCCTGCTTACAGAGGTGGTGAGGGCCCCCGAGGGCCAGCCCTTCAATTTTCTATGATTTCTGGGTGACTTCACGTGTTCTGTGGGTGCTGCCCACCCCATTGGATTGGAACTTCTGAGTGCATTAAAGTGTGCCGAAGCCCTCAGTCCAGTCCCAGGCCATTTTGCCCTGAACCCTGACCAGGCCAGAAACTGCGAGGACTGCATCACCTGGCAGTGGCTAAACTGGGACCTGGGGATGAGCCTGATTAGCCAGCACCTGTCCACAATAGACAGAAAAGTCTCATTTCTTCACAGGCCAGCGTGGCTCAACCTTCTACGCTAGTAGAGGGGAAGCATTGAGGTCCAGGGGGCCAAGGGACTTACATGGGGTCACGCAGCAGGACATTGGCAGCAGTGAGATTGAAACTCAGGGTTTCCTGACTCTCCACCCGATTTTCTCTCATCAGTCTTTTAATGACAGTATGTGCAAACCAAATTAAAAGCCCTGAAATTGAAACGTCCATCAGTGACCTGCAGAAAACGAAGGGCCTTTAAGGAAGCCGCCTGTCTGTGGGGGATACTGAGCCACAGGCCCACGGAGCGGGGGCACTTCTCTTGGAGGGCGTTATCACTCATGTCACAGCGTCTGTGTGCCACTGAGCTAGAGTGGCCTCTGGTCAGTAAAGCAGAGCCCTCAGGAGTACCGAGTTGAGCCCAGGACCTGGGTTCACGCCCCCTCCACAGGCCCCCTTACTGACCATGGGACGCGGCCACGCAGGCCTCCCTTCCTTCTCTGCAGAGCCCCGTGAGAGCTTGGTGGCCTCCAGTGGTGCCTGCACTGCTCTGCTGCCGCTGTCCTGTGGGGAGGGAACTCGGTCCACGCTTGGCCCTTGCTGGTCCAGGTGTGAAACAGGCCGGCCCCCTGTGCTGGCTGCAGGCTTTCCCCTGGGACCAGGAACCGGGGCTCTCAGAGTGCGCTCGGCCGAGGGGCGGCTCCTGCCAGAGCATTCGGCCAGCGCCTGCAGGCCCTGGGCTTGGCACTGGCTGCTGCGCCTGCCCCGCAGGTGACTTGCAGGGCTCTGGTGCGGGTAGGTGTGGTGGTGGCCCCAGAACTGCTCCTCCAGAAGCCTGCTCACCTCCCCTTGCACTTCCTGTGCAGACTGGCCTCCTAAGCATGTCACTAGAAGGGCAGCTGACGTGCCACCGTTGTCCTGCTGGACACCCCAGCAGGTGCAGAGCCACAGGGAGACCAAGGCCTTGGTGGCTGCCTAGTGGCGGGACTGCCACCACATTCACAGCCGCATAGCTGCACACAAGGTTCCACATTGTGACTGCGGAGCCTTTGTGCCTCGCTGCCGTGCATTGTGGGTGGCGCGGCTGATTCTGCAGTGCAGCTGCTCTGTCTCTTCCCTGGGGGGGGCAGGCCCTGGGATGGGGGCGGTCGGGCACAAAGAGCCTCTGTGGCCTGTGAATGAGCAGCTCCCTGGTGTGACCAAGTGGGGTCAGGGCCACTCCTCGGTGTCCGTGCTGCCACGAGCAGCCAGCGTGGCCACTCCCTGCCACCTGAGCTGGTTGTTCCATGCTCTGCTTGTCCCCTGGTTAGAGGGGATTCTCCCACAGAACTTGGAGCCCCTTAAGCCCTTCCCCAGGCCATCTGCCCACCCAGCCGACAGACCTGTCATGATGGCCCTCTGTCCCCTTTTGCTGTGCTGCCAACTGTTTCTAAACATCTGGCTCCATGGCCCTCCCTGCATGTGTGCCCGTGTGTCCTTGGCCTCTGTTGGCCTGGATTTCCTAGAGTGTGGGTTTTCTCAAAGCCCAAGCACAAAGCTCAGTTGTTTGGAGCTCCTGGGATGACCTCACTGCTCTCTGGCCTTCTGTCTTGTCCCCACCCGGCATTCACACAGGGACACCAGAAGAGGTCCCTGCCTGACTCCCTTCTTCCATGGTGCCCAGGCCCACGGGCTGCCAACACCATGTGTGGACTTCCTGGTCCCTCGGGAAGGGAGTCATTGGAGGGGGAAGTGGCTGATCATCCAGGAGGAAAGGGAGGCCTGGGTCCCCTCCTGCAAGCCCTTGCCCATGTCCCCAGTCAGCATCCTTCGTGTGCAGACCAGCGAGTGGTTGGTGGGTGCCGCCCTCCGTCTAGTTGCTACTTGGAAATTCCAGGGCCGTTGCCTTTGGCCAGGGCCTGGGAAAAGCCTGTCTTCACACCTGGTTCCTGTGTGAGCCTTGTCTTTGGCTTCAGCCAGAAGATCCAGCCGAATTTTGGGGGGACTGGAGAGGGCACAGGTAGAAGACTTCATCAGCAGCAGGTGCAGCCCCCCCGAGGGTGGCTGCTCGTGGACCAGGGGGAGACCTGTGAGCAGCGAAGCCTAGGCAGCCGTGCGAGGGACAGGGTGGAGGGTGGGTGCCAGGGACCAGCCTCCTCTATTAGAGGTCGGCACCGACCACCAGGAGACCTTGTGTGCTCCTGGCTTAGCCCAGTATCTGTGACCCTCAGTGGTCCCTTCACTAAGCCAGGACTGTAGGCGGTGTGACACTGTGGCCCGTTTTCCTGGGAAGATGGTGCGTGGGTTGCTCCAACTGCTTAAAGAGATCCAGGTCCCCCAAGCCGACACCTGCCACCTGCATGGTCTTGGGGGTCTCGTGTAGCTGTTAGGAGTCTGTGAGTGGTTGGAAGAAAAGGCATTTATTAGACATTTATTAGGACATTTATTAGAAAAGTAAGTAGCAATCACGGGTAATGGGGCTTCCCTGAAGACCCAGGAGAGCCAGGTTGCTCCCTGCTGCCACGGGAGCTGCTCTCCAGAGCCACCTGGACACTGTGCTGAGCACTCGGCCTTGTTCCACCTCGTCACCATCCAGTGCAGTGTGGACCTGTGCCCATTCTGCAGCTTGAGAGATGGAGGGAGAGAGGCTGAGACACTTGCCCTAGCTGGGGATTGGGCTTGGCTCTCTGACTCCGGGGCTGGTTTTAGTCTGTTCAAGTCCGATGTCCAGGATTGGGTGTGTCCTAGGTGCCTCACATGAAGGGTTGACAGGGTTTCCCTCCAGAGAAGACCTGGGTCTTAGAGAAGGCTCACAGGGGTCCCCACCATGGCCTTCAAGTTTGGAGAGATTTGCAAGTGGATGTCTCTGGAAGCCTCCAGGGAGAGGGCTGGCTGAGAGCTGGCTGGTTCAGGAGCACCAAGAGTGTAAACCCCACCGTCTTCGAGAGTCCCTCGGGTAGAGTGACCCGGGTTTCTGTATGAGTTTTCTGGGCTGCAGATGACGCTTCCTTGTTCACCTCTTGCGTTGAAGACCCATCTCTTACTGTTCTGGGGTCCGAGTTCTGTAGCTGGTCTTCTGTCTGCTCTGCCACGGGCCTGCCTGGTGTGCACCTCTCAGCACAGAGAGCCGGCCACTGCCGGGCAGTTGAGGAGGCAGAGAGGGTGCTGGTGCCCCCCACCTGCAGCGGGGATGCCGGGGAGCGCTTTCATGCCCCACTGACATGATCTTTTTTTTTTTTTTTTTTTTTTTTAATTTTTTTAGTTGTTGATACACTTTTATTTATTTATATGTGGTGCTGAGAATCGAACCCAGTGCCTTACACATGCTAGGCTTTACCGCTGAGCTACAACCCCAGCCCGACATGGTCTTGAGGCAGAGCTTCCTGTCAGTTTCCTCGCTGTTGAGAATGAGGCTCCTGACCACTCCTGCTCTCTTCTTTGCAGACCTACTCAGGCCTGTTCTGCGTGGTCATCAATCCTTACAAGAACCTGCCCATCTACTCCGAGGAGATTGTGGAGATGTACAAGGGCAAGAAGAGGCACGAGATGCCGCCACACATCTATGCCATCACAGACACTGCCTACAGGAGCATGATGCAAGGTGAGGGCCGTGCGGCTGGGAGCACCTGCCTGGGCTTCCTGGGCTGCCTCTCCAGCTGCGGCCTTGGACAGCTTGGCAGGTGCCAACTCCCACTCGGGGTCTCATTGGCTTGGTGGCTGGCATCATCTGTAAGTCATCATATGGGAGCCAGGGCCAGCGGCTGGCCAAAGGACATGTTTCCGTGTTGACAGTGTTCCCATTCATCCCAGGTGGGCTGCGTAGGCCCCCTGCCCTCTAGGATCCTCCCACTTCCTCCCTTTCCTGCTTTCTCCCCTCATCTTCTCTTGCTTCTTCCCCATGGCTGGAAATGTGCTTGAGTTTTGTCCATCTTTGGAAAACAGAGGTGAAGTCTCTGGGGCGTCCACCCCTCTGGCTTGTTCCAAGCTCTCTGGCCCATCATGGCGAAGTGTTTTGGAGAACGGATCTGGGCTCCCGCCTGGTTCTCACCTCTAGTCACACCCCTCACTCTGTCTGCCAGCCCGCTGCTCGGCCGACTGCGGGGAGGCCACTGGTTCTTGTGTTGGAAGCCCTTGTGCTCCTGGATTCTTGTCTGACTCCCACCCGGGCGGTGGTCGCTTTCACCCAGTCCCCTCCTGCAGCCTCCCGGGGCTCCTGTCACCATCACTTCCCCTAGTGACTGTCTCCCTGTGCTCCCTGCCCTTGTGTGTGGTGCTTGTCCACCTCCCAGGCCTCTCCCTAAGGTTCCTCTGCATGATGGCCTCATCTGCTGGAGTGGCTTCCCCATCACTCTGGCTGAGAACAGGCACCGTCACCCAGTTGCCACCAGCTGCTGCCAAGTTGCAGTTCCTCCAGGCCTGGCAGGCGCAGTACGCTGCCCTCTCCCTCCTCGACTCCCCCAGGTCAGTCAGGACTTCTGTGCTTTTCTTCTTTGATCACTTCTGACCCAGGCCCCCTCTTTGGTGCCCGAGGCCCCGTAGCCCGCAGCTTAGGCAGTTCTTGGCCTGCACTGTCACATGGTCTCTTCACCTCCACTGTCATAGAGCCCCCCTCTGCCACCAGCCTGGTCTTCAGTCTAGAATGCAGATCATCCTCATTGCCCCAGAGGCTCCGCGCGAGCTCCAGCAGCGTGCGGCCCCCTCCATCACTGGCCCCTGCCCACCTCTCCAGCCTCGCCTGCAGGAAGCCCCTTGCATTCTCCAGCAGGTCTCTGCTTTGGAGTGTCGCCCCTGCTCCTCTGCTGCGGTGCCTGGCACACCCCTGCTCCTCTTCTGTGTGCCCATGGCTCCTGTTGCTCTTACCCGAGCTTAGCCAGAACCTGGCATGCGTCACCCAAACTCCAGCCTGACTTTAGGCAGTCCGTGATTGTGTATCTTGTATTGACCGTTTTTACGCATTCCTCTTCCTTTCCATGTGGTAGTCTCTCTAGGCAGTGGGGTAATGAATCTTGTATTAGCAGCTTTGTCCTAGGCTAGCGATTCCTGGTGGCGATGTGCCTGTCCCAAACCCACAGTGCCATGGAGTCAGGCTTGTGGATTGTGTAGGGCATACAAGTTTGGCCTAGCCTTTGGCTTATGTTCTTATCTATCAAAATTCCTTGCAGAAGCCAGCCCTTTAGTTTTAAAGTAGAATGTCTGTCTCACAGCGCTAATGAGAACAGTCTGGGGGAAGAACATTCTGTGAGATTCCAGAAGAGCCTGAGTCTCTGTCTCCAGAGGTTATGAGTCAATTTTCTCTTGGCTGTCTTCATTGGCGTAGAGCAGGAAGTTTCC
This sequence comes from Glaucomys volans, assembly GCA_020662805.1. Lineage (NCBI taxonomy): Eukaryota > Metazoa > Chordata > Mammalia > Rodentia > Sciuridae > Glaucomys > Glaucomys volans. Next base: position 121,561 of record JAJEJO010003890.1, read on the forward strand.
TCTGGGGTCTTTGAGATCTGAACTACTGAAGAAGGGCACATTCCCACACTTGGACCTGGGATCGAGTGCTGATCCACTGGCTTTCCTTTTCCACAGCCCCTTCCGACAACAGCAGCAGCAGGACCACCTAGTGTGTGGTTCCCGGAGCCTTGGGTGCTGGATCTGGGTTTCCAGACGTCCTTCAGTAACCTGTGGGACTCTTTCCCCAAGAGATTTGTCGAATTTTACTTGTTCAACAGCAATAGGAACTTGGTTTCCCTGTACAGTTTTCTGAGCCTGTGTCCTGCATGGGTGGGAAACCCCTGGGGGAGGAGGTGCAGGGAGCTGGAGCTTCCTTTGTCTTGTCCCAGCGGAATGGACTTAGTGGGAACAGGAGCTGCCTGATTATGGGGCAAGTGGGAGGGCATTGCCACCTCGCGGGGACCAGCAGTAGGAGGGGGTCTGCAGTGGGAGCCCGAGGTCTTGGCGCTTGCCTCTGGCGGTCTGCAGATGGCGGGTCCCTGCCTTCCTCACTGTCAGTCTTAGCAGTTTCCACCTCGTCTTCTGCAAGGTGTCAGGCTTGCAGTGGCTCTTCAGCTCCCACGTTGACCCACTAAGGACACTTCCAGTCAGTGGAGAGGCTCCTCCCCCATTGTACGCAGCGGGCCTGCGAAGCATTAGCAGCAGGTCTCGTTCCCGGGTGGGGAGGAAGTTAGTAACAGCAGTTGCTCTATTACAACAAGATGGTCTGCTAGTGAAGAAAGCTCCCAAGAGGAGTCTTGGTTCTCGCCCTCCACCAGGGTGCTGAACTCTCCTCCTCTCCGTTTTGGGGTGAAGTCCTAGCAGGAGCCACCCACCCGGCTTTGGTGGGAGGCAGCTTTGTTCTATCACCCACATCTTATGCGGCAGGGCCAGAAGGTTCCTTTTCTTTTTTTTCTTGAAACAAGAATTAGACAAAGATTTCCTTCCTGAGCTGACTGTAGCTTATGACATTCTAGCATTTATTCTGCTGGTGCCTTTGGGGACTTTCACGAGACAAACTCCTGACTCTTCCCAGGGACTTTCCTGACTTCCATCTGGGAATGCTCTGGGTGGCCTGTCCAGCCCTGCCCTGCCTGGGCCCTGCAGACATTAGCAGTGGTATCCCCTCACTTTGAAAAGCATTCCAGTTTGGATAATAAATTATGTGTCACTCTGCCTATTTGTCTGACTAAATCAGGCTTCTCTAGCCTGGCATGGGTAACATTTGGGGCTGGGCACATCCCTGCTGGGGAGGTGGGGACACGTGCGGAGCACTGTAGGACATTTGGAGTATCCCGGCCTCAGTTCCCTACATGCCAGCAGCACCTCTTTCTTCAGTTCTGACAACCAAAAATGTCCACAGATGTGTGACCAATTGTCCCCTCGGGCAGAAGTGCCCCAGTTAAGGACCCCTGGATTAAGCTTTGCAGATTGCTTATACTCTAGTGCCAATTCCAGTTAGTCAGTAGTGGCTGCCTGGATCCTGTGCTGGCAGGGATTTGACCCAATGCCAAGGAATGCTGGGATAGACTAGTGCTGTCTGCCTTGGGCACAGGATGGGCATGGCAGCATATGGTGCCCTGGGTTAGGCGGTGGGAAGCACCAGATGGCCGAGGGGTTTTGTACAGTGTCTGCTGCTGGAGGCCTGGCAGTCCAGGTGGAGAGACAAGACACGTCTGCAGATAGCTTTGTGGCCATAGCTGCATAACAAGACAAGCCACTGCCGACACCTGGTGCCAGCTGGACTGGGGCGGGTGTCAGGTGTCGTGGAGTTCAAGGAAGGGGGGACGTTGGGAGTCACCGAAGGCGGGCCGCGTGTCGCGCGCCTGTGGCCAGCCCGTGCGTGCTCAGGCACTTTTGTTGTTTTAGTCCCCAGCCTTGGGCTTGCTTGAAGCTGTGGTGACATGGCCGCCACCACCCCCAGACTCTTTCACTGTCATGGCCATTCATGGGCTGCCAGCCTTGGAACAGGGCCATTCCTCAGGTTCTGTAACGGCCCCAAAGGCTCTGAGCTGTCTCAGGCCACCAGGTGAGAGAAGAGTGTAAACTTGGTGCTGCCGACCCCCGTGGGGGGCAGTTGTGTCCCAGGGTGGGATTCAGCCAGCAGAGCTCGTGGTCTGAACGTGCCTGGCTGGGCTGGGAGATGGCTGCTCTGGCCGGCTCTGTGGCCAGGCGCCCCTCGTCTCCACAGGACTTACCTCAGCCCGGCCATCTCTGTGGCAGGAGCAGAACAGAGTAGGAACCATCCTCTGATGTCCCTTAGTCGCAATGCCAGGTTTGGTTCCCTCTCAGTGACTGTGGTATTTTAATGAGCTTCTAGCATTCCTGGGAGGCAGCAGCTTCCATTCCAGGCCCACGCCACTCAGAGCAGTGAAAGCTGCACCAGAAGTGGCCTGTCGCTGACTAGCCTTTTTGGGTAAATGGTGACAGGTAGAATTTTTATGGTGTCTTCCCACCTGAGCCTCAGGGTCCATCCCTTCATAGGTGAAGGTTCAGGCCCAGCTAGTTGGCTGGCTCGCGCTGGGTTGGTGTGCAGGGTCAGCCCCAGAGACAGGGTCTCCTAACACCCCGGCCGCGGGTGCCTCTCCTCTCCTCCAGCGAAGGCGCATTCTCTCCCTCCGGGCAGTGGTTAGGTAGAGGTTAGGGGGAGGAGAGGCCTCCCTTCTCCGCCCACGTCCTCCCTACCCTGGGGAACTGTCTGCCTCCCAAGGTCTTTCTCGGAAAAGTGCCTGCGGGGAAGTGCTTCAGGGGTGCAGACAAGCAGTGGCTCCAGGGCTGCCGGGAGGAACCCCAGCAGCGGGAAGCGCAGGCATCAAGACTCCACTCAGGCAGGAATGTGCCGGCTGGGAGGCTCGAGCCCTGCTGTCTGCCAGGGAGGCACATGCGTCCCCATGTGCCTAGGAAGGCAGTGTGGCTTGGGGTGGGGGGCCGCACCTGTTGACATGCTGTCACCCCGGGTTGTCGGAGCACCTGCTGTGCGCTGGGTACCATGCAGAGGGCACTTGGACACGCCATGGGTCCTGCCTGGGGAGGCCTCTGTCCCCAGAGGCAGGCACATCAGCTCCTTGGTGAGGTGAGGCTCCCGCACAGGCAGTGTGCCTGCTGAGCCCCCAGAGCCACTTGCGTGGGGTGGGTGTGGAGAGCCACACAGCACTGCTCCAGGTCACCAGGGCGTGGGGGCCTCTTGGCCCTCACTTTCGGGAGGAGCTTGCTGGAGGAGACCTGGGGCTGCGGCTGGATGAAGTGTCTGCTCTGTCACTTCTAACTGTGACCTGGCCGGGGCTTGGCTCCTACCGGGGAGGAGCCTGTTTCCTCTCTGCTTCTTGGGCTTGGTGAGACTTCACGTGGCCAGGCTAAGAGTGAGAGGAGACACTGTGTGACAAGCATCTCTAGTCAGGGATGCAGGAGCCTGAGCCTGCAGCATCCTGCCTGGCCGCCTCCCGCGAGCCTGGCCCTCTCCTCGTCCTGACCGCAGAGAGCCAGCCACTTCCTCCAGGTGGGCTTTTAAATCTCCTTCAAGAGGCTCCTGAGGAAGTCCAGGGCCTTGGGAGCCGCAGGCACAGGAGGTGACTGGTCAGTGCCTTCCCCCAGGGCTCCGGGGCCACCATAGAACGCCTGGAGCAGTCTGGCCTGCGACTCGGTGGCACTTTCAGAGAGTCTCTCGCTGCTCTGGAGTCTTCTTTCCTGCGACCCTGACTCTGCTGCTGGTGGTCCCGGGGAAGCCCCACACCATGCCACCCCGAGGTCCCTGCTGATCCTGGACCCAGGAGGCTGTTTCTTCTATCCCCCAGAGAGCAGCACAGCCCTGGACTGAGGCTACCTGAGGGCAGTGTGGCCAGGCTTGTCTGTCTTGTTTCCAGAAAACCTTTCTAGAAGTGGGAGCTGGTGGACAGAGGCTTCTCATGACAGCTCTAGGCTCGCTTTGCTTCTGCTTCTGGTCCACCCAGTAGCCGTGCTTCGCTGGGGGCCGGCCGAGGGGGAGATCAGAGCAGAGCCTCTGGGAACCTAGAACTCGGGGGGTGGTTGAAAACATGCCCCGGCATATTAGTCCTCCACCCCACCCAAGACAAACAGCACCCCCGCCAAGCCCCTAAGGGCCCACCCCTCTGTGCTTGACCCTCGTCCACAGCCGCCCTCTGACTGCCCAGCTCTGCTGTGCGGCTGCTCATTCTCAGCTTCCAGCTGAGACTCCAGTGGGGCCGTGGCCCAGGACGCCAGGGCTGGAGGTGATGTGTTTGGAGAATTGCTTTCCTTCACCGGTCAGATTTCTGGAATTAAGCTGTCAATTCAGAACAGAAACCAACAAGTTGGAAGTCTACAGGGTTCAAGTTCATCTGGTCTTGACTCAGGCTGTTGACCCGGAGCCGACTCTCATAATAAGCTCTTGAGGACCCAGGGTGTTCCTGGGCTCAGGTGTCATCCACCCACGCTCCCTGACTCTTCACGTTGTCTTATCTGCTGGCACAAGTGGTCCACAAGGACCACTGTGGACCCACAGTGCAGGAGGGCCCACATCTGAGCTGAGAGGAAAGGAAGGATGTTCTGCCTGCCGTGGCCAGCGTGCCTTGCCCTGGACGGCCGCCCTTCTGGGAGGCAGCTGGAGCCCTGGCTTCTCCAGGAACAGGTCCCCACACTGCTGTTCACCTCCAACTCCTCCAAGGGGTGCAGTGCCCTTTGTTCAAGCCCTTTGTGCCCTGGAACCAGGAACCTTACCAGCATGGCCTACGCATGCCCATCCTGCTCTGCATCCTGCTGTCCTTCCCTCCCTCTCCCCTTGCTCCCTCCCTGAGGCCCAGTCCTCTGCAGGACGAGAACCCTGCTTATTCCTCTCCAGGATTCTGCAGCAGCCCCCTCCCACCCTGCCTCCCCTTTTCCCCAACTCGGGGATACTGGCTGAGAGCAAGGCAGGACTGACCATTGTGAATTCACCCTGGCCTGACACACCTGCTGGAGCTGCCTGTCTGTGAGGCAGCCTCAGAGAAAACATTCCCCGGACCCTGCCCTGGGAGAGGTGGAAGCCAGCCAGCCCGGCCCTCCTGCCGGTGACTCTGCAGGGGGACTGCCTGTGTTCTGCTGCGCATTTTGGCCAAGAGAAGCCTGGTCTGGGGCCTTGCTTGCCCTCTGATGTAAGGAAAGTTCCGAGCCGTCCCGGGAGCTTGGTTCTCATCCTCCGGGTGCAGGTGGGGAGGGCTGCCATTCTCTGCCTCTGCACCTGGGGACTTGGGCCTCCCAGGCAGGCTTAAGCCAGGGTCCTCACTGAGGAGCACAGGGGTTGTGGGGGGAGTTGCCAGGCCAAGTCCAACTGGCCCTGGCTTGGATTGCTGCCAAGTGAGTGTCTCCCTGGTTCTGGGCCACCTGTGTGCCCTGGAGACGCAGGGCTGCAGCGCAGTGTGCCGGGGCTGGCGGGGCTGGCGGGGCTTCCTGTTTCCCTGACTGCTGGGCAGACAGGCTGCAGGGCTCTCCGCTCCCTGTTGACCTGCAGCTTCTGCCGACAGGAATCCTCTGCCTTTTCTCACTCTGTCTGCTGTCCCAGCGCCTGTCACCTGAGCTGTGCGTTGGGCTGGCTGTGGAGAAGCAAGCAGGCCAGCGAGGAAGGCCTGGCTCCCGTCTGTCTGCGGTGCTGCTGCAGCACCTGTGGGCAGGCACTTGCCCGCCGGCACCCTCGGCGGAGAGGAGCCTGGGGAGAGCTAGCCACCCAGTGGCCTGCGTGCTTGGCTCGGCTCTGTGGCCGATGGCTCTGTTAGGCTCTTGGGTTTTGGGGGCCTTCACAGCCTGATCTCTAGGCTGAAGCTCCCAGTCCCTGAATGTCCAGGTGGCGTCCCCAGGTCTAGATTGCATGTAGTGCTTTGCATTTTGACCCTCTAGGACCCAGATTCTGCCCACAGAGAAGTGACTCTGGAGTCTCAGGGTCTGTTCCTTTTCTCAGTTCCCAAGAGCCCCGTGCACCCAGAGGTGGGTCCCATGGCAGGACGCTGTCCCACTGCAGCCTTGCAAGACTTCCCGCACGGGAACCACTGCAGGCACTGTCCCTGCAAGTCTGGCCGTGAGTCAGGACCTGCTCCCTTCCTCCTGTACTTCCTGTCGGGCTGATGTCACAGCTGTGTGAGCCTCGTGGCCTTTTATGGACAAGAATCAGCCAGAGCTCCTCTCACAGAGGAAGTGAGCGATAGGGCCCCCGACGTCTGCACCTGGGGGCAGTGCCCAGATGGAATACCTTCAGGCAGGCCCCCTCCTGTGCCTGACAGCCTTCTGAGTGACTGGAAGCACCCGAGCACATTGGCAGTCCCGCCAGCTCAAGTGACTTCATGGCATGGGCTTGGTCAGCTTTGGGGCTTTTCGGGTTTAAAATAACATCTGGGAAGGGAATGGCCTGGTCACTGGGTGCATAACTCCTGTGTCCTCTCGTGTGGTTCAAGAGGGCTCGGCGGGGAGCTGTTGAGGAGGCAGCCTGGGGGCCTGCTGCGCTCACCGACTCAGGGCTTGTCCCCTGCTCGGGTCTGGGGAGGTTTTCTATGAGGGAAGGCGGCTGCTGCTTTTTAAGACTCTGCAGCAGGAGACTCAGTCCTGCCTTTGTGCCCACCACCTTTAAGATGGGTCAGGGACAGGAGGGCTCAGCTGCCATCTGTCCCAGAATAGGGTGGTCCTTGGTGGCTGTCTGTGCACTGCCCAGGACCAGGCCTCCTCCAGCGTGGAAGGAGGAAGGGTATGTTCAAATCAGCCTTCAGTCCCTGCAGGCCCAAGTAAGACCCAAGCCCAGACAAAGAGTGGGCTGGACTCTGGAGTGTCCTTGTCCACTGAGATGACAACATGGGGCCAGGCTGCTGGCACAAGTGCCGAGGAGGGTCCCTGCCAGGAGGCATGGGTAGGGAAAGCCAAGAGCCCCTGCTTGCCGGGAATATAACCATGCCGCCACCTGAAGAGGTGCTCTGAGCCCAGGAGCAAACCCCAGGCTGTGAGAGACGAAGAGGGGCAGTCACCCCTGCCGCAGCACCTTGCACGGTACTGTGTGGCCACATGGGACGAGGTGACAGCTCACACCTGCCGTCAGGTTGCAGGCCCCGGGCAGGTGGCTCAGGATGCGGAGGGTCAAGCCAGGGTGAAGGGACGAGAATGGCCTTCTGTAATGTTCCTTCCTGGAAGCGTGAGCCCAAAACTGGCTTCTAGCAAAGCAAGGCAAGGTTCGTTTAAAGCGTGTTCAGGCTGTGTGGACAGTGGTAAGGGAACCTGAGGAAATGGAGCTGGAGGGTCGGTGGGGCAGAGGTGGGCTCCCTGAAGAGTCCAGCACGGGCCGCTGTGTGTTCACGCATGCCTGCACGGGTCCTTGCTGTGTGTGCACGTGCGCCTGGGGGCGTGCCTGGTGCCTTCAGGACCTGCCTGCGGGCACCCGAGTGCCTGGCCTATTGGCCCCGGGTCTCCACGCACCACTCTGTGTGGTGACCCTGCTGACCCCGCTGTGCAGGCCCTGGGGTGGGGGCTGACTCCTCCTCACAGCCTAGAGGAATTCCAGCCATCCCAGGGCCTGGGCTTGGGCGGCTCTGGGAAAACTGTTCCTTCTGGAAGGGATGGGAATGTTTCCTTTTATGGTAGCGTCGGCTGCCGCTCACGACTCGTCAGCACGCGCAGGTACATTCTTGCTGCTTGCGGAGCGGTGACTAAACATGCCCGCGGCTGGCAGACCACAGGGAGCTGCAGGGGGGAAGGGCCGGGACAGCCTTGCCGGTCGCTGCACTGTCAGTGAGATAGGATGAGAACCAGTCTGAGCTCCCAGCCTGTCCCGCCGCCTCCGTCCCTTCTGTCATCCCTCCTATCCTACCAAGGCTCTGCCATGCTCTAGGGTCTGGCCTTGCCCATCAGCCTTGGCGGACTCTGCTTAATGGGAAAGCCAAGGCTGGGGGAGGGAAGTGATCCCAGCAGCCCCCAGCGGCCCCCCCCATCGGAGCCGAGTGTGTGTCTGTGTGCGTGACCGCACCCCAGCCCTCTCCTCCTGTAGATGTGTCTTTGGGGGGCTGGGAGGAAGGCTGCGGCTGAGGTGGGGCAGCTGCTGGTGGTGCGGCGTGAGGCCGGTTCCTCTTCCTGTGGCGAGAGCAAGTGCCCAGCCCCAGGCCCTGCGAGGTCAGGCACCTGGAAAGCCCGCTAGGGAAGGTGCCTGCTGCATCCGCGGGCGAATTGGACTCCCGAGGCCACGCAGTGAACAGGGCCCTGAGCAGGCCATGGCGGCCGTGGCGTGAGAGGCCAGTGGCTACCCCTGCTCCTCCGCTGTTCCTCCTGCAGCCCTGACAGCGCATGGTCACCCTGTCACGGCAGCTTCATGGTGGGAGGTGAGGACGCTGCCATTGGGAGCTCACTGTGACAGGTGCCACGGCAGGGCCACTTCACACGTCATTTCTGTTCTGTGGACAAATCCTGCAGGGGAGTCGGTAGCACGTCTGCTTTGTGTTAGGGAAGCCGAGAGCCAGGGTCACACGCCCCCTGCAGCACAGACCTGGAGGTGGCCCTGCCGACAGGCTGCTGACGTCAGCGTGGTGTGGGAGAAGGGGAGAAAAACGAGGTGGTGATTTAGCGGCTGCTTCAGATGGGACGCCCAGCACTGACCTGGGCCAGCCAGATTGTCCTCAAGCCTGTCCATCAAGCTCCGCTCCCAGCGTGGGCACTGCTGTTCCCCTTGCAGAAGGAGCGTATTTATATCCTTCCTTGCTGAGCAGTTCCCACGAGCCGGGATCTTTGCCAGAAGTTCCCAGCACCAGGCCCGAGAACAAGCTGTCAAGGACGCTTGTCAGAAGCAGCCCTTCTTTCCAAGTTCCCTCGAAAGTGACACCGTGGAACACCTTGCATGCGCTGGACACCATGCTAGCGTTCAGGTGTATCATGGACACACCAGCTGGGAGAAGCTCGTGAGGCTGCTCCCTAGGCCAGGGCGGCCATGGCAAGGCCAGGCCTGGTCGCCCTCCTGCCCTCCCCGACCCCTTCAGCAGCACTCCTTGCTGAAGCGGGTCAGCCTTAGGCACACCTGCCGCAGGCCCGCGTCTGCTGGCCCGGCACAGCTGTAGGCGCAGGAGCGCCGGCTGCACCTTGCGCTCAGCAAAGCAGCCACTGGGAACTTTCCCGAGATCCGCTTTCTCCAGGGTGGGAGAAGCAGCAGGCTTGGGTTCCCTGGGCTGGGGTCTGAGCTTCCGAGGTCTGGAGTGCTGCCCAGGCTCTGCCACTTGCAAATGTCCTTGTCCAGTGAGGCCCACAGTCAGGTGGCCTGTCATGGTGGTGGGGAGGGTCCTCTGCAGGGATGGCTTTTGAAGTCTCTGTGCTCCTTGGCTGGGAAATGGCTCCTGAGTCTAGCCAAAGTGTAACCAAGTGTCTCCTTTGTTTCAGATCGCGAGGATCAGTCCATTTTGTGCACGTAAGTGTTTCTGTGTCTGGGTGTCTGCCCTGTCCCGTCTTTCCTCCTTGTTTGTTTTCTCCCTCTCTCTCTTGGTGGAACCCAGCCTTATTCTCGAGGAAAGAATATTCCTACCCTGCTTGGACCCAGGTGATGAGTTCTGTTCCTGATTTGGGCTCCGTCTGCTGCCCAGGGACAGGAGTTAGGGTCGCGCGTCTCCTCCTGCTGCCACAGGCTTCCTCACAGGAGCAGGTGCACAGGAGGGCACAGGGCTCCCGGTGGAGCAGACCCGAGTCTCCACCACGTCCAGTGGGGACTGACTGGCCTCCCCGAGCCCTGCAGCAGAGTGCATTCCCTCCAGCTCGGAACAGGCTTTCTCTGCCTAGACTTAGGTTGACGCTAGTAACCTCTGAACTTAGCAAAGAGATAAAGAAACCCCGTGGCCGAGGGAGTTAATGGTACAGGACACGCCTTCAAGCGAAGTGCCAAAGGAACGTGCTAGCGCCTTTGACCCCTAAGGCAACAGCTGCTGCGCACTGATTCCCAAAACATTTGGCTGCAAAGGCTGCCAAGTGACAGGGCAGGCAGCGGACATGAGCTGACTTTTGACCAGCTTCTGGAAGGCCATGGGAAATGGTCCGAGTGAGGACTGAGAAGTCAGGATCACGTTGGCTGTCCCCTCCCTGCCAGTAGTGTGGGTCCCGTGTGGGCACTCCACCACGAGGGCAGAGTGGTGGATAGTGAGCATGGTGGAGAGGGACAGGGGCTGGGAGGTGTCCTTGTCTCACCTGAGGATTTGCTTGACTCTCTCGCAGGGGAGAGTCCGGAGCAGGCAAGACAGAGAACACCAAGAAAGTCATCCAGTACCTGGCCCATGTGGCCTCCTCCCACAAGAGCAAGAAGGACCAGGTGAGTGCCGGCCGTCCTCGTTCAGGGCCTTGGGTGGGATGATAGGGGAGGAAAACTTAATGATGGCGGCCTCCAGTGAGGATGCCGTGGATAGTGAAGCAGAGACCGCCCACCTTCGTAGGTGGCAGCATGGCACCGTCCTGGGAATGGTCTGGTGGTGCCAGCCATTCTGCCTTTAGCCTCCCAACTTTCTGAGTTGCTATGGAAACCAGAGCTGTCCCAGGGTTTGCTCAGCAGCACCCTTGGCTTTGCAGCTGGTGCTGCGAGTCCGCCACCTTGGAGGCTGGAAGAGGCTTGGGACTTGCCCCTCGAGTTGATGGAGGCTCCAAGGACCTCAGGCGGGCCTGCCTTCGCGTCCCATTCTCTTCCTGCTGTGAGGTGCCTCTGGGTGGGCAGCCCCCTGTGAAGAGGGGCAGCTGGACAGTTGTCTCACTCCCACTTTTCTCCCTCTCCCTCCTGGTGGATTGGTGACCCCAGCGGTGTCCTGGTAGGTGAGCTGCACGTCTGCACGTCTGCACCGGAGTGTGCCTGCCATCGTGTGCCCTCCTGGTTCTTAGAGCTTTCACCCACACCACGTCACTCTGCAGCTAGGACTCCCCGTAGGCTCGGCTCACTGATTGTCTTGCAGGAGGGGCTGGGTGTGACGCACAGTGGCCTCTCGTGCACTTTCAAGGGGCAGCCCTGCAGGTCGGGTGCAGCCTCCTCACTTCGCTGTCCTCAGACTCTGGTGCTGCCCAGATTTCCACACAGCGCACGACACCTGTCATGTCCCGTGCAGAGGGCAGTAGTAGGCGTGTGCTGTCCCATGGCCCCACACGCTCAGTGATCCCAGCTGGGCGTGCAGGCTGGCCTCTCCCCTGCCGCCTCACTGCCAAAGCAGTGCCAGATGGTCCCACGCTGGAGTTCTGCAGGGGGTGGTCAGTCTTCAGCATGACTGGGGCGCTCTCACACTCGAGCACACCCAACTGCCCCTGTAAGTGCCAGCAGCGTCTCTGAGACCATGGCGGGGGCTCTGCCATGCCGTGCGCGGTATTCCCCCCACCGCGGAGGTGTGTCTGCATGCGGATCCGGGTGTCCTGGGGGATGGCCTTGTGCACAGACTTCTGGAATTGGACCAGGAGTGACTTTTCATGTGCAGACTTCTTGAGACTTTCTTTTCCATGGGGCGGCAGGAGTTATATTTAGAAACTAATAAAGTCTCTTTTCCCACCTTCTCCACCCCCCATTTTCCATCCTTTTTAGGAGGCCTATTTTAAAAACAGAGCTGTGAGGTTAGGAGTTCTCTAGCTGTGGTTTTCCTTCTCTGAATTTGCAGTAAAATCCATTTCCCAGCTATTTATTGAATGCTTGGTATGTGACTGGTTCTCGGCAGGGTGACACTGGGGTCCCTGCCCTGGAGGACAGGAGACAGGACCACAATTAGAGAGCAATAAAATAGACCCACATGCCTTGTGTCTGACTCTCAGCTGTAGATAGGAAGGCAGGTCCCCAGCACTCAGCCAGATGACCTGCTGGGGGCATCAGAGGAGCTGGGCGGAGCAGAGTTGTCAAAAACTGGTGTGTGGTGGGCACCCTGTTCCTGGCTCTGCATCTGGCTGGTGTGGCTGAGTGTAGGTTGCCTCTGGCGTCCACTCTCTGCTCAGGCCCTCGGTGTTAAAGGCCATTGGCTATTTCAGTTGATTTCTGGGTTGTGATTTTCCACGTGCACCTGGGGTGTGAAACCCTGAGGACTCTTGACCTTGGTTGGCTGGTCCAGTATTCAGGGCATGTCCTGGCATCCAGGACAGAGCCCTCCCTCTCTCACACTTGCATCCCCAAACCATCAGACACAGCATGTAACTTTGGCCAGAGCAGCAATTTGGCAAAGCTGAGCTTGGGTGGAGGGTCTGTCTGGGTGGACTTCTGTACGGTGAACGGTGGCCTGTGACACCCGCCCTGGCCCCGGTTTTTAGTGCACTGGTTGGAGCCCACTGCAGAAGCAGCCCTGGTGGAGCCTTTCACAAGCCGGGTTGGTCGGCCCGGACTTAGGAGCGTGCACTCCCATCATTCATACCGTAGGTTTCACTGACAGATCAAAGTCTCTCCTGTGCTCAGTTAGGTGTTGATGAGGAGAAGCCCTAGCTCAGCCGTCCTGCCTTCAGCAGGGAACTCTGCTCCACGTCCAGAGCGTCTGCTCCCAGTTGGCCCCCGGTCCCATTTTCCACAGCAACTGTGTGTGGTTCTGAGCAGAGACCTCAGCTTTGCTCCAAGCAGGCGGGCGCAGACTGGTGGGGCCACACTCCCATCTGTCTGCGGGATTGGGAGCGGCTCCGCCAGCCTGGCCTGTGCTTTGACAGGAACACTTTAGTGGGTGGGAAGCAGCTCCCACCCAGATCTGGCTCTGAGGGGCCACTTCCAGGCCCGCCTGAGGCTGGGTGGAGCCGGTGTCCAGTTACCACTCCTCCAGTACACAATGGAGCCTGCTCACAGAGCAGGCTCCTGCCCCTCGGCCTGGACCTGCTGACCCTCCCGAGGTGCGGGGCACCACTTACCCATGTGGTCCACAGATGAAGGCCTCCCCAGTCCCAAGCAGCCCCGGCAAGGACGGCTGTGGAGGAGGAGCTCTCCCCGTCCCCCTGGCTGCCGGTGGGCTTCTGGCCTACTGTGGCGGACTCCACGCATCCTCAGTGCCCTGCAGTGGAGAGCTTGCCACAGGTGTCCCAGAAGGCCGGTGGCCCTGCCTCTTGGAGCCCTGCTGTGGCCAGCTTTTCTCATCCTCCTAGGCAGCCGTTCCAGAAAGCCCTGGCTCCCCAGCCTCGTGCCTTCCCCCCGCCAGGCCCGGCGAGGTCCTTCCCTTAGAGGGTTCCGGCTGTTGTGGGGAATGAGAGTCTTGTTCATGCCGGGCCTGCCGTGGTGGATGTCTGTTTCCAGACGTGGTCTGAGCTGATGGGGCAGAGCCCCCCGTGGGACTGGGGCAGCTGGAGGTTGTCACAGTGGCTGGTGGGCAGGTAGAAGACTTGAATTGACTGCCTGCTTTGCTGGGTGGTGCTGCTGCCCTTGGCAGCTCATTCTTCCCCCCTGGACCTTGGCTTCCCCTCTGTGGGACAGGGCTGCCCCCTCGTGCCCACCCGGCACTGTGAGGGTGCACGAGGTGCCTTTTGTCTACTGCACAGGGTCCACAGTAGGATTCCCAGACCCTGATGAGAGGCACAGACCCAGGGTGGCCCTTGCTGAGCCCACGCTCAGATACCTGCTGTGGCAGGAGTAGGTGTGGCGGTGGCAGGAGTAGGTGTGGCGGTGGCAGGAGTAGGTGTGGCCATGGCAGGGCCTGGGCCGGTAGGGACAGTGAAGTACTGATGAGGATGGAGATTGAACGAGCTCGTGTCTTTCACCCTATGAAAAGGAAAATCCTGGAGATTAGCCACAAAGGGGCAGGCGGCAATGTCCACAGGCTGTCTCTGCTCAGAGGACAGTACCACCGCGTCCCTTCTTAGTCCAGGTGCTACTTTAGCACATGCCTCTGTGGCCAGGTTCCTAGAGCCTCTGGGAGCTTCCTGCGCCCCCTAGGGCTGCTGCTCACATGGTTTGTGGACGTCCAGACGTGTCAAGATTTCCACAGGCCTGGTGGGAATGTGGCACCTGAGTGATGGAGGAGCCTGGCCAAGGGTGGAGCGGCAGCTGCCAGAGCCACCGGAAGCCCGTTCCTGGCTCATGGGGCTGCGGACCTGGCCCGGCTGGCGGCTGGCGGGCAGGCAGGCCTGCAGCCCAGCTGTGGCTCGGCCTCCACCAAGCCCTGTTCCTTCGCAGGGGGAGCTGGAGCGGCAGCTGCTGCAGGCCAACCCCATCCTGGAGGCCTTCGGGAACGCCAAGACCGTGAAGAACGACAACTCCTCACGATTCGTGAGTCGCGGGCTCAGGCGGCGCTTTGGGGACAGAGAGCCCTATCAGAGCTGTGGCACGAGGCCTTCCTGCTGGGAGCGCTCTCCCCGGAATCAAGGGAGGGTCAAACCTGGTGCTGTGGACCAGGAGGCTGGACGGGGTGCCCTCACCTTAGCCCTGCCCTCTGCCTCTTTATCGAGGGCCATAAGTAGTTGCTTCAGCCTCTTCTGTTAAAGGTGGGAAGAGCCACCGAGGAGCTGGGGTCGCCTGCGGCTCCCAGCGCCCTGCTGGAGCCTGTTGCCTGTGGTGCCCGGCCAGATGGCACAGAGAGCAGCACCTCAGTAACGGGCCTCTCTGCTCCCCTCTCAGAGGAGCTTTGCAGACTGGCCAGTCCTGGGCTCTGGCTTCCGGCAGCATGGTGTCCCCAGTTCTGTTGGGCACACGGAGCCTCTAGGTTGTCCCTCTCCAACCCGTGCCTGCTGGACGGGGAGCAGGGGCTCCTTGCTCCCTGGCTGGGGCAGAGCCTCTGATCTCTTTGTCTTTCCTCAGGGAAAATTCATTCGCATCAACTTTGATGTCAATGGCTACATCGTGGGCGCCAACATCGAGACCTGTATCCTTGTGGTTTAATTGAAATAGAAAACAGGGGTCTGGGACGGAGAAGCTGGCCCTCATTCCGACACTTCCCCTTGACACCTCCTCTGTGGAGTTGGGAAGGACCAGGATGAGCTTCCTGAAAGCCCAGCACAGAGCTCAGGAGTCTTCCTGGCCAAACAAGGTTCTGCATGGATCTGGAGGAACCATTAAAATCCTCCAACGCAGCCCCCGACTGTCTGGGTTGACGCTCCTTTGTGTCTCCCCACACCAGTGTCGTGGCCTTTGCTCCTGGGGTAGTCTATTGTCCAGTCACTTGTCAGAAGGGGACCCTTTAAGTAGAGCAGGCTCCCAAGGGTGCAGGCTGCTCTAGCGGACAAGCTCCCGCATGGCACCAAGGTAGCCAGCCTCCCATCACCTGTGTTGATCCTCAACTCTGCAAAGACCTTCTGGAGAAATCTCGGGCCATCCGCCAAGCCAAGGAAGAACGGACCTTCCACATCTTCTACTACCTGCTGTCCGGAGCTGGCGAGCACCTCAAGAGTGAGTTTTGCCCTGGTGGGGCCACTTGCCACTGGGGAGGTGAACTCTGGGGTGCCTTGGAGAGAGAGGCAAGTGTCTTCCACCCTCCCGGCCCTCCTGAGCACGGTCTCGCTTCTGAGCGTGCCTGGAGGGTGGGGCATGCCGCAGGCACAGCTGCGCACCCAGGGCCCTGCCACCCTCTGTGCCCATGTGTGCCAGCCTCGCCTGCTGACGAGTTGGCAGTGCTGCCCCTGCAGGTCCAGGGAATCACTGGCTCAGGAGCTGCTGAGGTCACAGTATTGGCGGAAGCCTTGGCTTTCAACGCCTCTGACCCGCCCTTGCCCTCACCCCTCACAGCTGACCTTCTGTTGGAGCCATACAACAAGTACCGCTTCCTGTCCAACGGGCATGTCACCATCCCTGGGCAGCAGGACAAGGACATGTTCCAGGAGACCATGGAGGCCATGAGGATCATGGGCATCCCAGAAGATGAACAAATGGGTAGGGAGTGGCCCTCCTGGCGGGCGGCGAGGCTGCACCATGCCCTCCAGGCCTCAGGGCAGGCGGCAGGCCCTGGGAGCTCTCTGCAGGAGCCCTGAGCCTGTGGGCCTGGAGCCCCAGGCTTATTCCTGGTTGCCCCGCAGGCATTCACAGAGGGCAGCAAATCACGTATGTGGCTGCTGGGGCCAGGCCACTGCTGCAGCCCTCACTGCCTGTCCCTGCAGTGGGCTCTTCTCCGGCCTGGGCAGCGTGTAGCAGAGGCTGGGACAGCCTGAGTGTGTCTTCAGGTCCCCCGAGGGGTGGTAAAGGGGACCTGTGTCCCCTACCAGCTTGAGGCTATAGTCTGTGGAAAGATGGGGTTTGGGGAGAAAGTACCCCAGTTTCTATCTGATTTGGGGGTACCGTGTGCATTGGGGGAGAGTAAAACAGGGGTCATTTGCTCAGCCACAGATAACACGTGATGAATGGGCAAGGTTGTGTTCCAATAAAACTTTATTTACAAAGTAAGGAGTGGACCCAGGGCTGGAGGCATGTCCTTCCTCCGCTTTAGAAACGTTGGGAGTGCTGACAGCTGCTGTCTGAGCATAGGGCTGCCCAAACTGAGGTCTGCAAGGAGACTTGGGGACAGAGGCCGCACTGGCAGGGAGGTTGTGAGCCCTCTAGGGCAGCTGGAGCACCACATGCCACTAGACCAGCCCTGGGGCCCTGGGAGCATGGTGTCCTGCCTGGCTTGTTGCTCAGGATCCCTGGGGAGTGGCCACCCAGTCGGGAGGCTTCCTCAGCCCGACTGCTTCTGACCTGCCGGTCCCCCCCCAAGGCTTGCTGCGGGTCATCTCGGGGGTGCTGCAGCTCGGCAACATTGTCTTCAAGAAGGAGCGCAACACCGACCAGGCCTCCATGCCTGACAACACAGGTACCTCGCCTCCCACCCCACCTGCACCGGGTGGGCGCCCAGCGGGGACGCTCAGCAGAGCTGCTCCCGGAGCCCAGCCCCTCTCCTCAGCCGCGTGTGGCTCTGCATCCCTGCGTGTGTTTCACAGAGATATACATTTTCCTCACAGAATAAACCCCAGAATGAGCTAGAAAAGCTGATTGTAGGGATCAGGGTTCCCTCACCCATTCTGGATCTGGACTTCTTGTCGTGGTTACTGACACAGCGGCCCCCGCTGTAGCGCCAGGTAGCACGAGTGTCTGGACTGTGGCCTTGGTGTGCTGTGCCTGCGTGGCCTCACCTGTTCCCGTGGCTTGGCCCGTGGCCTCCCTGAAGTTATTCAGTCTTCGCACGCTCCTCTTGGGGTCTCTGAGAAACCAAATAATCACGTGTGGCGCTGGAGATGGAACCCAGGGTCTTGCTGAGCAGGTGCTCTACCACTGAACTGAATCCCTAGCTCTCTAGTGTGAGCCAGGGTCCTGAGTTGCCCAGGCTGACCTTCAGCTTATAGTCCTCCTGCCTCAGCCTCCCCAGCAGCTGGGATGATGGGTGTGAGCCACCATGTCCATCACTCTAAACTACTTCACATCGGAGGCATGTGACTTGTGCTGGGTTGCTCCTGTAGGGCCATGAGCTCTGTGCCTCTGGCACTCGGGTGGGCCTGCTCCCTCTCGATTTCATTTTGGGTAGGGACCCACTTTAACTCTCCAGTGCAGGACCTCCAGGTAGAGCCTCCGTGTCTGATGCCCTGCCCTGCCCTGCTGAAGAAGGGCCAGATAGTTGTCCTGGTACTGACTGCTTGTCACCCCTGCAGATTTCTTCCTCTCTGTTTGCAGCTTGAGCAGAGGGAGTCCTTCTTTCGGATCTGCTGAAACCTTTTACCTCTCCCTCTTCCTTCTCTGAAAATTTCAGCTGCCCAGAAGGTGTCCCACCTCCTGGGGATCAATGTGACCGATTTCACCAGAGGTATCCTCACCCCACGCATCAAGGTGGGCCGGGACTACGTCCAGAAGGCGCAGACTAAGGAGCAGGTATGTCCGCTGTGTCCAGAGCTCGGGCTGCCTCTGAGCTGGTGTCCTGTCCCCACAATGGCTTGGTGGAGGCCTGTGCTGGGCCATCAGCCATGGGAGGCACTTGCACTCAAGTCCCCTCAGTCCTCAGCTCCCTGAGGGCAAAGCCACATCCCTCTCTGGAGAAGCAGAGGGACAGGCTCATGCCTGGGGCCACCACAGGACCTCACTGTTCCTCTGTATCAGGTGACGTTTAGACTCCTGGGCCTTGGGGACACAGAGTGTTCTAGTGCCGTGGAAATCGAGGCTGGGGCGTTTCTGTAGCATCGCTTCCAGCTGCGGCCGCAGAGCCAGGCCGGGCAGCTGTTTGTCCACCCGCTGCTGCCTTGCTCTGGGTACAGGGTGGGCGGCCTGCTGTCCTGGGAGCCTGGTCCCTCGCAGGCCAGACCTTCTCCTCCCTTGGGGTTTCTGGTTTCAGTCAGGACACTGGTCGTGGGGTCTGGAGGTGCCAGTCCATGTCTCCTTACCAGGAAGACGGCACCTGTTAACCCTTCTCCCAACGGCTCCCGCTCTGGGTGCCGACAGCCGGTGGCTGCTTCTGCAGATCCACCGTAGGAAGGGCGAGAATGTAGTTTGCAAGGACAGCGTGCATCCACTGCCAGCCACGTGTGTCCCCGATCATTTAGGAGAAACCTAGACATTGGAAAATTCAGTCACGTGTGGGGGAGTGACACTGGCCAATTGTAGTTACATTGTGTGTTGTGTACCAGCGACACACGTACCAGCAAGTCCCGACCCAGCAACAGGACAACTATGATGCACCTATTTAAAAATGTGGGGAAAAATAAAGATTAAAAAAATAGTGGAGGAAAAACAAGACAATACAGTTGAGAGAAAGGAAAGTGCCGACATGGTCCTGCCCATGGTGATTGTCATGGGCAGTTATTTTCCACTAGCTTTTTTTTTTAACTCAATTGTCACTCTGACTTTTTATTATCAAGTTTTTCAAATGTATACAGAACAAGGTAGAATAATGGGAAGACCCCCCACGTGCTCACCAGAGAGGTGACTTCCTCATTGCCTCCCTCCCTCATGTCCCACCTGTTTGACCATTTACCTTACCTGTCTCCACACAGCCGTACTGCTCTCGGGCATCTTATCACCTCTGTAATATTTCATCACCTCCCCATTCAATTTACGAAGGTCTTTGTCTACGTCTGCTGCCCCGTGTGGCTGCCCCGTAGGCTGCTTTGATGCCATGGTTGTGAATAACACTGCAGTGAACGTCTGCATGACGCTTTCCCCCTTTTCCGTGTTTAGGACTGTTTGCTCCAGAAGGTCCCCGGAGTGAAATTACTAGGGCAGAGGGCACACGGGGGTTTAAACTCTACCTGACACCTTTCCCTGGGTGTTGTCCCCAGGCTGACTTTGCCATCGAGGCCTTGGCCAAGGCCACCTACGAGCGGATGTTCCGCTGGCTGGTACTGCGCATCAACAAAGCCCTGGACAAGACCAAGAGGCAGGGCGCCTCCTTCATCGGGATCCTGGACATCGCGGGCTTCGAGATCTTTGATGTGAGCGCCCACCTTGCTTCCTCTTGGGTTCAGAATCCTCTTTCGCTGCTCTCCCAGCTCTCTGAGTTGGCCACCTCCTCCTTGCATGGGGACACCAATCAGGAACGCTGTAAGCCACACAGGAGTGTGCCCACCGGCAGCCAGGGACACTGGGAGCACAGGGCCTGGGGCATGTTCCTGGGAGCTGATGGCAGGGGCTTCCTGTGATTCTTCCAGCCAGTGTTTATTGGGCATCAGGATAAGACACCGTCCCTGCTCATGAAGACTTTGAGTTCAAGGAGGGAAAACTGACAGTTCCCGAAGATCAGGGGGTGGTTTATTGTCCATGGTGGTTTTTTTTTTTCCTTCTTGTGACAAGGGGGATGGAACCCAGGGCCTTGCATGTGCTAGGCAAGCCCTACCACCGAGCTGCATCCCCAGCAGATCGGGGACCCTAACCTGCACCTGCACTAGGCTCCAGGGGAGCCGTGAACTCAGACTTGGAACACCTCACGTCTTTGTAGTTCACGATCTCTCATTGAAACTGCACCTTTTTTAGATTGTGAGCTGAGCCACACCATGCAGACCGCAGTTGCACTGACAGTGCTCGAGCTCTGCCGCCAGGGGACGCGGGCGTTTTCACCTTGCTGCCCAGCCGCTGCGCGGGTGCTAGGACTACGCTCACCTTGCGTTTGAATCTTGGCAGTTGAGCCTGTGGCTCATTCCTGTTCATAGGGACTATACTGTGTTTTACAAGCTCATTCTGAAGACCTCGGCAGATTGCTGTGTGGCCTGGGGGGCTGCGTGGAGGCGCAGGGGTCCACCCAGGCGCTCCCCTGGCCTCCCGTGGGCCGCAGCCTCTGACACTGCTCTCCTCCCTGCAGCTGAACTCCTTCGAGCAGCTGTGCATCAACTACACCAACGAGAAGCTGCAGCAGCTCTTCAACCACACCATGTTCATCCTGGAGCAGGAGGAGTATCAGCGGGAGGGCATCGAGTGGAACTTCATCGACTTCGGCCTCGACCTGCAGCCGTGCATCGACCTCATCGAGAAGCCGGTGAGGCCACCTCTGCGCTCGCTCTGGCTCCTCCCTCTCCTCTGGCCCTTGTTGGCTGTGGCTGTCTCTTCCTCTCGGTGTTGGTGCCACCTGGAGGATAAGCCTAGGCATAGGTCCAGTGCCTGGGGGGCATGGGCCTCCCTCAGAGAAGAGGCTCTGGGCAAGCCAGGTGAGGGAGCGGCTGGGGCCCAGCATCCCGCCTCCAGTTCCAGAAGACCCCGGGGTCCACCTGTCATTCCTTACCTTAAACAGTCCTGGGCTGGGGACATAGCTCAGTTGGCAGAGTGCGTGCCTCATAAGCACAAGGCCCTAGCTGGGTTCAATCCCCAGCACCGCAAAAACAAAACAAACAAACAAAAAGAAACAGTCCTGTGTTTGTGAAGTGCAGTCCTGTCCCCAGGCCTTCGCTGCTGCGTAGAACCACGCAGACCCGGGCATCAAACATTCTTCCTGGCTGTTGAGACTGGCTGGGGCTAGAAGCTCTTCCCTGTGCCAAACTTCCAAGCAGGTCCTGTTTCAAACACTTGCCAGGTGGAGTTTGGGTCACCTTCTTGTGGTTGGACTTGGGGTGCCCGCCCTGTAACGAGGCCTGGGCTCTTTCTGCTTTGGTGTCTCCTCCTGAACATAGTTAAACGCACTGTATTCGAGTTCTTCCCGAGCCGCCCAGACACTGCTGGTCAGAAGCAAAGTGCTCCTTTGGAAGCACTGCTAAGCGGACTCGGGTTGGGGCCAGAGCTCCCTTGAAACTGTTTTAGGGATGTTTTTTGTTTTGTTTTGTTTTGTTTTTACACAACTAGAGCATTTTATTCATTACACACGATGGCTTCTGATGTCTTTTCTTCATCAGCTGAATTTTCTAATTATCAAGGGCCCACCTGGCTATAAGTCTTTTCCATCGTCTGCAATGTCCTAATCTGCTTCAGTGTCCAGCAGGCTGATAAGTCTCTAGGCCCTCTGCTTTTCAGGGGACCATGCTAGGTACCCTGTCCCCTCACCTGTGCTGACATAGTCTGGGGACAGCCTCAGAGTGAGGGTGCCTGACTCCATGGGCACCACGGGCGGTGGGGCTGCTTCCCGTCAGATGCAGCAGGGGATTTCTTAGCAAAGTGGCCAGTGCACAGCCGCCATGATAGATCTGGGGTTAGGGTCTCTTGGCCACAGTGAGACCCCAGAAGTTTGGGGTTTTTTCCCCGACTAGAACTGTTTGTTATGGCGGCTGAGAAGCAGGTGAACTGCATTGCAGGAGTTCAGCCTGGGCTCTTCAGGCGAGCACGCTCTCACTGTCCTGTTCCCCGGGGAGCGTGGTGCCCGCCTGTGTGGTCCTGGGGCTTCCATCACAGGCGCTGGCTTCTTTCGGGGGTTGGGGTGGCTTCACGTGCGCGGCTCACCTGTGCCTGTGCTGTGCCCCCTCCAGGCGGGCCCCCCTGGCATCCTGGCCCTGCTGGACGAGGAGTGCTGGTTCCCCAAAGCCACCGACAGGAGCTTCGTGGAGAAGGTGGTCCAGGAGCAGGGCACCCACCCCAAGTTCCAGAAGCCCAAGCAGCTGAAGGACAAGGCCGACTTCTGCATCATCCACTACGCTGGCAAGGTAGGGCGCGCTCGAGATCGGGCCGGCCAGACCTCTCCCAGAGGGAGGCTGGCGGTCACCAGGAGCAGGAGCGGGCAGCCCTGGGTGGGCGTGGCCCGAGCACTGGGTCTGCCTGTGACTCACGGACGGTGTGGCTGGGCAGCGTCCGCACAGCTTGCCCTGCTGTGGCGTGCTGGCCATTCTGCTAAGCCATCCTCAGGTGTGGAGGAGATTTGACTGTGAGCTGCCGCTCGTGAGCTGGGCGCGACTTTGGACAGTTACTTGATCTCTTAGACCTGGTTTCTTCATCTGGGAGATGGGTGGCCGCCTGCCATGCAGATCATACATCTGACGTGAGCTCACTCCTCAGCCTCAGCGCTGTGGGTGGATGTGCAGTTTGGACCATTCTTTATGGTGGGGACCATCCTGCATGCAGGGCAGGTGTAGCAGCATCTCTGACTTGTCCCACCAGAGGCCAGTCAGTACCGCCCTCCCTGGCTGTCTCCAGACATTGCCAGCATGTCCCGTTGCAGGGAGT
Organism: Glaucomys volans; assembly: GCA_020662805.1. Classification (NCBI taxonomy): domain Eukaryota; kingdom Metazoa; phylum Chordata; class Mammalia; order Rodentia; family Sciuridae; genus Glaucomys; species Glaucomys volans. The sequence continues at coordinate 143,972 of JAJEJO010003890.1, forward strand.
CAGGACTTGCCTCCACTTCAGAGCCACCCCGTGGCAGGAGCTGTTGGCATTGCCCAGGCTGCACAGCCGGTGCCTGGTGTTTGTCCTTCTTGTCCCTGGACCCGAGACTGAGCCAGCTGGAGAGATCTGAGCTGAGGCTAAGGCTGCGTTTCCTCGGCAAGCTCTGTGCACCTCGCCTCGCTTCCTAACAGTTGCAGGCGAGCATGTTGCTTGGGTGGGCGGTCTTCGTCAGGCCACCCCGGGCCTCACCCTCAACTCCAGCTTGTGACCTACACTGCCCGTCCTGTCCGGCAGAGCCTGTCGGGTTCCCAAACTGCCTGTGGAAACGCCAACACCGTCTGTGCGGTGTCCGTGAGTGCTCCTCAGGGCAGGGCTCACGGGCTCGTGCTGCTCCACGCCACCTTCCACGCCGTCAAGGGGCCTGCACGGTGGGACCCGCTGTGGCCTCTGCCCTGGCCCATGCTGCAGCCAAGGCCATCGTCTGTGCTGAGGCACTGGCTCTGGGCTCTGTCCTCTCCAGCAGGCACGCCCTGACCCAGGGAGGGAGAAGCGGCCTGCACGGGCCTGTGTGGACTGCTGCCCACCTGTGCCGGCCTCTGGTTGCAGTTAGGGTTAGGAGGAGGGAGGCCATGATGCTTTCCGTCTCCTCAGTGTTGTTCTGGGACCTTCTGCAGTGAAAACAGGATATTGTGTTACTTGTGTTATTAACGTATTTCAAAAAAGGCAAGCCCAGAACAAGTGTGTTGAACATGAACATTCTAAAAAGACAAAGCAAAAATCATTGTCTTAACACAAGAAAGAAATACAATTACCATTTTGTTATACGTCCTTCCAGGATTTTTTCTTTACGTTCACGTTGCCTTAAGCGGGAGGGTCGGTGTTCTGCTGAGTGGCTGCAGCGTTGTCTTCTCAGCACCCGGTGGCTGCCGGGTGTTTCTCGTTGCCGCTGCTATTCCAGCCCCACAGGGCACTGGCGGCTTCTCATGGCCTGGGCCACTTACCATTTCCTTTTGGGAACAGAAGCACCGAGGCAGAGGGTGTTCCCATGTTCTGGCTTCTCCACGTGGGCTTAACTTGCCCTAGGAAGGTTGCGAGAGCTCGGGTCCCAGCGCAGCCTGTGACGGGGACTCTGATCTTCCAGGTAGACTACAAAGCCGATGAGTGGCTCATGAAGAACATGGACCCCCTGAACGACAACATCGCCACGCTCCTGCACCAGTCCTCGGACAAGTTCGTCTCCGAGCTGTGGAAGGATGGTACGCCTTGCGCCCGCCCCACCTGCCTCTGGCTGTGGCCGGCCATCCTCCCACCTCTGCAGTGGGTGCAGCCACCACCTACGGGGCCCTGACACAGCCAGGTGGTGTATGTCCTGTCGCTCCCACAAGGGACAGGCCTGAGGGCAGAGGCTGCCCCAGCCTTGCTGGCCGCACTTGGCCAGTGCCCTCCACTGTGGGGAAGGCCCAGGCTGCAGGGCCCCGCCCTCCTCCTGCACTCCCGCCTCCTCCTCCTCGGCAGGCTGGTTGCTCTGAGGCTGCTCTGCTCGTGGTCTCCGCGGGTTCCTCTCCTTCGCCTGGGTCTTGCTTTAACCTCTCTGTTGCAGAGATGCAGCGCACGCAGAGAGCCTATTTCTATCTCCGCTTTCCCATCCTCCACCTAGAATCAGGTGACTGGCCGTCCGGGAGTGGTGTCTCGTGTGTGCGCTGCGCCCAGAGCTGTGCACGGCTCCTGTGTCTCCTCGCCCGCTTGGCTCTTCCTGCCTGCTGTGCCCGCCCCCACCTGCCCCCACAGGCCTAAGTGCAGACCCCACGAGGTGCTGTGTTGAGATATTCGGGAACTTCACGTTACTTGTAGAAAAGAGACCATGTGAAAACGATCCTCCTGGAGCTCCGCCTCTAAAGGGCCGTCTTCCTGCTTGACCGGCTGCAGGGGTCTCGGCAGGAGGCCCGGGTACCCTGCACGCTGCCGTGCAGTGTCTCTGCCTGACAGCCGAAAGGGCATGTGTGTGTGTGTGTGTGTGTGTGTGTGTGTGTGTGTGTGTGTGTGTTCGTTCAGCAGTTGGCAAGAACCTACGCCATCTGAGCCGGGGACAGGTCACATGTAAAAGGCCACATCCACCTTCCTGTGCACATCCCGAGTGGCTCTCACAAGCCACCCACCCGGGCAGCCTTTGGTAGCCAGTCACTGGGTCCTGCGGTGGGCACAAAGGTGCCCCCGCGGCTCACAGCTTCCAGCCTCGCTGCTGGCTGCGTGCTCTTCGCTGGCTTCATAAAGCAGTGGATCTGAGCACACAGGAGTAGGAGGTGGGCGTTTTCCTGGGACATTACATCCAGCAATGGGAGATTTCAGGCTCACGTGAGCTCTCGCCTAAAGGTGACCTCACGTGACTTCCACTTTGGTTTGGGGCCTTTGGTTCCCACCTTGGAGGAAGCCTCTTTCTTCACGTTTGGGGCATGAGCTGCTCCACTCAGGGCTGCTTCCTCTGGGTTGGTTTGGCGAGGGAGAGCTGTGAGCCAGGAGAGAGCGGCACAGGGCTGAGGAGGGCTCTGAACATCAGCGGCCTATGTCCTTTGGGGCTGTTCCTGTCACCACCTAATGCTGCTCTCAGTCCATGCTTTAGAGTCAGCCAAGGTGATTGCAGACAGTCGTCAGAGCCCTGCCCGCAGGGCAGAGTCACTTTGGAGCTCCCTCCTGGCCCTTAGGTAAAGGTCAGCAGGTCAGTTCACACCCTTAGGTAAAGGTCAGCGTGAACTCAGGATCTGATTTTTTTGGCCTGGGACCTTAGGACTGCAGGATGCTCTCAGCCAAGGTCTGTTGCCTCCTCATCAGGAGCCAGCCAGGTCCCCTTGGCCATATCTTCTGGGGAGTAGGAACTCACAGAGCGGGCTGGGTAGGAAGGTGAACCCGCTGGTGCCTTGGCGGGTGCCTGGCGAGACTGCGCCTCCCGCTGCTTCCTGCTCAGGTCCTGCCAGCTCAGCACAGGGTGATCTCTGCCCTCTCAGCTCTGGGCACAAGGTCCTGCAGTTCTGTGCGCTCCCTTTTTCTGTCCCTGCATCTGTCTGTCTCTCTGGCCCCCTTCCTCCCAGCTGGGATGGCTGGGCACTTACATGCTTCTTGGGTCTCCGCAGTGGACCGCATCATTGGCTTGGACCAGGTCGCAGGCATGTCTGAAACGGCGCTGCCCGGGGCCTTCAAGACACGGAAGGGCATGTTCCGCACCGTGGGGCAGCTCTACAAGGAGCAGCTGGCCAAGCTCATGGCCACGCTGAGGAATACTAACCCCAACTTCGTCCGCTGCATCATCCCCAATCACGAGAAGAAGGTACGGCTGTGGCAGCGTGGCTGGGGCAGGCCGGGAGGTGTGGGCCATTGTGTCCTTGTCTGTCTCCCGCAGCAGCATGCAAGAGCCCAGTGGTGTCCCTCTGCGGACTGGCCCTGGGCCTGTGGGGTGCTGCATCTGCAGCCCGCCCTCCTGTTGCTCACGGTGGCCTCTCTGGGCCTGGGTCTTTATACTTGGCTCTGAGAACCAGAAGCTGCAGCTGCTGCCCTGGGCCCTGCTCTGCTGAGTCGAGGGCCTGCCCTTTCTCTGTCGGCTCCCGAGCACAGAACTGAGGCTGCATGGGTGTTTTCTCCAGGCCGGCAAATTGGACCCCCACCTCGTGCTGGACCAGCTGCGCTGCAATGGTGTCCTGGAGGGCATCCGCATCTGCCGCCAGGGCTTCCCCAACAGGGTGGTCTTCCAGGAGTTCCGGCAGAGGTGAGCAGGACCTGGCGTGGTGGCTCCCAGCAGGGATCTTCCTGGGGAGCAGCGGCCACAGATACAGGGAGCCAAGGTCCCGTCCGGCTGGCTGCCCACACGTTCTTTCCAGTTCGCCCTTTTCTGTGTGAAGGGAGGTCCCTGCTTTATAACTGAAATGAAAGTCGGATTGTTGGCTTTCGCTACTAGCAACTGCACGGGCCGCGCTGTTTGCTCTACCTAGAGAAGCTATGAAAGAGTCAGCCAGACTTCTGGGCACAGAGGACCTGATGGAAACGGAAGTCGTAGAACACTGTGGCTCATCACTGGGTGTGCAGATGTTGGCCACACTGTCCTTTTGGCCTGACAGTTGCTAAGTGTCGATGGCTGCCTTGGTACAGCCCTGTATTCCTTGGGTGGTCATGAGAATGAAGATGTGAGCATGAGCATGGCTGTCCCCAGGTCCCAGACACAGAGTCTGGGCAGCGAGCAATGAGCAAGGGCAAGCTAAAGTGCCCCCTGGAGATTGAAACAGTGCAGCGTGAGGTTCCAGTCACCTTCCAGAAAGCACCGAGCCTTCCTGTGACCATCAGCCAAAGAAAAGGGAGGGGTGGGATTTGCCAAATGCCTTCCTGCTTAGGAGACTGAGGAATTGTGTGTCCACTCCCCTGCGGGTGATCCTAGCCTCCTGAGTGGTTCCTGGCCTTGCAGAATTGAAGCCAGGGGTAGGTCACGAGGCTTCTCTTTCCTTCCTCAGGTACGAGATCCTGACACCAAACTCCATCCCCAAGGGCTTCATGGATGGGAAGCAGGCGTGTGTGCTCATGGTGAGTCCAGTCCACCCCTCTGGCTCCTGGGCCCTGGCCACCCGCGTGCTGATAGGTGGTCCTGTTGGACGGGGGTCCTTCCGTCGGTTGATGCCACATTGAATTGTCCATTCTGGTTGTTCTCTGCCGGGTGCACAGGGGCGGCCCTCGCAGCCTGTGGGTGATCGGGACTGGTATTTGGTACCAGGGCAGGCAGAGTCCATTCTGCATGGGGAACATCTGCTTTCTTGCTCCCGTCTGCTGTGATCTTAAAGCCCAGTATGACACTGAGCCAGTGGTCTGCTTTCCTCCCGTCCAGATCAAAGCCTTGGAGCTGGACAGCAATCTGTACCGCATCGGCCAGAGCAAAGTGTTCTTCCGAGCCGGCGTGCTGGCCCACCTGGAGGAGGAGAGGGACTTGAAGATTACGGATGTCATCATAGGCTTCCAAGCCTGCTGCAGGGGTTACCTGGCCAGGAAGTGAGTACTTGGTGCCTGCCCCACATCAGGCCCTGCTGTGTCCTCCTGTTGCTGGGGGTGCTTGGCCAGCCATGCTTGAAGGCAGCCATGGTCTGTCCAGGGAAGGCCCACAGGCTCTTCCAGCCCTCTCTGCTCCCTGGATTCCAAGGATTAGGAAAAGGTGTTTCCAGTGGAGGTTTAGAGGTGCCAGTGGGAAGAGGGTGACCCTGTGCTTGGATGTGCCTGTCCCAGTGCTCTGTGAGGACAGTACCCAGGAGCTGCATGTCTCCAAGGAGCCCTTTGCTCTTGGGGAGGAGGTCTCCTTGAGTCTAGAGCAGTTCCTAAAGGAGACTGGGCTCCCCTGCTGCATGCTGATCCCCAGGCCCCTGGGTCCTTGCTCTGGGACCTGGATCCCAGTGTGAGCTCAGCCCTGGGAGGTGGAGCGTGAGCCTATGATATTGGGATAAATGGTGTCCGTTTATCCAGAGCCTTCCAGCCAACACCTGACATCCCACCTTTGCAAAACTTTCTCCCGCAGCCAGCGCCCAGACAGGAGGCAGCTGACGTCAAAGCCCCTGGGCACGTCGGGCTTTGTGATCGGGGTCTTGGTTAGACTCCGCGCTGAGTGGGGTCTGTGGCTGGTTCGCATGGACTCCTCACCCGTGAGCTCCTTAGTGGAGCACTGGGGTCTGGTGGGTCAGGACCCAGGTTGTCCCTGCCATTCCCAGTCCCAAGGCACTGACCATGTCCCTTGCCCCCAGGGCTTTTGCCAAGAGACAGCAGCAGCTGACCGCCATGAAGGTCCTGCAGAGGAACTGTGCCGCCTACCTCAAGCTGCGGAACTGGCAGTGGTGGCGGCTCTTCACCAAGGTGGGTGCTAGAAGGGCCTCCCGAACACGCCAGGGGCAGTCAGGCCTTGTGCTGCCTCTCTGTGGCGGTCATTGTCCCCAGCATGAGCCTTATCCTCAGCTCCCCTTTTTCCTAGCAGTGGGTAGGGCCGGGGTGTGTGTAACCGGTGGATTTATCTGGCATGGACGACCATGTCCAGGCTGGCTCAGCAGCTCCCCGGGTGTAAAGGCCCAGAAGGCCACAGTCCCCTGGTGCAGGAGCCAGTGCCCTCTCTAGAAGCCAGACAACTCAGCTGCCTTGCTCCCAGCTGATGGTCCTCCCCAGCCTTTTACAGTCCTTTTATTTTTTTTATTTTTTATTTTTTTTGGAACCCAGGATTGAACCCAGGGGCACTTGGCCACTGAGCCACACCCCCAGACCTATTTTGTATTTTATTTAGAGACGGGTCTCACTGAGTTGCTTAGGGCCTCACTAAGTTGCTGAGGCTGGCTTTGAACTCGCGATCCTCCTGTCTCAGCCTCCCAAGTGCTGGGATTATAGGCATGCGCCACCGCGCCCGGCTCAGTCCTTTTATTTTTAAGGCTGTTCAGGCTGCTTTTGTTGATAGTGTGTATTTTATGGTAGCTGACAGCTCATCTGTGACCCCTTCATCCCAGATCAACAGTAGAAGTCTCGGTGTCCGTTCCTGCTCTCACACCCTGTGATTGTTCTTACGCAGCTGAGGTTTAACTTGTAGGAAGTCTTGTGTTTTCACTTTCCGTTTGGAATCCCCCTCAGCATCAGTTTTTAGAAGCCCGTTTCCTGCTCCCTGGAGGACATAGGCTTTATCTACTTTTCTAACCATGGTCTTCATGTCATTCCTAAATTCTGCTGGCATCAGCAATGCTACCGTGGTCATCTTTGTGTGTGACTAGGGATGGTGTCCCTGACACGTACCTAGCAGGTCAGAGGCCTGTGGCATGCAGCGCCAAATGGACTTCCAGGAAGTTGGTGGGCTTGCACCTGCCCTCGGTGTCTGGGTGCCCCTTGCTCTTGTGGGCTTGGGTTCCAGAGGGGAGGGAGGAGCCTGTGACTGCTGGCAAGGGTGGGCATCTTCCAGCTGAGGCCGACTCTACTTCCTTGTCTCCTAGGTCAAGCCGCTGCTGCAGGTGAGCCGACAGGAGGAAGAGATGATGGCCAAAGAGGAGGAGCTGGTGAAGGTGCGGGAGAAGCAGCTGGCTGCAGAGAACAGGCTCACGGAGATGGAGACCCTGCAGTCTCAGGTAGGTGTCCTCAGAGGATCCCGCCCTGCCCAGGGCAGCCTCTCCCAGTGCTGCCACCTGCTGCCTGCTGGTAGGTAGGCCAGTTTGCCGTTCAGGAAATTCTCTGCAGAAAATCAGTGGCTGCCTCCTCCAGTGGGAGGCTGCCCATTGGGTTGGAAGTTCATGAATGGTGGGTTCGAGCCCCAGTTCCACCACATAATCCCTCGGCCTGATTCCTCTGGAGCTTGCTTTGAAGCTCATCAGGGAGCAGCCAAGGCAAAGGGGCAAGCTAGGGGCACCTGGGACATCAGCACTTTCTAGACGGATGCTCCTGAGGTGGCAGGGACCTTGCATTGTCCTGTGTCCTTGCAGCTCATGGCAGAGAAGCTGCAGCTGCAGGAGCAGCTCCAGGCAGAGACGGAGCTGTGTGCGGAGGCCGAGGAGCTCCGCGCCCGCCTGACCGCCAAGAAGCAGGAGCTAGAGGAGATCTGTCACGACCTGGAGGCCAGGGTGGAGGAGGAGGAGGAGCGCTGCCAGCACCTGCAGGCGGAGAAGAAGAAGATGCAGCAGAACATCCAGGTACCCGCTGCCGCCCTGTGGGAAGGGGCTTCTGGGAGGGTGGCAGCCCTGGAAGAACGGTGGCTCCCGGGGCACATGGACTCAGTCTCACTCTGTCCACTCGGACACCTTGCAGAGACTTGCTCTGTGGGTCATAGCACACGTGTCCCAGGTCTAGCTCGCAAGGCCCCTGAGCTCCTCCCGTCTATCCTCGCTCTGCCTGCCTGCGTGGCCTGGTCCTCAGCTCAGCCTCTGCTTGCCGCCCTGGCACAGCTGGCTTGGGAATTCCCGAGTGGGAAAAGGACCCGGCCACACCCCCACCAGCTGCCATGCCCTTCTCGTGGCCCCTCCTGCCCGATAGGAACTCGAGGAGCAGCTGGAGGAGGAGGAGAGTGCCCGGCAGAAGCTGCAGCTGGAGAAGGTGACCACTGAGGCCAAGCTGAAGAAGCTGGAGGAGGACCAGATCATCATGGAGGACCAGAACTGCAAGCTGGCCAAGGTGGGCCTGGGCAGCTGTGGGCGGCACAGTGAGCCATCCATCGCCTGCAGGGCTTCTCCCCGGGTGCCCCATCTTCTCTGGACACCAGGGCCACATTGAAAAGAATTTGCACATGAATGACTGGGGCTTGGGGCAAGGTTGACTGCTTTCAGACTTGGACCCTCTGGGTGACACTGCACATGTCAGTCCCGATGGGATCGGGGTACTAGGTTTGCTTTGGAGGTGTGGGGTGCTTCTCCCCTCACCAATTCTGAGGCAGCAGCTGTGTCTCCTGGGTTGGGCTGGGTCCCTGTCAGCAGCAGCCCAGTGAACAGATGAAGCTGGGAGCACATCAGAGAAGGCAGGACAGGTCAGGAGGCCGTCGTGGATCCCCAGGGCAGGGAGGTGGAGTGGCAGGTGTGTGGGGAGCTCATGGAGAGTGGGCCCCACAAAGCAGAAGGTGAGAAGAGCAGCCTTGCACACTCTGGGCTCAGAGCAGGTGGCGTGGACAGCACCACAAGGCTGGGCTCGTGGAACAGGGCCATTGGTCCCCCCAGATCCAGCCTCACTCAGAAGCCTTTCTCACCTGAGCCAAGGGACTGTCCAGGCATGGCACCCATGTGTTGAGGCCCTAAGGAAGCTTTACAGCCCTTCCAGGGCAGCCGTGACCTTTCAGAGCCACCCCCTGTGAGTCCGGACACCCTAACGAAGGTCATCAGTCACCTAATGAAGGTCACCTGCCTTTCTGCTGACACTTTCCAACCCCTCCCCACAGGAGAAGAAGCTGCTGGAAGACAGAATAGCTGAGTTCACCACCAACCTCATGGAAGAGGAGGAGAAATCTAAGAGCCTGGCCAAGCTCAAGAACAAGCACGAGGCCATGATCACCGACTTGGAAGGTGAGGCCCCTGGACACCTGGCACTAGGTGTCCATGGTGTGGACATGGCTCGTGACGAGCTGGGCCTCAGTGTCTGAAGACCCAGGCCCCAGGCTGTGGGGAGTGTCTGGTCCCCACAGGAGTCTGGGCTCCAGGCCTGTGTCTGAAGGGCTTCGCGCCTAGGTGAGGGGTCTTCAGGGTGAACCTTCGGCATCACTGTGTTGTTGGAAACATGTTGGCAGAAGCTCGAGATGCCCCGTAGGGGGTCTGGGTTTGACCCTAGAACCGACCAGCTCGGTCCCCTAGGGCTGTGTCACCTCATACCTGTCAATCTGCATGGGACGTGGTTTCTCTTCTGCTTACCTACCTGGGGTCACCGTGGGGGTGTTATGTGAACACATGAGTGCTATGAAGCCTAGACAGATGTGCGGAGCATGGCTTGGCTTTTATTTTTTGTAGCTCTGGGGTTTGGGGCAGGGCCTCACATGCTAGCGAGTGCTCTGGTGCTGGGCTATGGCTGCAGCCCTTTTTACCTTTTATTTTGAGGCAGGGTCTCTCCAGGTTAACTGGGTGGGGCTGGAACTTGTGGTCCTGCTGCCTCAGCCTCCTGATAGCTGATCAGCCGTGCACCACTGTGCCTGGCCGAGGTCATTGCTTGATTTGAGGCAGGAGGAAGATTGGGCATCTAAGGAGCCCCACCCTGCCCTCTGAGAGGAGTGGACAGCTGGGGTTCAGGGTACCCAGACCACTCCCAGCTGAGGCCTGGTAGACGTGAGGGCCAGACCATGCCTGCTGAGTGCTGGGAGTGCTTCCCCGGTTTGGCGGTGCTCCCTGCTGGCCTCACTCAGTCCGTGCTGAGGTGAGTGGAGCAGTGGGCAGAGAGCACCTCTCCCACAGATGCCCCCGCTCACCTGAGGCGTCTGGGAGCTGCCAACCTACAGACATAGTCAGAGCCAGCAAGTGTTAAAGACGTCGGCCAGTCAGAATACAGGCACCACCGTGGGGATTTAAACGGTAGCTGGCTCTGAGGTGAGCAGCCATTGCCTGGCAAGGCAGAAGCTACGTGTGCCTTCTACCCAGCAGTCCTGTCAGACGCCCGTGGCCTTGTGCCCGGGGAATCATGGGCAAGAACTCTGTGCTCTTGTTCTTAAGAGCACACGCCAACACCACCCAGCTGCCCGTTAGCATAGAAGCCCTGGGCCGTGGTGGCTGCACACACAGGTTGAGTAGATCACATAAGTAATGAAAAGCAGGCGGAAAGCCCGTGGCCGCTGAGGTCTCCACGCCCTCCTGCCTCCCTCTAGAGCGCCTCCGCAGGGAGGAGAAGCAGCGGCAGGAGCTGGAGAAGACCCGCCGCAAGCTGGAGGGAGACTCCACAGACCTCAGCGACCAGATCGCCGAGCTGCAGGCACAGATCGCTGAGCTCAAGATGCAGCTGGCCAAGAAGGAGGAGGAGCTGCAGGCCGCGCTGGCCCGGTGAGGCTGGGGCCACTGGTATCGCACTCGGTCCTGACTTCTGGGCCTGTCCCGGAGCATCAGCGAGCAGCACGCACACTCCAGACGAGCCAGTTGGTGCAGAACACTCGCCACCCGTATTCCTAAGAGGGCAGCTTTGCCTTCTGTTTGTTTCTCATCCCACAACGAGTCATCTAAAACTCCGTCACCCACCTCAAGTAGTCCTCTCCTCCCTCCCCTTCTGTCACTTCACTTTCCCTTTTTTAATTTATTAGCTAGAAGCACACATTTTAAAAAATTACACTATTTTTTATATTCATAGCAAGATTGAGCAGAAGATAGAGATTTCCCACATAGCCCCGCCCCACCCTAGGTCACCTCCCTGTTGTCCACATCCTCCGCCCATGGTCCCTTTGTCACCCTCCGGGAACTAACGTTAACACTTCTTGATCCTCTGAAGTGCACGGTGCTTTCACATTTTCAGTTGCAGTCATCGTGAACTTAACATTTTATTTTCTTAAAGTTGTGAACCTTAATTTGGAAAGTGAAATCCTCTGTTTTCTAGTTTTCCGAGTGGCATTGTTCTTGAATCTTCTGAGCAGTTGCCTCAGCTGTTGATTGGCTGAGTGAGCCTAAGTGCCATGATTACCATTCTCAAATGCAGCTTTGCCTGCAGCCCGCCAGGCCTCCTTTGCAAACCCTGCTCCTTGAGGGAAACTGGCCTCTTACTGATGAGTTGGTCCCTTTGGCAGAGTGGAAGAAGAAGCTGCACAGAAGAACATGGCCCTGAAGAAGATCCGGGAGCTGGAATCTCAGATTTCCGAACTGCAGGAAGACTTGGAATCTGAGCGGGCTTCTAGGAATAAAGCTGAGAAGCAGAAGCGGGATCTTGGGGAAGAACTGGAGGCGCTGAAAACAGAGTTGGAGGACACTCTGGATTCCACAGCTGCCCAGCAGGAGCTCAGGTGTGCATGGGGCTGACCGGCCAGATTGTGGAGGGTGGGGAAGGCTGTGAAGTGAGGAGAGAGCTTGTCCAGAAGGGTTGGAAGCCTGGCCTCTGCACACACAGTGGCCTCAGGTGCAGAGAGTGTGGATGCGGATAGTTGCTCAGCAACTTCTCTCTGCCTCAAGAGAGGTTGAAGAACCACGCCTGAGATTTAGGGTGAAGCAAGGGTGGGGCCTAGGTGGCAAGGGTACCGGAGCCTCATCAGAGTGTGTCTGTGATCCTGGCTGCAGGGGGAGGCCCAGGAGGGAGAAGGGTGGTAAACAAGCTGCCTGGGGGCCATGCTACTGACCAAGCCTCCCTGGTCAGGGAAGAGCCCAGGGCAGCAGGGGCCTTGACCTCTGCTCTGAGGGCCTTTCTCTGCACAGGTCCAAACGTGAGCAGGAAGTGAATATCCTGAAAAAGACCCTCGAGGAGGAGGCCAAGACCCATGAGGCGCAGATCCAGGAGATGAGGCAGAAGCACTCACAGGCCGTGGAGGAGCTGGCGGAGCAGCTGGAGCAGACCAAGAGGGTGCGTGAGCTTCCTGGGCCGGGCTGCTTTTCGGGAGCAACCCTTGCTCTCTAAATCAGTCCTACAGAAAAGAGTAATTCTGGCATCAGACTGCCCAGGCCTGAAGCCAGGCGCCAGCTCCTAAGTGACCTGGGCAAAGGACAGGCCTGTGAGGTGTTGAGTCGCCAACACATGCAGAGCAGTAAGACAGGAAGCCGCCGTTGTTGAGCATGCTCATTATTATTCTGCCCAACATCTGCTGGCCCAGAAAGCTTCAGGGAGTTGGAGCCCCCCGAACCCGAGTGTCAGGGCTCAGTGGCCCCTTTTCAGACTGGGGTTCTTTCTTGAGTGTCCATGAGTAGTCGACTGACCCCTGACTGGGAAACCTGGGCGATGGCCATCCAGCTGGCTTCCTGGCCCTGCAGCTGGTGGCATCGGGTGACAGGCAGCTCCCTGACAGGACAGTGAGGTCTGCTGAGGCTCCAGCTCACTCACCTGGTCTGCCACCCCCCTCGGCTCCATCCTTCTCTGTGCTGGGTCCTTCCTTGTCTCAGGATTTGCAGAGCAGCCTTTGCACTCACTCAGGGGCCAGTTTAGCCTTGAACTTGCTGAGCCCATCCAGTGTAGTCTGGAATGGAATTTTTGCATTTATTTTATAAATTCTACTTTTATATTTTGTGAAAGGACATTACATTATTTACATTTTTACTTTGAACATCAAATTTCAGAGGAGTTTTATTGGAAGTCCAAAAACAGAGTCTTCCTCACTGTGGTATAAATATTGCTGGAATCTTAACACCTGCAAGAACACATAGTAAAATACAACCTCCCGCCAGGCACAGGGGCACATGCCTGTAATCCCAGCTGCTTGGGAGGCTGAGACAGGAGGCACAAGTTCAAAGCCAGCCTCAGCAACTTAGTGAGGCCCTAAGCAACTCAGTGAGACCCTGTCTCTAAATAAAATACAAAATAGGGCTGGGGATGTGGCTCAGTGGTGGAGTGCCCCTGGGTTCAATCCCTGGTACCAAAAAATTAAACATTTCTTCCTCCCCGGGAGGGAGGCTGGCAGGGATTATTTTATTAGAGACAGGGAAGCAGGGTCCTCAGGGGTGGGGACACGTCTCTCTCGCCCTAAGAGAGGGGAGGGCGAGCCTGGGCCTTGGGAGTCCGGGCTCTTGCTGGCAGTCATCGTCTTCGCTGCAGAGGCAGCAGTTTCTGGGCCTAGAGTCGGCAGCTCCTCTGTGAGGTCAGAGAGACCAGCCTGTGTCACCGCCTGGGTCCCTTTACATCTTCCCTCCTCCCACAGGTGAAAGCCACCCTCGAGAAGGCAAAGCAGACCCTGGAGAGTGAGCGGGGGGAGCTGGCCAATGAGGTGAAGGCCCTGCTGCAGGGGAAGGGGGACTCGGAGCACAGACGCAAGAAGGTGGAAGCCCAGCTGCAGGAGCTGCAGGTCAAGTTCAACGAGGGAGAGCGCGTGCGCACGGAGCTGGCCGACAAGGTCACCAAGCTGCAGGTGAGGCTTCTGCTGGACCCCGGCCCAGACCACAGGGCACTCCCCACAGCCTCTCTCCTACACTGGCTCCTCAGCCAGGCCTCGGGCGGGACTCGAGATGCAGGCCCAGCTTTGCCAGAGCAGGTATGGTTGGGCTCACGGTCCTTGCCTCTCTCTTCCCATGTAGGTCGAACTGGACAATGTGACCGGTCTTCTCAACCAATCTGACAGCAAGTCCAGCAAACTCACCAAGGACTTTTCCGCCCTGGAGTCCCAGCTTCAGGACACTCAGGTAGGGACAGCGTCAGGGACCAGAGGCTGGACTCCTCCTGTGCCCACATGACCTTAGCACCAGACCTCCGGGCCTTCATCACAGAGTGCATCTGATCTCCCAGACCCCCCCATCCGAGGGTCCTCCCGGCTCCCACCAGGTCTCTATGTGCCTGTCCGCTCAGTCAGACAGCCTGTCCTCCTCCCAGTGGGGTTGTTGTACACGAGACCGACTCATCTCCTGAGCATCCACACCCTGTTCTTGGGAGTAGGAATTGCTGCAGGAGGAGAACCGGCAGAAGCTGAGCCTGAGCACCAAGCTGAAGCAGGTGGAGGACGAGAAGAACTCCTTCAAGGAGCAGCTGGAGGAGGAGGAGGAGGCCAAGCGCAACCTGGAGAAGCAGATCGCCACCCTCCAAGCCCAGGTGGGTGCCCCTCTGTGGGGCCCATGGTGGAGGGAAGCTGACTCCCAGCTTGCCCTCCGTGGTATTGCAGCCAGCCTCCAGGTGTCCCAGGGATGGCATGCCCTGGACAGGTGACATCATGGGGTCTCCTTACTTACTCCCTGCTCCTGCCCAGGTGACTGACATGAAGAAGAGGATGGAGGATGGCGTGGGTTGCCTGGAGACCGCAGAGGAAGCTAAGCGGAAACTCCAGAAGGACCTGGAGGGGCTGAGCCAGCGGCATGAGGAAAAGGTGGCCGCCTACGACAAGCTGGAGAAGACCAAGACTCGGCTGCAGCAGGAGCTGGACGACCTGCTGGTGGACCTGGACCACCAGCGGCAGAGCGTGTCCAACCTGGAGAAGAAGCAGAAGAAGTTCGACCAGGTGTGTAGCCTCAGTCTGGGCCACCACCTCATCTCTCTTCCCACACCATAGCCCTCGGCGAGGGGTCTGGGGAGAAAGCAAGCAGATGATCCTGCATGACAGATGTCAGGGTATCTCTTCCTTTGTTCATATATGTCCATATGTAGTCCCCCCTGCCCCCACTTTTTTTTTGGTACCAGGAATTGAACCCAGGGGTGCTTGACCACTGAGCATATCCCCAGCTTTTTTACTTTTATTTAGAGACAGGGTCTTGCTAAGTTGCTTTTAGGGCCTCATTAAGTTGCTGAGGCTGGCCTTGAACTCACAGTCCTCCTGTCTGGGATTGTGGGCTTGCACCACTGCACCCAGCTTCTCGTTCTCATTCTGAAAGATCAGAAGCAGCTTCCAGAGACTCAGGTGTAGGGGCCAAGAAGAATCCAGAGTAGATAAGTCAGGCAGCAAACCGCAGCCAAACCTAGCCCCCACAGGTGACGTCTCCGTGAACACAACCATGCTTGTCCATTTGCATGTCGCTGGCTGTGTACTGTGGGGGCAGGATTGAGGAGCTGCCCCAGGAACGAGTGTGGCAAAGGTCACAGCACAGGGAGCCAGTATGGAGTGGGGCAAAGGGCGTGGGGAGGTGGAGGTCAGACAGAGTGGGGGCCCTGCCAGGAGACGCCAGGGGGCTGGAGAGCATCCTTGAAGGAGGCCAGGCTCCGTTCAAGACAAGCCAGCCTGTTGGCTCAGAGCCAAAGGTATCCCAGCTTCAGAAGGTGTGGATTATTTCCTGTGGGTTCTCATGAAAAGGACACTGGTGTTACTACTAAGTGATAAAAATTAAACAGATTAAAATGTGGTGGTAGAGGAATCTCTGCCCTCATCTGGCCACATCATCCTTGGGCCAGCCAGTTCTCAGGCGGCAACCTCGGGCCTCCTGGTCCTGGGGTGCCCACAGTGGTCCACGGCTCTGGCCTCACAGTGCCCACCTCTTTCCCAGCTCCTGGCTGAAGAGAAGACTATCTCAGCCAAGTATGCAGAGGAACGGGACCGTGCAGAGGCGGAGGCCCGCGAGAAGGAGACCAAGGCTCTCTCTCTGGCTCGGGCGTTGGAAGAGGCCATGGAGCAGAAGGCGGAGCTGGAGCGACTCAACAAGCAGTTCCGCACAGAGATGGAGGACCTCGTGAGCTCCAAGGACGACGTGGGCAAAAGCGTGAGTGCCAGGCCTGCCTCAGGGTCTCGGGCGGGCAGTAGGCGGGCAGCACGGGCCAGGGCACAGGTACTGTCCATGCGTCCGACCTGACCTAGCTCTTGGGTCAGGTGCACGAGCTGGAGAAGTCCAAGCGGGCCTTGGAGCAGCAGGTGGAGGAGATGAAGACCCAGCTGGAGGAGCTGGAGGATGAGCTGCAGGCCACCGAGGACGCCAAGCTGCGGCTGGAGGTGAACCTACAGGCCATGAAGGCCCAGTTCGAGCGGGACCTGCAGGGCCGAGACGAGCAGAGTGAAGAGAAGAAGAAGCAACTGGTCAGACAGGTGCGTGGGGCCCTCCCTGCCCAGGCAGATGTGCCAGGGCCTGCCCTGATTCCCAGCCGGCCCCCTTCCTCTCCTGGTGCACCTGGGCTGTGAGGTTCCTGGACCACCTCTTCCATGGCTCCCTTCCCTTTCCTCCATCCAGGGCCCTTTGACTCACTATATTAGAGTCTTGATGGTCAGTAGCCCTCACTGACCCCGGGAGGCCCCACAGATCCATGGGATTGGCCTGAGCTCGTCCGGGCTCAGCTGGGGTGGGGTCCACGTGTGGCCCAGCCTTCTGAGCTGCCAGTGGTCCTCAGGTGCGGGAGATGGAGGCAGAGCTGGAGGACGAGAGGAAGCAGCGCTCGATGGCAGTGGCCGCTCGGAAGAAGCTGGAGATGGACCTGAAGGATCTGGAGGCACACATCGACACGGCCAACAAGAACCGGGAGGAGGCCATCAAGCAGCTGCGGAAGCTGCAGGTGAGGCCAGGCTGGGCAGAGGCAGGGTTAGTGAAGGCTGGGCCCTCTGGACGAGGATGTGGGTGTCACAGCTCATCCCACCGACACTCAGGTCCAGAGGGGCACAGAGACTATAAGCTTGGAGCACATTCTCAGTAAGATGAGGGACTTAGCAGACTGACAGGTTCAAACCTGGCCACACAGGAGCACTGGGAAAGGTAGGCACCAGTGCAGGCATCCAGAAGAATCGGGTGCTGGCCCGGCCTGGCCTGGCCTGGCCTGGAGGGGCAACAAGCCACAGCCCTGAGCTGATGGTTCTGGGAAGCAGCCCAGAGCAGTGACTCATGCTCAGGGTCTCACCTCTCAATAATCAGAGAGCAACATGTTCAAAGCAGCTCTGGGGGCCCCAGAACAAGGGGAAGTGGAAGCCAGGTGCCGTGGCGCACACCTGTGATCCCAGCTACCTGGGAGGCTGAGGCAGGAGGATCACAGGTTCAATGCCAACCTGGGTAACTAGCCAGATCCAGTCTCAAAATTTAAGAAGGGGTGGAGGTAGTGCTTTCCTACCACGCACAGGCCTTAGTTCAGTTCCCAGCACCTCAAAAACATTTCTTTTTAAATTATTGTGGACCAGGTAGTGGGGACAGATGGAGGACTGCTGGTGGCATCTTCAGCTGGTACAGTCTGGCCGGGTGCCCAGGGAATCCCAGGGTGGGATTTATCTGCAAAAGGCTATTTGACGCTGTCTTCAGAGCTGAAGCAGGGGAGTCACAGGGACGGTGTGCCTCCTGCCTGGCAGCCAGGCAGCCTGGGCGCTGCCCACACACTGACTTGAGGTTCAGGCAGAGGGAGCCCTGCTGGGTTGTCCTTCAGGGCTGTTTTGCCCCAGTCTGTTAAACAGGGTGTCAGGTAAAAGTTGGTCCTCACAGGCAAGGTGGCCTGTGACTGGCGCTGGGGGTGGAGCAGACGGGCATGGGCAGCGGTGCACACCTCTTTCCCCACCAGGCCCAGATGAAGGACTGCATGCGGGAGCTGGAGGACACCCGGGCCTCCCGAGAGGAGATCCTGGCGCAGGCCAAGGAGAACGAGAAGAAGCTCAAGAGCATGGAGGCAGAGATGATTCAATTGCAGGAGGTGAGCTGGCCCCAGGGACAGGCTACAGCCTCCAGGAGTGAGCCGGGACAGCCCGTTTCACAGGATTCCTCCAGGGCCTCTTCCCGTGGCCAGGCCCCGGGTGTGATTAACACGCACGCACAGAGAGAAAAATGGTGACCGTTGATGAGGGGTCTGAGCGTCCCCTGGCTCCCTTGTCAGGCGCCGAGGCAACAGATCTTGAGGGTCTCCTTCAAGGTGTTCCTGGCTTCTGACAGGTTCACCGCCAGCCCCTCGTTCAGGCACATCCTGCCTGGTGGTCCCTCCCTCCACTGTCAGATGTAGGTCCCTGTGGAGGCTGCCTCACCCCAGGGAGAAGGTGTCCCCTTACACTGGTGTGCAGAGCCCCAGGCCCGGCTCAGACGCACACCTGCGTGTCAGCCTTCCTGGTCTGTGGTCGGTCTGGACTGCAGAGGCCAGCATTGGTCGAACGGTGCACGGGCTCTGCTCTCAGGCCGGGGCATTTCTCGTGTGTATCCATGGCCCCAAGCTGGGTTCCTCGAGCCTCAGAGGCAGGGTTTTGTCCATGTGGTGCTTCAGCCATGACCCCAGAGGGAGGAAAGAGCCTGTGGGCTGCTGTGTGAGGGGGAGGAGGGTGCCTTGGGCATGCGAGGGACGAAGGCCCCAGCAGCCCCGGGTCATACCTGGTCTCCATGGCAGGAACTGGCAGCTGCCGAGCGTGCCAAGCGTCAGGCCCAGCAGGAGCGGGACGAGCTGGCCGACGAGATTGCCAACAGCAGCGGCAAAGGGTGAGCCACGGGGGCGTGAGAGGTGGGCCCGAGGGTCTCCTCGCCCATGCCCTCACCTCCCCTGCCTCCCCAGAGCGCTGGCACTGGAGGAGAAACGGCGGCTGGAGGCACGTATTGCCCAGCTGGAGGAGGAGCTGGAGGAGGAGCAGGGCAACACGGAGCTCATCAATGACCGCCTGAAGAAGGCCAACCTGCAGGTGGGCACTAGGCGGCCGGCCTGGCACACCACCCCGTGGCCCGGGTCCTGAGCCCCAGTGGTGAAGCCAACAGTGGCTGCAAAAGCCCAGGATGGACGCTCCTGCTCCCCACCCCTGGGAAACCGGCCAACAACGGGGGTCTCCCTGTGGTGCCTCTGTTGGGTGTGGGGAAGTTTCGGGGGCTGGCGGGATCCTGCTGCCCACCTCCTCTGGCCAGCAGCAGGGGCCCAGCCTTCCCCAAGGTCACCAGCCCCACTTCTGCAGATCGACCAGATCAACACCGACCTGAACCTGGAGCGCAGCCACGCTCAGAAGAACGAGAACGCACGGCAGCAGCTGGAGCGCCAGAACAAGGAGCTCAAGGTCAAGCTGCAGGAGATGGAGGGCACCGTCAAGTCCAAGTACAAGGCCTCCATCACCGCCCTCGAGGCCAAGATCGCACAGCTGGAGGAGCAGCTGGACAACGAGACCAAGTAGGTGCCCGCACCTGCCCAGGTTGGCAGGTGGCCTTTCTGTCCAGCCCCTGGAAAAGCCACAGGCCCTGCTGGGTCCTGCCCTGAGGCAGCCTCAGCCCAGAGCCCATCTTCCCACGTGGGGCCTCGTGTTTTTGCTGGGGGCCTTGGAGGGTTTGAACAGGAGCCCGTGGCCCACCTCTAAAGCCAGGGGCTTTGCTGGCTGTCTCAAGGCTGGAGTGGGGAGAGGCGGGTCCTGAGCAGCGGGTCTGTCCACACAGGGAGCGCCAGGCAGCCTCCAAGCAGGTGCGCCGGGCGGAGAAGAAGCTGAAGGATGTGTTGCTGCAGGTGGATGATGAGCGCCGGAACGCAGAGCAGTACAAGGACCAGGTGTGTGCTGGGCAGAGGCGGGCGGGCGGCCCCGGGTCCACAGCCCCTAACCAGGGCCCCACTGCGTCCTCCACAGGCGGACAAGGCGTCCACCCGCCTGAAGCAGCTCAAGCGGCAGCTGGAGGAGGCTGAGGAGGAGGCCCAGAGGGCCAATGCCTCGCGCCGGAAGCTGCAGCGGGAGCTGGAAGACGCCACGGAGACCGCAGACGCCATGAACCGAGAGGTCAGCTCCCTGAAGAACAAGCTCAGGTGAGCCAGGCCGCCCCCCTGCTGTGCCCTCCTGTGTCCCTCCAGAGCTGGCTTCTTCTGGAACCTTCTTATATACCTGGTCACAGAGCTCAGCCCGAGCCAGGAGTGAGGTACCCATCACAGCAGCGGCCTTTCCTGGGTTCTCCCTGCGGTGGGGCCTGGACCCAGCCTGTTCCTTGGCTGTCTGTCCTCCGGATCCAGACCTGGGGCACACTCGCAGGTGGGGCAGGGGTCTGGCTGAGGATGGAACCCGGGGCTTCTCGAGTTAGGCAAGCTGTCTGCCTCTGAGCTATGTCTCCAGCCCCGTGCGGGGGTCTCTGAATTCGTTGCTGGCGGCCTCCTGGCCCATCCCCCCCACATCAGCACCCAGGGTCACCTGCAGGTGGGCAGCTGTGGGCATTCAGGGGTGTCCGCGCTGGCTGCAAGGGATCTTTTCCTCCAAGATTCTCATTTCTTACCTCTTCACAGGGACCTGTTTTTGAAGGGAAAAAAAAAATTAGACTCTGTCGTGAGTGTGCCACATGAGTCACTGATTGACCAGATGAGGCAGCCCGTCCTCGGGCCCCGGGTGAACGGTCGTTCCTATTTGTTACTCCCACCTGCTGCGGGCAGGGCTGTAGAATTTGGGGACTGAGGCTGCTGCCCAGGGCCTCACCTAGGTGAAGGCTCTGTCACCGAGCCCCCCGCCTGTGGGGGGGAAGCTCCGGTGGGAGGCAGCTGCTCGGGAAGGTGACCAGATGCACTCCTCTGCCTTCCCCCTTAGGCAGCGTTGGTACATGAACGGTTTGCAGGACCCCTGCTTCCTTGAGTGTCCCTGTCCCGTAGAGCAGCAGCTCCCCAGGCTTAGCCCCGCCGCTCCTGGGAGCGCCCAGCGTCTCTCTGCCGTGGCTTTGAACCGTGCGCCCCGTGCCAGGCCACCCCTCTGGGCCCCGCTGACTCTCTGCCTCTACCCGCAGGCGTGGGGACCTGCCCTTCGTTGTGCCCCGTCGCATGGCCCGGAAAGGCACTGGTGACTGCTCGGACGAGGAGGTGGACGGCAAGGCCGACGGGGCCGAGGCCAAGCCTGCCGAGTAGGCCGCTTCCTCCCGCCGCTGCCCGAGACGGACGGACAGAGGACTCCGCCCCGCTCCCAGACCCTGCGGCACCCAACCTCAGGACTGCTGTGACCGCAACCCCATCTGCCCACCTTGTCGAGGGCATTGGCTTCCTCCGCTGCAGCCCCAGCCCCCTCCCACCCTCCAGAATCTGATACCAAAGAGTCAGGGCCAAGGCCAGACCCAGGCCCGGGCCACACGTGACCAGCAGGCCTCCCCCCTCGCCTGCAAGCTCAGATGGCGGGTGAGGCAGGAGTTTTCTATGAATCTATTTTTCTTCAGACTTAAAGAGTTTTGATAGCCGGACACCCCGGAAGTGTGTCACCCTTCCCTGCCCTGCCTCCAGCCCTCCCCCCTCCTCCCTCTCTGCTGTTGGCAATCACACGTGGTGACCTCACACCTCGCCCCACTGGCCCCCGCCCCTGAGCGTCCGCAGGGAGCGGCCCAGGAGTGCCCCCTCTGTGCAGAGCACAGAATGCTGGGGCGGGTGGCACTGTGCTCACTGCCCCCTTCCTGATTCTAAAGTGTCTCAAGTGCAATGCCCCGTCCCTCCTCGGCCGAGGTCGGCCCGTCCCTGCACCTGAGCAGGCGGGTGTCTGGGCCTCTGCGAAGTTCAGCCTCCTTGGGTTCTCCCAACATTCTTGGGGACCAAATATATTTAATGGTTAAGGGACTTATCCCAAGCCTTGCAGCCAGAGCGTCAGAGAGGGCTGGTGGCCCTTGGGAGCCTGGGCCTGGGGTCGCCCACCCGCACCGCTGACTCCGCCGCCTGCACAGAGGTTTTTGAAAGGAAAAAAAAAAGGTTTTCTTTTTTCCTTCTTGTAATAAATGATAACGATGCCGAGTCCTTATCACTGCCTTTCCTTGGGAACCCTGTCTAGAAGAGTCGCTGTC
Organism: Glaucomys volans; assembly: GCA_020662805.1. Classification (NCBI taxonomy): domain Eukaryota; kingdom Metazoa; phylum Chordata; class Mammalia; order Rodentia; family Sciuridae; genus Glaucomys; species Glaucomys volans. The sequence continues at coordinate 165,640 of JAJEJO010003890.1, forward strand.
CCCTGGTCGACACTGGCTGCGAGACTGCTCGTGTCCTGTGTGTAAATGCTGCATCTAGACTCGCTTGTGGCAAGAGGCGTGTGTCGAGAGGAAGGAAACTCAGCCAATCCCGAAGCTCTCCGCGTGCCTAGGAAGCGCTGAATTCAGGGCCCAGCTGCTGTCACCAGGGAGCGGGCCACACTCCTGGCAAGCATCCTTTTCTATAAAAAAAAGTGCCTTAGCATGTGTTGCGGCGGCCACCACTACAGCAGGCTGGTTTGCAGATGTTCGCCACTGTGTCACAATAAAGAGTACCATGTGCTACAAGCCGAGTGTGCGTCCCTCTGCGCGTGCCGGGGGCCTGCGGGGGCCGGTGCTGCCGCCTCCTGGAGCACCTGCCCCGGTGCCTCCCAGCAGGACCCCTTTGCTGTCCCGCCCGTGCTGCCGAGGGGCTGTGCACGAGGGGCCTGGGGTTCACCTGGGTGCGCGTCCTCCCCACGTCGGGTCATCTTTTCCTTGCTGGGGAGAAGAAAGTCAATGGCCTGCTTGTGGAGCCGCTGGGGTGGGGACTTGGGACTTCTGGGAGGAGGCGCTGTGCATGCAGTGCACTGAACAGCACCGGTGGACGAGGCCCAGCGCGCACGAGGGTAGAGCAGCCCCGTGGGGCAGCCGGGGGAGGAGGGGAGGAGGACAACGTGTGTGAGGAGAGGACAGCTTCACCCAGGCCTCTGCCCCATCCAGGGTTGCTCTACACCACGGCCTGCCAGTGAGTGCCAACCTCTTCAGGTACCCCAGACTCAGTCCCAGAGCAGCTCCACATCAGACAGACCCCAGGTCCGCCTCCCTCCTCCCACCCCCTGCCCGCCTGGGGACACTCTTCAGGACCAGAGAGCAAGGAAGCTCTGGAGCCAGGGCAGGGGGAGGAAGCCGAGTAGCTGCTGGAACTGCCGACAGTTACCCGTTCCTTTTGAGGGTGAGGGAAATGCTCTGGAATAGGTTGTGGTGACGTTTGTACAACATGGCAAATACACTAAAAACCACTTTACAGAAACACTTTTAGTTGTAGATGGACACCATATCTATTTTTTATGTGGTGCTGAGAATGGAACCCAGGGCTTTACACACACTAGGCAATTGCTGTACCACGGAGTCACAACCCCAGTCCCTAAAATCCACTTTAAATGAATGTTATGTGACATGTCTCAATTTTTTAAATGCTATTAAAGAAAACAAGAAACCATGGAAAGAGATGCAAAGAAGTTCAGAAAATGAACCCTGCAAGGGACAGAGGTCAAGGTCAGAGGAAGAAAGGACAGGGCAGGGAGCTGGAGGTAGTGATCAGCAGAAAACAAATGACAGGTAATGGGTGGTGCCTGGTGCTGCAGCCCCTGAGGGGCACCGTGCTCAGGGCTTCTGATCGGGTCTGGCACTGTGGGGAGTGGAGGGGGAGTCCCCAGAGGGACCTGGGTACATTTCCCCAGCCACAAGTACAGCTTTGAGATTGCTCCAGCACACCGAGGGAGCCTACCGAAGGAATGTTTGGAGAACCTTGATTCTTGCTTATTGAGCATCTACTGCAGGCCTAGCATGGTCGCCACGTCGTCTCACTTCATCTCCCAGTGACACTGTCAGGGACAAGCTCTGAATGCCTCATCCTTCAAGCAAGGAAACCGAATCACAAAGCAAAGTCTAGGAGTATTTTGGGCAGCTCTTCCAAGCCCTGGACATGGGGAGCATGTTGACCATCCAGGCCCAGCCAGACCCAGCTCCCTACGGCCACTAGCCACAGGCCAGGTGGGATTCAGACCATTCTAGTGGTATTTTAAGTTTCGTGACTCATCTCAAGGCAGCAGGGAGAATCAGGGAGGAAAATTACATTTGCAGGGACTTGAGGGGTTTAAGGATTCCTCTCTCTTTGGGGAACCATCTAGGTCAGAAAAGAAAGAAGGAGATTCAGAAAGACTTGGAGAGAGTCCCAGCGCTGCGCTCTTTGGTTAAGCACTCTACCCTGCCTGAAGCTCAGTTTTCTCCTCTGGGAAACAAGAGCGATAAGTGTTTTCATCCCAGGGCCGTGGCTGAAACATGACATGTGTGAAGGGCTTGGCAAACTGTAAAGGGCTCCCGTGCCGACATTTTTCTTAAAAGTTGGAATTTTGGGGGGATGGGGGTTACTGGGAATTGAGCCTAGAGGCGCTTTACCTCTGAAATACATCCCCAGTTCTTTTTATATTTATTTTTGAAATTTTGAGACAGGGTCTCTCTAAGTTGCCCAGGCTGGCCTTGAACTTGTGATCCTCCTGCCTCAGCCTCCTGAGTCACTAGGGTTACACACATGTGCCACCCTGCCCAGCTGAATTCCCTACTTTAAATCAGAATCCTGAAGCTCTTTTGTTGACTCTGAAAATGCATCAGGTACCCTTGAACATTGCATGTGCATTAAAATCAAACTCTCGTTTGTCTTCACTTCAATACGAAAATATTAAGATTGTGAGTTTGGTTTGCCGTCACACTTAGTTCTAGAATTTCCTGAAGTCAACAATTGTTCCTCAAGGCCTGATTTTCCCATCTGAGGAGAGAAACAGGAATGTCCTTGGATGAGGTCTGACCACAGAGTCACCTTCGATTTCCCATGAGGTCATCGGGCACTGTCAGCATGGAAAGCAGTCCCCTCCCCAGGCTTTGTGTCCTAGTCTCTGTTAGCCATGCTGGTGACCTCAGGCCACCCCATGTCACATGCTCTGTTGGGAGATCCCTCTCTCTTCCCTGGTCCCTAGAGAAAGGGAGAAGGACAGAGAGAGGAGGCCCTTCTTCTGGAGAACCCAACTCGGAGTGTCCTGCTTGTCTGAGCCAAGTCCACCTCTCCAGGGGTGGGCCAAAATAGGGTGACCAAGTGGCTTTCTACCAGGTGATGCTGGCCCACCCGAAACTGAAACTGAATCTGAAGCAGTTTCAGGGTTGCACTTGGGCGGCCTTCTCAGAGTCCTGGGATTACTGTGGACCAAAGATTTTGGAGCTGCAGACATCCTGGGTGACTTTTCCTGTGATGCTACCAGTCAAGTTGAGCTGTTGTGTAGCAGATCTGTAGGACCTCCAGGTGGGGTGATCTCTGCTTATGTCGCTGGAGGGGTGAGACCCTACTTCCCTCCTTGGGATGAATCTGCAGCTGCATCCTGGCTGCTTCGCCATGAGGCTGTTCGGCCAGTCTGTGACTGACTATTCCGGAGCATTCCACGCTCTGATTGAATCATGGCAGGGCTGCAGGCGTCAGGGAAATACTCTCACGGCCTCTTTTGGCCTGGTCCTCCACTCTGGAGCTGAGCCAGCGTTTAACTGGCTCTGCATCTCACTGTGGTTTTGTGTGGCTGTCAAGCTAGTCGCGCTGATAACAATCATGCTGATAAGGAAGAAGAGAGAGTTTACAGGGGAAAAAGTGACTACAAACATAACCTTAAGTCAGAGCCACCCACATCAAAGAAGGGAGGATCTAGAGCTAAGTGCCCGGAGCCTTGCTTCCTTGTCCAGTCTGACTTTCAACTGAGTATTTAGGCCATTGATATTTATTGTACTTGTACATAGGATTACATTTTCTCATTGTTTCTTTCTGTTCCATCTGCGTTTTGTTCACTCCTGTTCTTTGGAATTGATTTTTTTTTTTCTCCCAAGTGATTCCATTTTTATCTCCATAATTGACTCATTAGATTTAATCTTTCATCTTATTTTTTTAGTTGCTTCTTTAGGTTTAACTATATATTTTTTAATGAATCTCAGACTAATTGCAAATATTGTTATTTCAATATAAAACGTATTTATACATTTACACATAGTGTAAATATGTATTTTGCACATAGTGTAAGGATTTCTGGGCTAAATGGTAACTTTATTTTTAACTTTCCTCGGGATTGCCACACTGTTTTCCAGAATAGCTATATTTTACATTTCTACCAGCAATGTATGAGGGTTCCAATCTCCCTGCATCCTCACCAACACTTGCTATTATCTTTTTTTTTTTTTTTAATTCTGGCCATACCTGTGGAGTGAAGTGGTTTATTAACGTGGTTTTCTTTTTCATACCCCCAATGAATAACAATGCTGAACATCTTCTCATGTGCTTATTGGCCATTAGTATATATTCTCTGAAGAAAAGTCTATTCGGATCCTTTGTTTATAAATTGTTAATTTTGTGGAGTTGTAAAATCTCTTTTTTTGATACTGGGGATTGAACCCAGGGGGTGCTTAATCACTGAGCCACATCCCAAACACTTTTACATATATATATGTGTGTGTATATGTATATAAAATCTCTTGGGCTGGGGTTGTAGCTCAGTGGTTGAGTGCTTGTCTAGCACGTGTGAGGCACCAGATTTCATCCTGAGCGCTACATAAAAATAAATAAATAAAATAAAGGCATTGTGTCCATTTACAACTAAAAAATATTTTTAAAAATTTTCTTTCTTCAGTACAGATTTAAGTCCTTATCAGAAAAAATAAATAAATAACCTCAAGCAAGGAAAGGTGTTCACAGGTTTCAAATGTCAAAATGTCAAATGCGGTTTGAGTCTTAGCTCGTCCTCTGAGTTGCCAGACACCTTTGCTTCTGTGTCCCCACCTGCAAAACAGTCGCATCACATACCCCCAAAGTATGTCTGTTTTTAAAATGGGGAAATTTTTAGATCTTTAGGGAATGATAATAAAACCCCAGCCAAGTGCAGTGGCACACGCCTGTAATCCCAGAGGCTCAGGAGGCTAAGGCAGGAGGATCACAGGTTCAAAGCCAGCCTCAGCAACTTAGTGAGGCCCTGTCTCAAAATAAAATATCAAAAGGGCTGGGATGTGACTCAGTGGCTCAGCACCGTGGGTTTAAATAAACAAACCCATGTGCAATCAAATGGAGGAGTAAGTGCAGCGCAAACACAGGGCTTAGTTCCTGTGAGGTCACCTGCTGTCCCTCCCTCTAAAGCTGGTGGGGGTGGGGAGTGTCCATGAGTGACACTTGCCAGGATGAAACAGACTTGACGGAGGATCAGGTTGGCCTCTGGGCTCCAGTCCTCCCCACAGTCCTTTGGTCCAGCTGTGTGACTCTCCAATATGGCTCTGTGGCCAAGCTGCAGACTTTGTCCCTTCTCTGTCAGGTGCCATGGGAGCGGCTCAGGGGGCAGAGACTCTCCCAAGGAGGAAGGCGGAGGGCTTCTCGGAGGAAGCAATGCAGGTGTGGGTTAGGGAGGATGAGTGAGCAGGATATGTCCAGATGCAGTGGCACCCGGGGCAGGTGGTGGGCTGAGTGTGGCCAGCACTGACGGGGTGGGGTGGGCATGCTGCGGGGAGGAAGGACGGGGTGCCCTTTAAGTGAGTCAACGAGGAACCAGGGTGAGGTTGGAGCCCAGCCAGCAGCTCAGAGGTTGTACTTTCGGTTTCCTTTCCCAGTACCAGGGTATATCTGTCCCCGAGGGTGCCTTCAGTAACAACATCTGGTGACAGCATCCGTACAGCCAGGACAGTGGCCGTGTGTGAGCTCAACCAGGGGAAGAGTCCTCCTTGGTGAGTTGGGGGTGGTACGATGGCTTCCTCATCCTTACGTGGTGCTGTGAGAGAAGGGCTATTGCTCCCATTGTACAGATGAGCTCAGAGAAGTTAGGGAATCTGCCCCAGGTCCCCGGTGAAGCGGGAGCAGAGCCTGTGGGCTGACTGCTCCCCGAGCCGGCAACAGAAGAGAGGGTGGGGCCTGCGGAAATGGTCCACGAGGCTCCCTCGGGTGCAGCCCAGGCTCCAGGGCCAGGTGACCCCAGAGGGAAGGTGGACGTCAGGGGTGCCCACCCCTTGGGGAGACCTGGGGGCGTCCAAGCATATGGAGGAGGACAGAGGACCCAGAGCCTGGTGGCCTGCCACCCTGAACTGCTGCTGAGGCCCGATGGGGCCGAAGCCTGTGTTTTGACCTGCACGGCTCCCAGGGTTCGTCCCTGTCTCTGGCACCTCTGGGTCAGGCCCTGTGGGAAACCAAAGCCCTGGGAGGGGGAGGGACCTGTCCAGGGTCCTGTGAAGGCGGCTGAGCAGGTAGACGGCAGGACTGTGCCTCCCTGGCCCTCCCCGGGCCTCCACCACAAAGGCCTGTGGGTGATGGAAGAAGAGCTGTCCCCTGTGCTCAAATGCAGAAGTGCCCCACCTTGGGGACCGCGAGGACGTGCTGTGCAGTAGCGTCCAGATTTGCAATTGTGAGATCAAAGGCCGAGCTGCGACCGTGGGGCAGGGCTTCCCCACACCAGGTCCAGAAGCTCATCCCGGGAGAGACCCTCGGCCGGGGAGCGTGGGGAGGGACAGCTTCCCTCAGGGGCTGAAGGCCGAGGGGCGGGAGCTGCTGAGGCGGAGCCCCCAGCCGTGGGCAGCCTCTACCTGGCGGTCTCGGGGTCTTTCCTCGGATGCGCCTTCCCTCTCCTTCTCTCTAAGGGTGGCATAGCGTCCCTAGTACTAAGGACTCCGATGACTTTGGCGTGGAGGAGTGTCCCTGTGCTCTTGGGTGCTAAGTCCTCCCTCTAGACCTCTTGTGACCCTGGGGACGTGAGCGAACCTTGGTGGTGGTTCCCTTGCTCTCACTGGGAGCTCCAGTGGACCATACCCAGGGTGCAACCGCTGGGTGACAGGCACCTAAGGGGCCCTGGTAAATATGAGCTGCTCTCGTCAGTAAGCACACAAGTCCAGCCCCAGGGGATTGCCAGACGTTCCTTCTGTGCTTTCTTGTGTGTGTGGACTGTTGTCCCCACATGGCTGCCTCCTCATCTTACATTATCCTGTCCCTGCCAGGACAAGTGACCTCTGCCTTGGTTGGGAGCGAGGGAGAGGGACCTGGAGCAAGGTGACTGGCCTTCCCCAGCAGCCGCAGAGCCCAGGAGCAGCTGGGCTTCAGTGGGCTTGGCCTCTGCTGCCTCCCCAGCGGGAACCGCGGGACGCCTGGCCCTGGCTCACATCCCGCCCCCCACTTTGTCCTCTCCCCGCCTTCAGCCCGGACGCCGATGCGGAGCTGCGAGGAAAACCTCCCGGAGACCATGGACCCCGAGGCCAGCGAGACCTGCCCAGGTAGCCTGCTTCCTCTTCTCAGGCCGGTTCCTGCTCAAGGCCCGAGGCTGACTCAGCCCGAGAGGAGTCCCGGGAGCCAGAGAGGAGCGGCTCCCAGCCCAGGGCTGCGGGCCCTGCCCTCTTCTCAAGGGCTGGACACCTCCTGCCCACCCACCCCACCCCCAGCCACCGACTCAGGAGGGGCAGGGCCACGGTTGAGGGGTGGATGACCACCTGGGGTCCTGCCCTCTCCTCTCCCACTGCTGCTGACCTGGGCCTCGCCCACGAGGGGCTGCGGCCTCCAGCTCTGGTTGGTCCTGCACAGCTCTGAGTGGCTCAGTGCTGAACTTGACGCCATGGTGACCCTGGCTGCCTCCCATCTCTGTGACCCAGAGTCCCTCCCCTATCTCACCTATAATGTGGCCTGGGCCACCTGCCTCATACTAGGTCCTCCCTGACTGTCCCATCTCCCCCTCCGCCTAGAACCTGGCAATCCCGGTGGACCCGCGTTAGAGTCCCTGCCCTGACCTCCCCCAACCCCAGAGAGAAGCACCTGTTCGTTGACCCAGGTGTGGCTGCCTGGGCGGGGCTAATGCTAATTGTCTTGATAAAAGGAAAATCTGAAAACAAAACCAGAGCAGATCCACGTCAGCCTCCTCCCTGCTCAGCCTGGTTTTCTCAGAAATGCTTCTGTCCCCTCCTCAGCCTGGGCCACCAAGTCAGCACAAAGGACTCCGGGAGGGAGGAGGGTGCAGCTCCCTGGTGGGGGGAGAAAGCACAGGGATGGGAGCCCAGGGATGGGAGCCCAGGGATGGGAGCCCAGGGATGGGAGCCCAGGGCCGCCCCTTCACCACCGTCCTAACACGCCCTCCCCTGCCAGCCCTGCAGGGGCCTCAGTGAACACCAGAAATCCTCTGCGTGCTGGTTTTACTCAATGGAGTGTAAACATTATTTTTAAATTTTAAAGAAGCCCACAGTTACACTGTAGCGTAGGAGGCAGGAATCTCCAGGTGGTTTTGTTTTTCCCCTCAGTGCTGGGAATCAAACCTGGGTGCCCTAACCCTGAGCCAAATCCCCAGCACTTTTTTTTTCTTGGTACTGGGGATTGAACCCAGGGCTGCTCAACCACTGAGCCACATCCAGCCCTTTTTTTGTGTTCTGTTTAGAAACAGGGTCTTGCTGAGTTGTTTAGGGCCTCACTAAGTTGCTGAGGCTGGTCTTGAACTTGCGATCCTCCTGCTCAGCCTCCTGAGTAGCTGGGATCACAGGAGGGCCACTGCCCCCACCCCCAACCCCACCCTCTTTAGTTTTTGTTTAGAGACAGGCCCCCTAAGTGGCCCAGGTGGCCCAGCTTTGGATCCAGACACAGCTCTCTGCTTGCTGGTGTTGGACAGCCACTTCCTGTCTCCTTACTTCTTCTGTGAAAGGAGAATAAGCCTCTGGTACACGCAGAGGGGACATGTCCTACATCATGTGGCAGCACACACGCACACACACACACTGGCCCCTGCCTGACCGCAGTTCACAACCTCCAGGTCCCTGCAAACTGCACCCTGGGGCAACTCACTGGGACAGTAATCCTGCCCTGAACTGCCCAGAGACAATCACAGCCCCCCCCCTCTCTCTCCCCCCCAATCTCTCTCTCTGGTACCAGAATTGAACCCAGGGGCACCTAACTACTGAGCCACACCCCAGCTCCTCCCCTTTTTTTTGGAAACAGGGTCTTACTAAGCTGCTGAGACTGGCTTTGAACTTGCCATCCCCCTGCCTCAGCGTCCTGAGTTGCTGGGATTACAGGCGGGCGCCACCGCAGCCAGCCTATGTATCTCATCTTCATTTGAATATTCATTTGGTTCACTATCAAATTATTAATGCATTTGATTACTAGGACTGGCAAGTACTGACATCATATATGCCCTGCATGACCTTTTTAAAGATTAAACATTCTATTTAACCACATATTTCAACATAGCTAGTAGAAAGGATTTTTAATGTTCTCAACATGAATAAGTGACAAATGTTTATAATAATGACATACCAAGTACCCTGAAATAGCTCACCATCCCCTACAAAAACATACAATTATGTGTCAATTGAAAATAAAAATTATTTAAAAGTACTTGTAAAAATAAAAAATTCTGAATTCTTAGAACATTTCTAGGTCCCAGGAGTTGAGGTAAGAATATGGATGTGTGCACATTTATACATACATGCATGTATACATACATACACGCCCTCATCTACACATATACACGTATATATTTCTTTGGAATAGTTTACAAAATAATACCCGTCCTATGTTTGATTCACTTTTATCACTGATTCCATTTCCTTTCTAAACTGCTGCTCTTACCCGGTGCTGCAGCCCCCGCCTGTCACCCCTGCAGCTTGGGAAGCTGAAGCAGGAGGAGCGTGAGCTCAAAGCCAGGCTCAGCGACTTAGGGAGGACTAAGAAATTCAGCAAGACCCTTCTCTATTTAAAAAATAAAAGGGCTGGGGGTGCGGCTCAGTGGTTAAGTGTCCCCGGGTTCAATCTCTGTTAATGAATGAATGAATGAATGAACGAATAAATAAATAAATAAATAAATAAATAAATATTTTGCCCAACCCAATACCCTCATCTCAGGGCCCATGGATGGGTTAAAAGTCTGTTTTGAGGACACGGTGAGCAGTGGTTGCCCAGCGAGGGCACAGGGCAGCTGGAAGCTGCCGTTGGAACGCGCTGCTGTCCCGGCTGGAAGCCTCCCCTCCTGGCTGCCGAGGCACCTTGGCCCTTCCCTGGCTCTAGGTCTTCCTGGGCTGCCAGCACCGAATACCCCAGGCTGAGCAGCTGAAGCAGAAACGTTGCCCTCCCACAGTTCTGGAAGCCAAGGCCATCTGGAGGTTTCTGGTGGGGCCTCTCCTGGCTTGTGGGCCCACAAATGGCCTTTCCTCTACGCACGGGGATGGGGAAGGTCTGGTGTCTCCTCCTCTTCTCCTAAGGACACCGGGCCTGTGGATTAGGCCCACCTTGTGAGCTCGGCTCATCTGAATTACTTCACTTCCTTAAAGGTCCTGTCTCCAGACACTGTCCCTGGGCACGGACTTTATCATGGGACATGGGGACGCGATTCAGTCTATACCATGAGCGACCCACAGAGGTGCCCCTGCGGGTGGGTGTCGCTTGGTGGTAGAGTGCTTGCCCAGCATGTGCGAAGCCCGGGGCGTGATCCCGGCCCTGCAAAGAAAAAAAGTCCCCCACGTGGCAGCAGCCAGGACTCTCCTTCCCTCCTCCAGGCTGTCCCCTCACCGTGCTCTCTTCTCCCCACTAGACGGCAAGAGCTTCATTGAGCATGTCACTGAGTACTTGCAGGACACCGTGAGCAGAGAGGACCTGCAGCTCCTGCTGACGGAAGAGGCCTGGGGGAGCCTGGTGGCCGAGGCTGACTTGTCCAGGTAGCCATGGTCGTGGGTCCCCTCTGTGGTCCGTCCTGTCCCGGCCCAGCCTAGTGGATGGGGCTGCCACAGTCAGGGCGGGTCTCCCACTCGGGTACCCACCCATGTGCCCCGTGTCCCCAGATGGTGCCACAGACACTCTTACAAGTGCGCTTCACCAATTTTCAAGGCGTTTCTCAATCCAGTCAACTTGACAACCAAGGCGAACGTTCTCAGGCCTGACCACGTGCCGCTCTCACGGCGGGCCTGGAGTCCCCTTCCTGGAGGTCTATGGCTTTAGCCCCAGTTCCTCTGGAGGTCAGCTACAGTCCAGAAGCCCCCATGGGATGTCACATTGTTATGTTAAGCATCCTTTTTTTTTGTACTGGGGATTGAACCCAGGGGCACTCCACCACTGAGCCACATCCCCAGCCCTATTTTGTATTTTATTTAGAGACAGGGTCTCACTGAGTTGCTTAGGGCCTTGCTAAGTTGCTGAGGCTGGCTTTGAACTCGCGATCCTCCCACCTCAGCCTCCCAGGTGCTGGGACTACAGGCGTGAGCCACCGCGCCTGGCTAAGCATCCTTTAATGCTTGGGGCCAAAAATATTTCGGATCCTGGATTTTTGTTTCGTTTTGTGTTTAGATTTTGAAATATTTGCGGAAACACAATGGGACCCCAGTCTAAATGTGAAATTCATTTGTTTCTTTATACCTAATGTCAGTATCCTGAAGGCATATTTATTTCAGATTTTTAGCATGCCTGCATTTTGACTGTGACCCGTCCCATCAGGTCATGTGTGGGACTTTCTGCTTGGAGCAATATGATGGAGCTCAAAGGGTTTCAGATTTTAGAGCATTTTGGATTTCGGGTTTTGGATTAGGGATGCTCACCTGTATGGTCTTTTGGCCGAAGTCCCCATGCAAACAAAGATATTCCTAGCAGGAGGACATTGCAGGGGCCAATAGATCACTTCCAAGTAGCTGAGGACAAAGAGAAGCCTTCCCTTGAGCAGGTTAAGTCTTCCCTAGAGAATTCCCTAGGCACACTCCCATTCTCTGAATTAAGGGGCCTTGTTTGTCTGTCTGTTTCCCAGTTCTCTTTGCTCAGGTACAGAGCTCCTGCTGTACAAATGGTTTGGGAGTGATGGCATTGACCCTGAGTGAGAAGGCGCTTTACCAAAGGCCCTCCACCAAAGCGCGTCTTAAGATGACTTTCACACATCCGTCACCTTATTTTTTTGTTTGTTTGTTTGTTTGTTTGTTTTGGGGGGGGTTTTTTGGGAACCAGGGATTGAACTCAGGGATACTTGGCCACTGAGCCACATCCCCAGCCCTATTTTGTATTTTATTTAGAGACAGGGTCTCACTGAGTTGCTTAGGGCCTCGCTAAGTTGCTGAGGCTGGCTTTGAACTTGCGATCCTCCTGACTCAGCCTCCCAAGTAGCTTGGATTACAGGCGTGCGCCACCACGCCCAGCTCATCCTTCACCTTATTAAGGACCATGGAGCGTTTATGATACGCCAAACATGTTTAGCATTGGAAGAAGAGTCTGTATATTGGGAAAATTCTTTTTCATTTGATTTGTAGTAAAAGTTCTGAGATTTACGCAGGGTAGAGCGTCCTGAGCCTGATTTACACATGCAAAGTGTCTGTCTTCGTCACTTGCCCTTTCCTGTTCCAGGGAGGAAGCGGATGCGCTACATGAAGCTCTGAGTGAACTTAGAGGAGAGGCCACCCTGGAGGACAAGCTGGACAGGGAGAGGTTCCTGGAAGCGTTTCCCCAGGTGAAGAGGGAGCTGGAGGCGACCATAGGGAAGCTGCGCACCCTCGCAGACAGGGTGGACGAGGTGCACCGGAACTGCACCATCTCCAACGTAGTGGCCAGCTCCACCGGCGCCGTCTCTGGAGTCCTGACCATCCTCGGCCTGGCTCTGGCACCTGTGACAGCAGGGGTCAGTCTGGCCCTCTCAGCCACTGGGGTGGGGCTGGGAACAGCAGCTGCTGTGACAGCACTCTCCACGACCATTGTGGAGCATTCAAGCACGAAGTCAGCAGAAGCAGAAGCCAGCAGCCTGGTGTCAACCAGCACAGACAGGGTGAAGGTGGTTGCAGAGGTCGTGGGCCACACTGTACCCAAAGCCTTTTCCGTCACCAAGAACTTTGTCCGAGGAATGCAAGACATTGGGGCGCACATCCGGGCCATCAAGCTGGCCAAAAACAATTCTCGCCTAGTTGCCAAAGCCCGGCGCCTCATGACCACCGGGACAATCTCAGTCCGAAATGGGAAGCAGGTACAGAAAGCCTTTGGAGGCACTGCTCTGGCCATGACCAAAGGGGCCCGGCTCATGGGTGCGGCCACCGCAGGTGCCTTCCTTCTGTTGGATGTGGCCTGCCTTGTGCAAGATTCAGTGCATTTGTACCAGGGGGCAAAGGCAGAGTCAGCTCAGGAGCTGAGGCAGAAGGTGCAGGAGCTCGAGGAGAAGCTGCAGGAGCTCATCCAGACCCACGAGAGGCTGCAGCGGGACCCGTCGCCATGACCAGGAGGGGATTCCTGCCACGTCCAGTGTGGGTGAGGGACAGGGTTTCTGTTGGAGGACGGTGCCAGCTGTAGATTAATCACCCAGAAACTTACTTAGTTAAATAAACACTGGAGCCACTTATCTTCTTAAATCAAAGGGGGTGTGACAGATGGAGCCATGCTAAGATCTGACTTCCAACAGCATGCAGAAGTCCACTTTCCCTTTATTTATAGTCATCCAGGTAAAGGGGACCAGGAGGAGCCTCTTCTGGGAGAAAGAGGATGGGATGGAGATAGGGAGCCACTTGCTTTAGCAGGTCATTGCAGTAGAATGAGCACTTCCTCAGGGGTGAGCCACTTTGCACCGAGTCACAGCCCCAGGCTGCCAGAAGCAGTCTCTCACGACGGCCAGTTCCTGGGAGTCAGACCTCTGTGACCCATGGCTCAGCCAAGCCTGATTCTGTTGGTCATGGATGGCTCCGCACATATTCCCCCTTTTCTATTTTTTAAATGCAAATGATGGGCAGCAACTTCGAGGTCCCGGATCTTGGTTCTGAGGGTATGGCAACCTGTTATCATGATACAAAAAGAATTAGTAGCAAACATATCATTTCAATAATATGCCATTTAATTTAGGAAGCATTGGATCAACTAGAGACGCAGAGCCCATGAGATCAGTTTTGCTTTTTTGAATGTTCTGGATGTGATGATGTGACTTTATAAGATCCAGGCTGTTATCATTGCTGCGTCAAATGTCCACTAGATGATTCTGAATTACTCCTAGTCCCATTGGGAAGTGTGATATTGGCTGAAGTGACACAGATGTGCTCACAGTCATCATGGCATTTAAGCCTTCTTTTAAATTGGAGAGCCAAAAGCTCATGACTGATATTTGTAAAAGGAGCTGTTGAAGCATTTAATTTGGTCTCAATCAGCTTATTAATACTTCAACTTTCAGGCCATAGCATCTTGACAGATGGAATTGTGCCCCTAGATATAGTGAAAGTGGGAACAGATAGAAACCTAAAAGGATACCTTAAAATAGACAGGACCCAAGGCCATTGGCAGGGAGCGAAGGGAGACCCAGGGGCCTCAGAAGGTGGGTTCTCACACCTTCCTGAACAGTTTGAGGGCTTCATGAGTAAGGGAAGTACAGGGGCCTTTTTAGGAGAGTCCTGGATGGGTCTGGGAGGAAAACCTGGCATCCTCTCTACGCCACGGATTCAGCTTCTGCTGACCCAATGGATATGTTTCATTTTGGTCTTATATTCTCAGCACGTGATAGGAGGCCAAAAGCAAAAGAATCGGAAGGGTGAAGAAGGCATACAGACAGAAGGCCCTATCCTGCCACCCAGACAAAAATCCTGATAATCCAGAGCAGCTGAACTCTTCCACCAGCTCTCTCAGGCCTTGGAAGTACTGACTGATGCTGCAGCCAGGGCTGCATATGATAAGGTCAGAAAAGGCAAGAAGCAGGCCGCAGAGAGGACCCAGAAGTTTGATGAGAAAGGGAAGAAAGTGAAGCTTGGATCGAACTGGTGCCTCACACATGCTAGGCAAGTGCTCTACCACTGAGCCACAACTCCAGCCCCTGAACAGCTTTATTTTGAGATTGCACGCCTATGGGAAGAGGGTTCCCGACAGCTGGAGGAGTAACAAAGGCTGATCCAGGAGCAGATACGTCAGGACCATGAGCAGATGCTAAGAGGAAAGGTAGAAATACTGAATGCAGAGGAACCCCCAAACTAAAGCTAAAATGGAAGTGCAAGAAGGAGGATGAGTCCCAGGGCAGCTCCTCCAAAGATGTCCTCCTGCGCCTCTTTCAGAAATATGGTGAGGTTCTCAACCGGGTGCTTTCAAGTAAGAAGGCAGCGCTGCCGTGGTGGAGTCTGCAACTGGCAAGGCTGCGGAGCTGGCTGTCCAGAATGAAGTGGGCCTGGTGGATACCCTCTGAAGATTTCCTGGTTGGAGGGACAGCCCCAGGCATGGTGGGACCCAGTCTTCCAGGACTGTCAAAGGGTTCAGTGCTGTCAGAGAGGGACTACGAGCCTCGTCATGAAGTGCCTGCACCAGGCAGCTGAGCACCAACAGCTGATCGCCCAGATGCAGCAGGAAGAGGAGGGGCAGCCCACACAGCCCCCAGCTCCAGCCCTCCCACCCCACAGCCCCCCCCCCCCCCAGCCCCCCCCCCCCCCAACCCTTTCCTTATACCCCCCCGGAAAACTTTAAAAAAAAAAAAAAAAAAGAGCCAGGCGTGGTGGCGCACACCTGTAATCCCAGCACTCGGGAGGCTGAGTCAGGAGGATGGGGAGTTCAAAGCCAGCCTCAGCAACTTAGCGAGGCCCTAAGCAACTCAGTGAGACCCTGTCTCTAAATAAAATACAAAATAGGGCTGGGGATGTGACTCAGTGGCCGAGTGTCCCTGAGTTCAATCCTTGGTTCAAAAAAAACAAAAAAAAAGCACCTGCCTCCAACTCTTCAATGGCTTCTCACACTCAGCACAGAAGCCCCCAAATTCATCCTACTTCAGTGGCCGGTTGTAGCCTGGGGTCCCCCAAAGCAGAGCCAGAGCTAAGGCTCATGCACAGGGGGTTTATTTAGGAACTAGTCCTGGGAGCAGATGGGGGGGCTGGGGAAGCATTGCAGAAAAAGAGGTAAAGGAAATACAGTGATTTGGCCACCCCAGGCTTGATTGACCCTGTCAGGACCTTCTGAGGAGCCTTCAAGGAATGTCCTCGGCATCGTGATCCCAGGAAGGAGTCCTCCATGGGCTTCCCCTGTGGGCATCGGTTCCCAGTATTTCCACACAGAGCTTGTGAGTGCCATCACTGAGCCCAGAGCAGGAGTGAGAGACAGAGGTAGCCAACCTGTCCCCCACATCTCCTGTCACTCCTGAGGGCATCCAGTGCCTTGCAAGTCCTTTCGTGTGTCCATTCCTTGGGGACTTCTCCCAGTCCCTCTCACCCTCTGTGATGGCTTGCATGTGAGGTGTCCCCAAAAGCTCACGTGTGAGACAATGCAGGAAGGTTCAGAGGAGAAATGATTGGGTTGCGAGCGCGTCTTAACCCACTCTGTGAATTAGTCCCCTGACAGGGATTGACTGAGTGGTGACTCGAGGCAGGTGGGTGTGGCTGGAAGAGGAGGTTGATTGGGACGTGGCTTTGGGGTGTGTATTTGTATCTGGCAAGGGGAGACCTCTCTCTCTGCTTCCTGACCACCACATGAGCTGCTCCCCTCTGCCACACTCTTCCTCCATGAGGTCCTGCCTCACATTGAGCCCCAAGGAATGGAGCCAGCTGTCTATGGACTGAGACCTCTGAAACCGGGAGCCCTCAAATAAACTTCCTCCTTTACCGTTGTTCTGATCGGGTCTTTTAGTCACAGCAGCGGGAAAAAGGCTGACTAAAACACCCTCCCTCAGCCAGTGTTTCTAGGAGGCCCTGGTCTTCCATTTCTTCCTGAAGAGGTCACGGCCATGGCCACCACTTGCCTTGTCACCTGCACAGTGTGTCTCGCTGCTTTATCAGTTCTTAGAAAATTCACAGATTTCTTAGGAATTCACAGGTGTCACCTGGACGTCGTGTGTCAGGCGTTGAGTCGTGGCGTTGTTCAGTAATCCCTCCACCCACTTCCCCTGAACCCCGAGACCTGAACTGCCACCGTGAAATTGTGAACCATGACGCTGGTCATAGTTGAGACTCCTGGTTGCGAGCCACGAGGTGGAAGCTGGTAAAACAGAACAGGATCTATCGAAAGGGAGCTTGGGCAACTCAGAGGAGGAAGAAAGAATGGAATCTACCCAGACAGGAAGTGGGGTGGCCCTCCCTCAGAAACGTGGGGTCCGCCCTTGGAGGGTGGCATTGGACGACTTTGGTCCAACCGTCTTGATTTCAAAATCTCAGGAAACATTTCAGCTTGGGTCAGGTGACTCATCTTGGACCAATCAGGCCAGGGCATCAAGAAGGGAGCACCGAAATTTGACCTTGTGTGACTACATAGAATAGTCAAGCCCTGGGCTCCCAGAAGTACTTAAGTGTCCCTCTCATGTGACCAAGAACGGCTATCCTCACCCCACAGATTCCACACTTTCCACAGATTTCCACAACAGCAAACGCACTTGCCCCCTCTCCAGTTTGAGATGTGCCCACCTCGGTTCCCTCCTCTACACCCTGGAGTCATGTCACAAGCCAGGGCCTCAGCGTGCCTCCCCCAGGGAGCCTGCATTAATGTTTGTGTGCATGTGTGTAGGAAAGGTAGAGGCTACAACTGCCATTGTCACCACTGCAAGGATCCTTTTCCTGGTCACTCCCTGGAGCATTCCTCTTAATTATGGACAAATTCATTCTCAGGGGGTCTGAGCCCCTTGAAGGCCTTGCCTCAGTAAGATTCTAGAATTTTCTATGAACCCTTACTACTTGCTCTTAGGTCAAAAGTTTAAAATCAGTTTCACTTTCCTGCCCTGGAGAGGTACTTACAAGAAAACACAAGTGAGCAGACAGCTCCCCGTGCCCCTCACCACCTGTTAACCTGTGAACTAGAACGTCTCCTGTTCTTCTAAGAGCTCGACACCACGAAGCTCGACACAGGCAGTTCGTAGAAACGGCCCGCGACATTCCAACCACAGCTTCTATGCAGGCTGCTCAGACGACCTTACACAACCCAAACCTGCCCTATAAAACACCCGGAAGTCCAGCCCCGCCTGCCTCACTCGCTTTCTTCTGAGTGATGGCCTTTGGGGGACCCTGATTGACAAATAACGCTTCTTCACTGTGGAGTTCCCTGCCTGGCTCTGGGCTGCTTGTGTGTCTCACTTTCTTGTCACTTGTTACACTAGTACGGGAGAGAATCTTCAGGGACCCCTGGCGTCCCAGGAACACTCCTTCTGCAACACTGTGAGCAACAGGAGTCCCTCTTGATCGTCGAGGCTGGTCAGCGTCCACAGCACTGAGTGACCTTCGTGTTATTTCCACGTGGAGAAACCTGAAGGGCCAGCAATGGTGAGTTCAGAAACCATTTCTGGCCCCGAGGGAGGATCCCATCTCTGGTCCTGCAGGTCTGTCAATTGCGAGGAGTGACAATGGACCATCTGAAAGTGACCCATCGTGTGCGATCACAGAGCCCAGCCACGTCTCAGCTCAACACCCAGACCCACAAACTGAGTCTGTGGAGGAAACGCTCCGCGCCGAGGGCAGATTCAGAGCCTGGGTGGGCACAGGAAGAACAACCCCTCCAGGGCAGCCCCCAGTGACCACCTCCTCCACGCCCCACCTGCCTGCGCTTCCCACCTCCAGTCACTCTGGGATGGACGGGTCATGTTACAGCTCCCATGACCAAACCATCTCACCTCTGAATATTCCTGAATTAACAGGAACTTTTGGGTGACATTTGACCTCCAAACCATAACAGTTGTCTTCAGGCCATTTCAGGGATAGCTGAGGTGGTCACTTCTGGGACTGAGAGTCATTAGCTGCCAAGTAGTGGGCTTGACCCAGTCGCTGGTGACAGAGCCCATTTGGAAACCACTAGGTTGAAGGCTCGCAGCCACAGGGCGCCTTGCTCCCTTGCCTACCGAGAGTCTCCTGATGGTGGAGGCTTTCTAGCAAGCACACCCAGGGGACAGGAGTGTTTCTAGCTCTAGCCTCGTTCTGAGAGCTCCATCCATATGCCTCTTCCCCAAATATCTTTGCCACCAAGCCTCCATGTCCTTCCAGAACACTGAACTTGCAGCCAAATCTCAGCTGTAACCCAGGAAACCCTGCAGATCCTGACCTGAGGATCCTCCCCTGGTGGGCAGAATGGGCCACGGGATGATCTGTGTCATCTCGAGGAATGCCCTAGGAGGTGTTCCAGCCATCCAGTTCTGGCTGAAGCTAGTGTGTTGGGCAGGAAGTCCAGCAAAATCTGAGTACTGAGCACTGAGTCTGAGTACTGATGACTGAGTATGAGCACCTGTTGTGGTTTGGATGTGAGGTGACCCCCAAAAGCTCACATGTGAGACAATGTAGGAACGTTCAGAGAAGAACTGATCAGGTTGTAAGAGTCTGAACCCAATTGGTGAATTAATTAATTAATCCCTGTGTATTCAGGGGGTCTGGAATGAAATGCTGCCCATGGACCCACTCTCCTGGTGGAAAATGAGCCACTGAACAAAGAAAGGGCCTGGGGTTATATAGGTTATTTTGAGGGGTGGTCTAGGGAACATGTATCAGATTGCTTGGACACTCAGGAATGTGGGCCTTCTGGTCAAGGCCTGTGGGCAGAGTCTAAAGAGGATTTACTGTGGAAGAGATGATGCCTCCCAGAGACTCTTTCTCTTGAGAATGATAAAACACCTCCTCCCTGCCTGCAGCTGGCGCCTGGAGAACATCTGTCCTGGGAGATGAAGGCTGTCAGTGCATGGCCTCCATCTTCACTCCCTTTTCTCAGGCCTCATTACCTTGGGGATTTCTCGTTCTCCACACCCATTACTAGGTATGTGATATGGGAGGCCAGGTCCCTGAAGTTGCTCCAGACAGGACAATGTTCCCAGGTTGCTCACGGTGTGTGACAAGGCTTTTCTCAGATTCTGTCCTCCCTTCCTTCAAGGACTCTGGATCTGTCCTAGGACTCAGGTTTCAGAACTGGGTGACATGCAGGACCATCCAGCATGGTGACCTGTCTGGCACATGCGCTCTAGATCACACAGTAAGAGGCTGTCCATGAGTCCTCTTATGAGGGTCTCTTCAGGCCACACCAGCCCTGACCCCTGATCTTATACAGACACCATGCCCACACTGTCTGTCCTTCTGAATGTCAACGGCCTCCCCAGAGTTGGCCTCTTGGAGTTTCTCCCACCCTAAAGAGCTCAGGGTCCCAGCTGCTTGTGCCGGTCTACAGAGCTCCCTCCACCTGTTATTCCTCAGCTCCAAGGACAGTGAGTCTCCTGTAGCCCAGCAGGAGGCACAGTGTGGGCAGGAAGTCCCGGGAGACAAAGATGGCATCCCCATCTCCTGCTCATGGTGATTCCTCCTCTTTCTTTCCCCCTCCCTCTCTTCTTCCTCCTCCTCCCATTTTCTCTTCCTTCTCTTCTTGGTCCTTCCCTCCTCCTCCTTTTCCCCTCATCTTCCTATTCCCCTCCTCCCCTCCTTTCCCTCCTCTTCTTTTTCTTCTTCATGCCAAGTACTCTCTGGATTTTGGGGGTCACAGAGAAGAGTCAGTCTGTAGCCAATCCCGGGCACAGTTGGAATCACCCTGCTGCTGGAGCCGAGGATGGCCATGGCATTGAATCCAAAGTGATGCTCCCTGCTCTTTGTGGATCACCCTCCCACTCCACCCCACAAACCTCTCCCGCTGGGTGGCGCTCTCAGGGTGAATTGGTTCCCTTGTTTTGGCCCTGAGTCCTTCCTAGTCTGCGCTCGCTCTGGGCTGCACCGTCTCAGAGTCTTGGTTGTCCAGCAGCAGAGCGGGGTGCGGGAGCGGCACGGCTTCCTCCACAAGGGCTGCACAGCAGAGGGGCCCTTAGATGTGGGTCAGAGTTGGAGTTCTTCAAATCCTCTCAGAGATCCTGTCGGAATTTTCTAGATGCAACTTGTGGTAGGCTGAATAATAAGCTCTAAAAATAGCCCATGTCCTAATCCCCAGAGTCTGTGGTTAGGTTACCTTAAGACGAAAGGAACGTTAGTGATGTGATCCAGGCACGGATGGAGATGGGAAGATCATCTGGGATGACTTGGGTGGGCCCAATGTCATCATAGGGTTCATCTAAGAGGGTCCGGGGAAGAAAAGGAGATGTGGTGACAAAAAGGGAGGTAGAGGAGAAAGAGGCAGCAGGATCGGGAGGTGTATACTGCAGGTTCTAAAGGCAGAGGAAGGGCCACGAGCAAAGGAACTCAGGTGGCCTTCAGAAACTGGAAAAGAGCTAGGTGCAGTGGCACAGGCCTGTAACCCAGCTGCCTGGGAGGTTGAGGCAGGATGGACAATTTCAAGACCAGTCTGGACAACTTAGCAAGACCCTGTCTCAATGATGGTGATGATGGTTATGATGGTGATGGTGATGGTGGTGATGATGGTGATGGTGATGAGGGTGGTGATGATGATGGTGGTGATGGTGGTGGTGATGGTGATGATGGTGATGATGATGGTGATGATGGTGATGGTGATGGTGGTGGTGATGGTGGTGGTGATGATGGTGGTGATGGTGATGGTGGTGGTGATGCTGATGGTGGTGGTGATGGTGATGGTGGTGGTGATGGTGATGGTGGTGATGGTGGTGGTGATGCTGATGGTGGTGGTGATGGTGATGGTGGTGATGGTGGTGATGGTGATGGTGATGACAGAACCTGGAAAAGGCAGGGGGTGGATTTTCCCAAGTCACCAGGAAAATCAGCCCTTCTAACTCCTTGATTTTAGGACTTCTGACTTTGGGAAGTATAAGGAATTAACCATGTTGTTCAAGCCTCTCCATTGGTGCTCCTTTGGTACAACAACCATCGGAAACCAACCCCAGGACAGCCCTTCGAAATCATTTAAAAGATCCAGTGAGGAGTAAACTCATCTCCAAATTCCATCTGCAAATTTGCTTTTTATAGGAGAATCTTTCAGTTGAAAACTCAAAAACCAAAATTTATTTCATGCCTTCAGGAAAGTTTTCAAGATTTTCGTCCTGCGTTTGTCTGAAGGGACTGTCTAGCTCCACGTCCCCGAGTGTCTCTTCAGGTGCTGGCCACTGGCTCCGCCCCCTCGCAGCTGGAACACAACTCCATACAGCACCCCCGAGGGTCTGTGACTGCAGCCCACTCCTAGGTCCCAATCCGCGTGTCTGGTAAGGCCCTTTAATTGCAAGCAGAACAGCAACAAAGCAAGACAAAACAAATACAAGGACAAAAACAGAAACAAATTAAAATTTTAAATAATCCTCTAACTCAAGAATAGAGGTGTTTATTGGAATGATCTGGAGAGAGATCTTACAGGAGTAAAGAAATGACCAGGTGAGGCACATGCGCACACACAAATTTTTTTGGTGGGGAGAGGGTACCAGGGATTGAACTCAGAAGCTCTCAACCACTGAGCTGCATTCCAGCCCTATTTTGTGTTTTTATGTAGAGACAGGGTCTCACTGAGTTGCTTAGCTCCTTGATTTTGCTGAGGCTGGCTTTGAACTCACCATCCTCCTGCCTCAGCCTCCCGAGCTGCTGGGATGACAGGCATGCACCACCACACCTGGCCACACACACATGATTATATAAACAGGCTTGGTAAGAGCAGGGACCCAGAAGTCCCTTGGGTTCCCAGGGGGAGCCCCTGAGCTTCCCTCTGGCCCAGTTCTGCAGCCTTGGGCCTCTGTGGTGGGGGTGGGGAGGGTTCCTCAGTTTTCCAAGTTCTCAGGGGAGAGAGTCAGTTGCCCAGGGGCCTTAGGCCCTCCTCCAGAGTAACCACAGGATTGTATCTCCAGGGAAAGGGCCTGAGCCCCTGATCTGGGTCCCTCCAGGAGCCTCCTCCTCACCCTCCGGGAGGCTTCTGTCCTCTGCCTGCCATGCTTATTTGTACCACCTTTAGGGACAGGGCCTGCCAGCTGCCCAGCTAGCCTCTGCGCTGATGGGTGGCCATGTTCCAATAGTGGACAGGTGACCGAGGGTCCAAAGCCACGACTTCTTTCACGGCCCCTTCCCATCAGGGCTTCTCCTCCCACCAAGGACTCTGGCCTGCCCCTCCTGTCTCCTAACCTGCTCCTGGTTCTCTCTCTTTGCCAGCATCTGGCTTTGGCTTGGGGACTGGTTGAGTAACTGACCATCACATGGCCCCACAGCAGCCAGGCTGATCCCAAAGGCCACAGGGAGCAGCCTCTGCTAGCTCCCAGGCCTGGCTTTCATCCCAGGACAGGTGACCAGAGGGCTTCTGCACTGGAGCGGAGGAGAGGGATTCTTTGAACTCCTGCCATTGGTAAGCCAACCCTGTTTCCTTTCCTGTGCCTCTTGTCCCTGTGTGCTTGGGGACCACAACAGGAAACCCTGGAAGGGAGGAGGGTATCCAGCAGAATCCAAGGAACAAAGCCACACCCAGAGCCCCGGCAGATTGGCACCAATCGTGGGCCAAGAGGAAACGCCCCACAGGCTAGGGTTGGAGACCGAGGGCAACGTGGGGATTTCAGTGCTCACAGTGGGGCTGCAGCAGCCAGCACCGGGCCAAGGGAGAGAGCTGATGGTCAAGGTCAGGCTATCTGTTGTATCCAGTTCCAGGGAGGCTGCCCTGGTAGCAGGTATGACTGTTCAGGCTTCCTGATCGCGGACGTGTGGGGCAGCTGGGGACTTCCATGGCTCCACCCCGCTCCTTTCTGCACCCTGCTGCAAGCTCAGACTGAATTGCAAAATCTCTTCCAGTCCCATGACCCTAGGGAGCAGTGGGGGTAATGGTCAGGGCCTCCAGTGGGATTGCTAGGCAGCAATAGATCAGAACTCCCAGATGCTATTCTTTGTCTTTTTCTGGGGGTCTCCCTCCATCACAGAGGAGTGGGAACAACCCCTGAGACTGACAACCACAATGGGGACTTGGGAGCCACCCTTCCCCCATCACATGGTATCAGTAGGAATCTGGGTGGTTCTTTGTGTTGGTCTGAGCCCCTGGACAGTGGCCCTCGGGGACTGGCAGCTGTGTCAGTGAACAGCCAGGAGACCGGGGCCCTGATCATTCAAGCTCAGTGCTGTCCCCATCATCCATGAGGTGGTGAAAAATCTTAGTAGGATTATTAAAATTCAGCAGCTAAGAAGAACTTTAAAGTCCTATATCCAGGAATCTGGTTGCTCAGAGGATCAGGGGAGAAGTGGGATTAGTTAAAAGTCAGATTTGGGATTTGTTAGAAAGTCTAATGCTGGCAAAGTCTGATGCTGGGACAGCAAAGGGTGACACATTGGTGGAGCTGGAGAAACAGGGATTTCCTGGGAATGTTGAGGTTGCAAACCAGATTGGGCAGATGTAACAGTGCTCTTGAGCAGGATTAGGAGAGACAGATGTGGGATACCTGCTAGTCCAGCAGGGGGCAGGATCCAAAAAAGATGAAGGGGTCCATCTAACTCCCACTAAGGAGCTGGGATACAGGAGATGATCAAGAGGCACTTTCTAGAGGCAGTAGAGAATGGTTTTATAAGAACCTCAGAGGAACAGCTAAGATGTGTGCAGAGTCAAGTAGGAAGATCAGAATATTTCAGAAGTTAATTCATGAGTTTTGTGGGAACTCAGAGGGAGATGGGGATGTAGGAATGGCCTGTACTTTGAGAAGCTTATGTGGGAGGATGGAGGGGTGGGACTGGACTGGAAAGAGGTCCAGAGAAGACTGGCCTCACTCAAGAGGACTAGGCAGGGAAACTCTGGGTGGAGCTCAGATCAAAGTTAGATGGGAGGCTGGTGGGAGAAGACTTCCCCTGTGAAGTCACCCCACTCCAGGAACTAATTCTTTCTACGGTGGGAGAATCTGGTGGACCATACTTCTTGACTTGCTATCTCTCAATATGGCGGACCCTTGAAAGATGGATTCCAGATGTAACATCAGGGAAACCGAAGCCTACATCTCAAAGCAAAAATCACAGACAAGGAGGGAAGGTGCTCTGATCCAGAAAACAGCATTAGCCCTGCAGGAGACTGAGAAGGAGGGGGCCCTGCAGTGTGAGCTAAGCCTCTGATGCACAGTGGTTGCAGGAAGGAAGGTTCCAGCTGCCACGGGAGCCACACACTTTTCCCAAGATCTGAAAGCTCAAGGCCAAGGGAGGCACTCTTGGGAAGGAGCAGCTGATGGGGCAACGCATCTCCCAACTTCAGTTGCACCCCACATCCAGTTTGCCACACTGAGAGTTTGAATTCATCATGGCCATTGCCCAAGTCTTTCTGGAATTCTCTTCCTCTTCACCCAGCTGCCAGAACCTCCGCTCTTATGAATATTTAGAACATCCAGTTGAGATCTGTTTCTCTCCCATCAGCACTTCTGACTCCAAGGTTACAACACTAACATCTAGCAAATGACACACAGAACTGGGATAAAGTGTTGCCCCAAAAAGAATCTAAGGATGGGTGAACATAGGGACCACATGTTCAGGCAGCAGGCCACAAGATGGGGTTGGAGAAGTGGCCCTGAAAGGCAGCCCACCTCCTTCCCTCACTCATTCATCCACCAAACACTCATGGACACCCTCGCTCTATGTGCTGAGCACTTACGAGGTTCTGGGGACTCAGAGATACATCAGACAGGGTCCTATCCTGTCTGGAGCTGCATCGAGTTGACATATATGTGCACACACGCAGAGTGAACTGCCATTTATGGGTGACGAGTTCTGCTTCCTCAGACATTGAAGTAGGACACCAGAGAAGCTCGAGAATCTGTGTACCCTGTCCCCTGGAAGGAGACTATGTGGCCTTTCGGCCACTTGGGGACTAGGGCCCCATCCTCCTTTCCCATGTTCTGTGAACAGGATGTTCTTCTGTGGTCTGTAGGACAGTACTTCCGTGTCTGAAACTGTCACCTTCTGTGTTCACATGGTTGTTTTTTACTTTCTGTTTAGTCTGCCAAATAAGCTAGTAACTGCTTACACAAGGCTTGACCTTTAGGATGTATGGCTAGCTTAACTGCGTGCAGATAAGACAGTGCTAGGGCTGGGGACATAGCTCAGTTGGTAGTGTGCTTGCCTCATATACACAAGGCCCTGGGTTCAATCCCCAGCACCACCAAAAATAAATAAATAAATAAATAAATAAATAAATAAAAGACAGTGCTATATGCAGTAAAGACAGAAGCAGCTTCCTCTGTGACAAGTGCTCCATCTCCCCTGAATCAAGC
>JAJEJO010003891.1:1704-41944 GCA_020662805.1 Glaucomys volans
ATAACAGAATGTGTGACAGATACCATTGCCCTGTGTACATGCATGAACACAGAGATGGTGTGACTCTACTTTGTGTACAACCAGTGAAACAATAGCTGTACTCCATTTGTGTTCAATGAATCAATAAGTAAATAAAAAAAAATAAAAAAAGATGAGATGTACATACAGTGAAATATGTAAATCTTAAGTGCATCAATAAATAAGTTTCAAGATTTTCATACACTATCTAAGAAAAAAACTCACCAAGTAAAATGCTGTCTGTGATATTCTCATTAGAGATCTGGTGAACTAGACATTTTCAGCCATGATGTTCAAACCTGGGCTTCCTTTCCCTTCTGCCCTTAGGTAAGAGAATCCATGGCAAGCATCATAGGCAGCACATGGTCAAGGACCCAAACATATGTGAGCTACCACTTTTCAGCACTCTAGTCTTGGTGCTATTACCAGATAGCTATGGAATCAAAGAAATCTCTGAGACTCTCAAACCAGTTTTGACTTCTGTCCAAAGGGGGGAAAAAATTGCATTTAAAAATCCCTCTTGTCTTCATCCACATGTGTAGCAGTTCTCTTTAGTATCCTATGTCACATGTCCTGAGGCCACCTCTGATTTGAGTTGCCACTGTGATGGACAGTTCTATGCACTCTCATGGCATCCATCTCAAGAGCAACCTGTCTCCTTCCACTTTTTCACGTCAAGTCCTTCTGCAAAGTTATGGACTTCTACTCAGTGCAGAAGTATAAGGGAATTAATGTTCCAGAGGCAGTCTTCAACAAATGATGAAAGACACACTAAAGCCAGTGGATCAATGCCCCAGACTCCAGGTGTTTGGGTGGACAATTATAGGAAGCCGTCTATTCTCAGAAGACTTACAAAAATTTATCCTGTTGCCTCTGGCAGTGACCCCATGCATCCTTACCTAGGCTTTTCCTTCTCACAGGTCTCACTCTTCTTGTTCTCTAAATCTCACTTCCTGGAATCATCAAAAAAAAAAAAAAAAAAAAAAACTATCTGCACCTGAATTTCTCAGTCTCTCGTTAGAGTAATTCAACAGAAGACAAGATTCTTTTCTCTCTCTCTCTCTCTCTCTCTCCTCCTGCCCTCCCCTATCCCCACTCTGGGTCACATCACAGCATTTTTGCTAAGAATACAGCAATGACCTCCAAATGAATTTTCCTCTTTGACCTCAAATTTATTCTCTACCCAGCACTCAAAAAGGATGTATCACTGATCTATTTAAAACACTTCGATTATTTCCTTCTATACTTAAAACAAAACCAAACTCCTTGCCACGTCTATAAAATCTTTGATGTTCTTGTCCCAAGCCAAACCTCCAACCTCAGCTCAATCACACTCCAGCCTTCACTACTACATCCCACACTTCAGCTACTACATCCTTTTGGCAGGGAACATATAGAAAATAATTGCACTTCATGCCTTTACAATTTCTTGTCTCCTTACCTAGAATCCTCACCTTCCAGATATTTGAGTAACAAGCTCTTTACATGACTGGCTCTTTTCACATTTTTAGGTCCCAGCTAAAACTTTTTATACTTCTTTCCAGAAAGCATTCTCCAGCCACCTTAAAAAAAATACTCAGCAATCCTATGAATTTCCTTCATGTACTTTATGAAGACGCCAAGCATTTATTTGCTTGTTAATTTTCCTTCTCTTTCCACTGGGATGAACATTTGTTATAGGCAAAGATTTCTCATTTTCCACTGCATCTTCCAATGCATTGCTTGGAACAGGAAATTTTCACAAACAATTAAAAAAAAAAGATTAAAATGGATAGGAATAGAAAATTCCCAAGAACTAAAACCCACAAAGGCATTTCTCTTCTGAGTAACCAAAGGGATGGATTTAAAACAATGAGATATTTTATATAAATCTAGATAAAAATTTTCCATTCTTAATCAGGTTAGCAAGAGTATAATAATTCTTTGTAAACAGGTACAAATCTTCTAGACAGCAATTCAGTAATATGTACCAACAATAATAAAAATATTCATACTCTTTGACATAGTCATATTACATTTGAAAATTTATTCCAAGGCAATGATATAAATAAATACACGGAAAAGCTCTATGCATAAGGATTTTTATTAAGGCTGTATTTGCACATTGCATATTGAGAACAGACAAATAAGTTATACTATATTTACTTGTTTGAAAGGGATTAAAAACAGTGCTCATAGAGGCAAAGTATCAGTAAGCAAATATAACCATGTTATAAATTTTAATTGCAAAGACATGGTATGTTGCAGAATACATGCATGCTCTAGTTGCAAAATGTAAAAAGAATATTAAAAATAAAATATACCAATATGGAACAAAGAAAGGTAGTGAGACCAAAATTGACTTTAAACTTAATTTTCCAAATATTTTATGGTTTATTATTACCATAAAATAATAATCTGTCCTGCCTCTCTGAAAAGATTGTTTTTAAAATAAGACTTTGAATGTTCAATTCTGATATATGCCAGTAAGTACTAAATCCTGTGCATTGATAAGCCCATTTATCTTAAAGACCTTCATCCTGTGAAGAGAGAGAGAAGATACAGCTAATTGCAATGCATACTAAAATTTAATGAGTGCTATGAGGATAGTATAAAATGCAAAGTCATCTATATGAAGAAAAAACAATGTCTTATCCGCCATCATAGGATATATCGTTGCTTTCGATGTGTAATTCCTTTTATGAGGTATACCGTCTGTCACAAAAGACCAAAGCAGATATTTCTGCCCAGGTCTTTTTGGGCACCTCTTCTCTAAACAGTGACACCAAGTGCTTCCCATTTTGTGATGTTGGCATTTTCCATGCTCTCTCAAAGAGGGAACAAGAACCAGGGAAAAGCCCACCAGAAGCTCAGCCAGTCTTGCCTACAATGACACATCTTATCCCCTGACATTCCACTGATACATCATAGTAACTTGCATTATTTCAATGAGTGATTGACTCCCACCTCCAGAAGAAAGGTGGCCACAAACTGTGGTTTCTGAGCAGCCAGTTCCCTGCACAACCAGTCTATGCTGTGGAAGCCTGGAGACACGTTCATGGCAGGCAGCTAGCCATCTCCGGCATGGAAAGGGCAGGGTAGTGGGGGAGGCAAAGTGAGAGAGAGCTCAAGTCGCACCTCTGGGTTCAAATCTCTGCAATCAAGTAAAAGTCAAAAACAGACTTCCAGGAGGAGAGTCTTTATTCTAAAAGATTATTAAGAGGGAAGAAAGGAACTGGAGCAGAGGGAGACTCTGACATGAGATCAGCAAGTGCCTCCAAGGTAAGCAGAAAGGGGCTTTTCTAGGGAGGAGTAAACTGTGTGAGAAGCACCTCTGTGGGAAAGTGGGATGAATGTGAGAGCATGGCAGGGAATGTGACCCCATGGGCAGAGCACGCTTACCCCGAGGCCAGCCT
This sequence comes from Glaucomys volans, assembly GCA_020662805.1. Lineage (NCBI taxonomy): Eukaryota > Metazoa > Chordata > Mammalia > Rodentia > Sciuridae > Glaucomys > Glaucomys volans. The sequence goes on from JAJEJO010003891.1 coordinate 5,118, forward strand.
GTTCTTAACAGGGGCTGTTAAACAGGGCTATATGCCAGCTAAGGCTGAAGGTAGGCCAAGGTTCAGAAATCTTGGGGAAAGGTAGAAACTTAATCAAAGTTAGGGTAACAAGCTAACTTTGTTCTGATTAATCAATGAGGACAAAACAGTTCAGCTCGTTTTTTAGGTGAAGAACATGAATTTGGAATCTGCAACTGGCCCTGTCACAGGTGAACAGGGCACCTGTGAGCCTTACCTAAGTCATGGGAGGAAGGGTGTTTCTTTCCAGTAAGCCCCTTCCCAGAACATAGAGGAGGTGGGGGCTTCTTACCTGTCCCTGCTCTCCAGGAGCCAAGCACTTAGGTACAATTGAGTATTGTGACTGCTCTCTTAATGACAGTCCTGATCTGTTCAGTTGCTAACAAACGTGACGGACAGTGCAACTTATGAACAGGAAAGGTTTACTTCTCACAGTTCTGGAGGCTGGGAAGTCCAAGACCAAAACGCTGGCAGGTTTGGTATCTAGCAAGAGCCTTCTGCCTGGCACATAAGCTACCAACATCTTGTAGCATCCTCACAAGGAGGAACTTTCCAGGGATCTCTCTGAGATGGTTCATGAGAACTCCACCCACATGACCTAATCACTTCCCAGAGGCCCCACCTCCTAAGACCCTCACAGTGGGGATTAGGTTTCAAAGTAAGAGGTTCATGGAGACATACTCAGACCAAAACACCAGCAGTATGTCCTGGTGGCAAAGACATCTAAATTTTTTAAAAAAAATATTTTTTAGTTGTTGATGGACCTTTTTATTTTATTTATTTATATGTGGTGAGGCAAATCGAACCCAGTGCCTCACCCATGCCAGGCAAGCACTCTGCCACTGAGCCACAACCACAGCCAAAGACATCTGAATTGTTACCAAAGTTATTTTCTCCTTGGTACAAACTAGTATTCCCAGTCAGATGATTAAACTTTTGTTTTTGTTTCTGTTTGGTTGTTTGTTTGTTTTTTTTGTTGTTGTTTGTTTGTTTTTTGGTACTAAGGATTGAACTCAGTGGGGTTCAATGGCAATTTACCACTAAGCTACATCCGCAGCCCTTATTTATTTATTTATTTAGAGACAGGGTCCCACTAAGTTGCTGAGGCTGGCCTCAAACTTGCAATCCTACTGCCTCAGCCTCCTGAGCTGCTGGGATTACAAGTGTGTACTACCTTACCCAGCTTTATGACCAAACTTTAGATAATGTAAAGAATGGAAATGCATGGAATGTGTGACATTTCTAGGACTAGCCCATAACAGCTTCCCACATGTGATCATTTATCCTCTATCTCCAAGACAGCAAGTTAGAAAGTCCTTGTTAAAAGATGGCAGACCCACAAGATGGAAAGGGCCACATCCCTAAATCCCCATATGTCTGCACGTCAGAAACACTAAGTTAGACTTCACATACATGAGAAATAAGTTTCAATTCTGTGGAATCACTGAGATTTTTTGGTTTTGTTTTGTTCATTAGAGAAGCCAACATCACTTAATCTTTCTAATCCTTGAAAGCTTTTGGCATAAATATTTGCCAAAAACTTCTTACCACTGGGCCTGGTACAACACAAGCCTTCAAAAAATGTTAGCTGTCATTATAAATATCATGCTGTGTTAGGACAGAAAGTCTTGGCAGAGAAAAGGGCATTTGAGTTGTTCTTTGAAGTAATGGTAGGATTTCAACAGGCTAGAAGTCTCAGGAACATTTCAAATGGGATTTATGATGTACAAAAAGCTAGAGAGAAGGAAATGGCATTGATCCAGTTTCAATAGACATTTGGAGAAAATAGAAATGATGGAGGATAAGGTTGGAAAGTTGATTACTGCCCAATATTGGTAAATCTTAGGTTAAACCCTGGGCTTGCGAAACATCCACGCATAGCTTCCCCCAACTACCACCAAAAGAGTAATTTGCATATTAAAATCCCTGAGTGATTTTTTTCCAGTTCTTGGAAGGAAGGCAGACAGACCTACTGATAATTGTGGAATTCATTGAAGAAGCTTAGGTTGTCCTCAAGTCTAATCAATGGCAGCAAAGCAGATGGAGTAAGTGGAGACAATGAAAACTCAATGTTATCACAGGAGTAAGTCAAGGTGGTGGCAGCACCTCGGACAAAAGTTCTTCATTTGGGTCTCAGACCTCTTTGAGAATATGCTGGAAGTAAGGATCCCCTTGCAAAAGAGCAAATATGAATATAAATGCCAAGTCCTGATCCATCATGAACCCCAGGTTAAAAATCCCTGAGATAGAGGGCTTCAGAGGGGAGAACAAACTGGTTCGTGCTCAATGTAGCATCTCTGGCTAAAAAGTGACAGCTGAGTGTGTCCTCCTATTCCCAGATGGTGGAGGCATCGTGCTGCTGGCAAGCTGATGTGATACGAAGAGCTAGACATGGTGGCACAAGCTGCATTGTGATTTCCGGTACTGCTACCCATAGCATCCTTGAGCAAGTTAGTGTAACAATCTGATGCTGTTTCCTCCTCTATAAAAGTTTCCCTGAGGATATTTATGAAAGTGCTTTCTAAAGTCCTAAATAGTTACCATATAAAATAATGCTAGTTATTTAATAAATGACACATAGTTTTTACTTTTCTTCTTCTATGGCTAAAATGTTGCCTCTGTTTCTCATCCTCAAGATTATGTATTGAGATAACTCTGAGCCAAATTACATCCTAGGTGCTAGGGAGGAAATAGCAAATAAGACCCTGTCCCTCTCAAGAGCACCGTATGCAGATGATTGCTCTTCCCTGAGCTTAATCCTATTGTCTCAGGTTGGATTCCTCCAGAAGCTGACCCTGAACCAAGGATTTAAGTGTAAGGAATTCATCTGGGAGACCCAGGAAGCATCTGCAAGAGAGAGGAGAACTGCAAGGGAAACGTAGACTTCATTCCAGTGATGACTTTTCTGAGTGGCTCTGCCAACATTTCCCTTGTGAAGTCCATGCAGTTGTTTGATCCCAAGGTTTTGTGCACAGGGAAAGTTGAAAGGAAGAGGCAAAAATAATAGCTAGGATGTGCTGGGCCTTGCTAGAAGTCAAGTATTGGGTTAATTTCTCTATGTGCACTGGTAGGCTTCAACAGCACTACTAGTTAGGTATTAAGACTTCCATGATGAGGCAAAGAAACTAAGGCATGAAAAGGTTAAGTAAATGGCATACCTGAGATTTTTTAACTCAGATTGTGCTGTGTTGGAAAGAACTGGACCTCTCAATCCAGTCATGTTCTCTTTGTGTGGTGCTGGTCAAGCAGTGTGGGCTGTCCCTCTGGGCTGTCAGTTTCAGGGGAACAGAGGCTCAATAACTTGATATAACAGAGTACCAGAGGAGGAAGGAGTGAGGGAACGTCAGGGCTTCTTCCTGAGCAAGCACCCCAGGAAGAGAGCTTTCTGTTCCACTTGCTCTGAATCATGGTACCTGCAGCTTCAATATCCTGGAAACCTCAGGAGCCTGGAACATTCCTCTGAAAGTCACAGAGGGATTAGCCCACTAATAGTGTCATCTGTACTTTTAGGGTAGGGTGAGATCCAAGTGATGTTTCCACTGTGAGGCAGCTGTCTCCCTGAGGAAACCCAGCATTATCTGCCTCCTTCCTCCTTCATCTTTCTCCATCTTTTCTGTCGTCAGGTGAAGGCCTAACAATAACTCTTATCTCACAGGATGACTTTAGACAACTATGACTAAACTTTCCCAGTGCCCAAAACTGATAATTTCCTCCAAATGAATAGAGGGGAGATAGTCATGGCTTTGGAGCACTGTTACATGCCAAGCCTTTCAGAATCATCTTTGCATTGTCTCATCTACTCCCTACAACAGTCCAATAAGGTTCTGCTAGTCCCCATTTTCAGATGAGGCACATGGGATTTTGCTAACCATGAAGTTTGAGTTTGCTTGTTTTTATTTTTTATTTTTATTTTTTGGAAACTTTGCTAAGACTGCTCACAAAATATCCACGTAAGACCATGAATATAGCTTCCAAAGCCTCTCCCATCAGATCGGCAAAAGATGATAAAACCTTTGATAAACAGAAACCAGAATGTGCAATATCCTGGATAAAAATATAAACTCCATAAATCCCTCTGCATGTGAAAATAGATCAGAGATTCAAGTCCTGGGTGTGTTTCTAGGTTAATTGCTTTGATTTTAAGCAGGTATATTTAGATGGCTTCATCTGGTTTCCTCCCTTGGAAGGGGGTATGTGTTTAGATTAGCAATCAAATTTGCATTATATTAGAATGGTATCTAAATCCTTTAAGAAGATGCAATGAGAGGGGACCCTGGGGAGAGGTGTGCCCCATGGGGAGTCCCAAATGTTACTCTCTGAGAGCCTAAAGTATAGAAAGATACCGAGAAGTCCTCCTTTTCCCCTGAGGGCTTCTGCCTCTTCCCAGGAAAAGCATTAAGACTCTTTCATGTCCCATAGTGGTAGAAGGGCAGCCTAGTCTCAGATTATTGCTCACAGCAGCCACTTACCCTCAAAAAATTAAAAATAAAAAAATCTGAAAATGAACCCATCTGAGGTGATTTCGCTCCTCCTGACACTAAAATGAAAAGAGTGTCCCTTTCTGGGTTTTTGACATTCATTTCCAAGTAGAAGTCTCTAAGACTCCGTTGACTATCACAGTGCCTGATGTACAATTAATACCTAATAACAAAGAGTTGGGTAGATGGGTAGATTTATGAATTAATAGGAATATGAATGAATGAGTGGATGAATGAACAAAGTCCTCTTCTTCATTAAGTCCTGCATAAAGTGCTCTGTCAAATACCACATCCTGGATTCTAACCTAGGAATCTTAGCACCTTGGAATAGCCCACAGATGGTTCTGGAATATTTCAGTTGACTGAACAAATGCAGAATGACAATACTTGTCATGACTCAGGCAGCATTGTGAAACCTGATTAAACAGACTGAGCTATGACTGAAAATGTCAGTCTACACGAAGGAAAGGTCTCAGATGTTTGCTTATGAGTCTCACATTATGAAGCAATTGGTTGTGTTTCGCTATAATTTGCCCCTAAATTCAATTCCCCATGAAAATCCCTTCCAACAACTGCTGGGACCTCTACTGATAAACAATCAGCATGTCATTTAATTTAGGTAACCATCAAATTCGTATACAATCCATTTAAAGACTGACTTTCCAAGACCATGCCCATCTTCCTAAATCATGGTGCAACAAAAGTTTGGTGTCATAAATCCACCAACCATGACCACCAAGATTTAGGTTGCATGTAGCCATTCATTTCCTAAAGGGTTTCAGATTTTCTTAACGTATTTAGTGGGGCTAGAAAGAAAAGTTGCCTTCTATTGTTTTTGGCTTCAAGTGAAGAGCACGTTAGAGCTAGAAGAGACCTTAGAGATGATCTAGTCTGTCACCTAGATGGCTGCCAATTCAGCCAACAGAAATGTGATTGGTTTGCTTCTTTCTTTTCTCCTCAGAATGGAAGGGTCCTTTTTCCCCACACCTCCAAGGAATGTTTGAAAAGTAAGCCCCTAAGAACAGAGCAACCACTTGTTCAGTTAGGGTGAATCTGTGACTCAGTTACATAAGCCATCAAGCTTTATTGGACAAGAAGGGGGAGGTTCCAAGGAAATGTTCATAGCAGGAGATGCCAAGTTAAATAGGTAGAACCTGGTGAGTGGAATTCAAGTTCATTTGCATTGTTCCAGTGTTCAGGGACCACCCAGGAATGATTTCCAACTACCAAGCCTCCAGGTGAATGTTTTCACCCCGAGGTGAATATTTTAACAGATTGAGGAGCCTTTGCCAACTGTGCCTCCTTGTGGATATCCAGTAAAGACTTAATTTTGTCAGTATGCATCACTTCCCCAAGGACTGGCCGACAGGGGTGACAATTAGATCTTGAACTACTGTTTGCTTCTGATTACCCACTATCAGCAGCCCTAGAAATGCAGTAGGAACCCAAAAGAAGGAAATGGAAACATAATTGGAAATGCTGAATGAAAATCTCAAGGTCTCCTGAAAGGTGTGAAAAGAACTACTACAATAATGCTTCACTTTTCACACCAGGTAATGAGAGTTCAGAGAGGGTCTTAGGGGAATTGTGTAGGTCACAGAGTATGCTCAAGACAGAGCCAAACCCTGGCATCCAAGTTGTCTGGGTCTGTGTTCAAGATATCATTTATCAAAAATACATAATATGCTATAGAACTGCTATAACTTGTAGGGTTGATCCTAAAATATTTTTAATAAGCATAACCTAAAATAATCTAAAAAGGTCAGAATAGGTACTCCTAGAATCTGTCACAGTGATGTGTTGGTAAACAGACTCTGGAAACAATTGACCCTACATGAAAACCTAGATAAAGCCTCTTCCTTCACATGGCCCAGGACCCTGGTTTCTTAGGTCCCTCAGTCTTTAGTCTCAGACTCTGCAAATTGTCTGCTCCTCCTAACAATATCTCCCCGATAATAAATAACCCAAATCCTGCCTATCTGTAAATTTTAAGTTGGGACCTGTGGTTCCAAAGCTGGGTACCATGCTCAAATGAGGAGTTCCTTCTCCTCCTAGTGACTTGCTTTATGTCGTGATGTCTGTGTCTGTTCCTACCTTCTTTCTGATGATTTGAATTGTGCCCCTAACTTCTCCAGGTGGAGTCATCCCTGCTTGGAAGTAGGACAGAAGAGGCTGGGCACCTGAGGAATTTTCAAGAAGCTACTTTATTGACTGCAGGGTTCAGAGGTGGCTCTCACCTAAGAATTCTTCCTCTGAACAAAGATTATGGAAATTCTTTGAATTTTATATCCAGTGGGAGGAGGGGTTTGGAGGTCTTACATGACAAGTGCTTTCTGTTCCATTCTCTAGACCAGATACAGGTTTCACATGTTTTTACCAAGAAAACAGTGATAACATCTTTTTGTACAAGAAACTTGAGACTAACTCTTGCCACACCTTTTGTGTGCAAACCTGGTATTTGCAAGAAAGAGGAAACTACCAACCACAATAACTTCTGCAGACATCCTGCTGATCTGACAAGAAGAGAAGCTTAATTATGGCAAGGGTCTTTTGGGTGAGGGTACCTGGTCTGCTCCCAAAGACTATGTTCCTTTCTTCTATCCTTTCTCTTTAATTCTACTATGGGTTTGTGAACTGCTTTGTCTTTTTGTGACTATCAGTTAACAAAATAATAGTATTCACTTACAAATCTTCCCACAGTGAAAACATTCAGAGAAGAGCCCCTCAAAGCCAGGAGCCAACTTAGCCCCTTTTCCTGGGTTCAGCAGGCAGATAAGAATGCAGGCCAGTAACAAATGTGGATCTCTGTAGTTGATGTCATGGTTCTTTCCCACTTGAAGGGAACATATGTTTTTTCTAGTACTCCTGGCAGGGCTACCTAGCACTTCCTCTGTTCTTTTCCTCCAACATCTCGATAGAACCAGTGACAACACCGATAGGGTGGCAAAAGTAATTGAGCATGGTGATGGGAAAGAATGCACTCAGCCAGTCCAGAAAGAAAACAAACAGAAAACTCTGAAAGGTCAGGAAAGTTGATGTTAAATATGAAACTACTTCTGGTACTAGATCTCATTGCTTATTTTTCTTCTCATAACTGGTTGTTGGAGAGGTGCTATTCTCACTTCCATTCTTTTGAGGTTTATAAACAGAAGGTTAAAAAAGGATTTATGCATATATATGCATAAATATGTGCATAAATACATATGCATAAATACATAATGGAGATTCCATATATATTCATAAATACATATATAATGGAGACTGCACATATATATGCATAAATATATATAATGGAGACTTCATATATATGCATAAATATTTATATATAAAATGGAGACTCCATAAATCTATGTATATGGGGTCTCCGTTATGTAGCAGGCATTAAGGATGCAATAACAACAAAATAGATACTGTTGCTCTTTCATGAGCTTTGCAGTTGACTCTCTACTGAGTAAATAGATAATAAACAGGTAAACCAAATAAAAATTCATTACAGAATATAAGGCAAAGTAACCTCAGAGTATACAGTTCAGGCAGTTTTCCAGTCCACGTTTCTGATCCAGCCTAGCTTCTGTCCTTGATAGCACCCTGCACTTTAATCTAAGAAACTCAACTAAACAGCCTCAAACTACACATCACGATGAAAACAAGGATGGATGTGAGATAATGTGGTATCGGATTTGACCTACCACCTTGCATGCTTATTAACTACAGGGCTTTCTCTGTGGGTCAATGAGAACTCCCTGCAGATTTGAGTTTGATCCACCCTCTCCTGCATCACTCAGGTGTCTTCTGATGCTACTGTTCAAGATTGAAAGGAAATTGGTTCAAGACGCACTTCGCGAGTCAGGTAGAAAGCTGAGAGTCCTCTCTGAGATGAATTCCTGCTCCTGCTTTTTCCTTGGCTTCATTTTCCCTTCCCCTCCTGTGACTGAATGACTCACTTCATTTTCACTCCAAGTTTACCTGGACAGGGACTCAGTTCCCTTTCTTTTATTTTACTCAAAATCTGTCATGATGGTTTGCATATTGCACACAACCTGAAAGCAATGCCAGGTGTTTACAGAGGAGAGGAAGGAAGGAATGGAGGAAGGAAGGGAAGAAGGATTAAAATCAGACATTAAACCTCAGTCCTCGGGTCCCCTTCAAGCACCCACTGGCTCCCATCTTCTTCCAATTGCTACTCCTACCATATTGCCTGGTTATCTCTCTTCCTCCCTTGTGCTCTTTCCCAAATTCCTGTTTATTTCTTCTGCAAAATATTTGCATAAGAGCTTTTTCCCTTATAATACTGTTACCTTCTTAGTCATTTCCCCTAGGCTCCATCTTCTACACCCTAAGTGTTTTATCAAGACACTTGTCTAAATTCATATTTGTTCTTTCCCTCAGAGAAACTCTGATGCCAGCTAATCCAACAATGCTATTTTTCACCCTGCTACACTTGTCTGGACACCCAAAATATAGTGCCAAATGTAAGAAAAGAATTCAGAAGTCCAAGTTACTTTGTATTCAAAGAGCATAAGAAGACAAAGTCACACCTGACTCCTCCTTGGAACATGATGAAACTCAAACTCTGTGTAAGTCCATGAAGGAACCTAATTAAAATATTGCCTCCTCCTAACTCCCTCCCAGGTGTCAAAGCTCACAACCACACTGTGGACCCAGCAGAAGGCAGGACAACTGCATTCACATCTTCACACCTCTTAATTGCTGTCATTCCACCCTTGCCCCTGGGGAGCAGCAATAGCACCTGAGAACTGGTCCTCAGCCTGGCACTGTCCTCTCAGGGTCACATCAGGAGAGAAAAACAGCAGGCACTGAATGGCTGCTTAGAAAGCATCACCTTTCCTTGAAAAGAGACTTCCCACTGCTTCCCCAATTCTTTGGATCCACCATGCAGATTGAGCTGCTTAGCTGTGGATGTTAGCATCATATTGCACACTTCATGTCATCCACTTGGAAGATATGGTAACCATCTATCCTGCTTCAGTTCACCTGATAAATTAGGAGGCATCTAATCTATATGTGATCCAAGGCACAAATTCACAAAGGAGAAAAGCCGCTCTCGTAGTATGGGTGTTTGGGAATATCATTTGGCAGCAACTGTCTGGCTCAAATTCAGCATTGAGAGCATGTGTCTCATTGAATATCTCATTGCCTCCTGAAAACACAGAAAAATCAGCTGGGATTCTTAAATGCATCACACATATTTTCACAGGTTTGGTCAAAAAGTTAAGAACATTGACTCTAGAATCAGATTGTTTCAGTAAGGGTCCTATCTTTGTCACAGAGGCTAAATAACCTTGAACCACTTACCCAAACTTTGCATGTTCCATTTTTCTCATCTGCAATTACAGCATAATTACAATAACTTCCACATAGAGTTGTTGTGAATACAGGTATCACACCTAGAGTAGTGTCTAGTACATAGAGACCTCATGATCATTAAAATGAAAATGTCATCAGATCATGCTATTGCTTAGAATTCTTTGGTAGCCATCATCTATAACACATCTAAACCTTAGTAGCAAAGGCAATCATAGCATGAAAGGGTGGCTAACTGGTCTCCAAAACTAATGTTTTCATGGGCATCAGAGTTTTAGCTTGGAAGCAGATATCCAAGAGGAAACTGATTTTGTAGATTGCCTTGTATCTAGGTATGGTCAAGTAACAAGGTCTGGTTTATGGAAAGTGAACAAAAATGAAGGGTGCCTCTTGGTCCATAGTAGCCTCCTTGCTTTCTTCTCTTTTCTACCAGTTGATGCAGATCACAGGGCCTGACAGATGGTAGAGCCGCCAGGTGGAAGGGGCCTGGGTCCCTGAATTATCACGTGGAGGCAAGTTGCCTACTGAACAGGAACCCCTGTTTGAGTGGTTTATATGCACAAGAAATGAGCTATGTTTGTTGGAGAGAACTTTTCTCTACCCTAGCTAATGCAAAGGATATGCCTCCTCTTATCTTTCAATATCCCTTATTTCCAAATTTTCACTTTACATTAAAACAATACCAAATTATATTCAATTCTCTAAAAGCAACCCATTTTTTTTAACGCCAAAGCCTAATGACCCATATAATTTTCTATTTCCTGAAATATAAATAATATAGTAAGTACCATTTATATGCCAGATGTGCTGGCCATGAAAATGCAACATTTATAGACATTGAACTGTAGGGACATCATCTGTGGGTCCCAGATATTGCCCTCTAAAACCCACAGCACTGAGCTCTTGCTTCTCACAGTCTGCCTTATGGTAATAGCAATACAAAGAGGACTATGCATAGGAGATACAGAAGTCTAACAGCCAACTTTGACTTAAGGTCTCTTTGATGGCCTTGTTGAACCTTTCTTAGCCTGCAGGAAGTCTAGAGCTCTTCCATCTAAGACATTTCACCTAACAAGATCCTCACCTGCTTAATTTTGTTTGTGCCTGCTTCTTGTAGAACCTCTATTTAGACACAAGATATGATACCAGGTATTTTGTATGAATATGTAATCATCACAAAGTCTTCTGAGATACATACTATACAAATCTCTAGACTGCAGTTTGGGGATACTGAGCAACTTTCCAACTCATATCTTCACCTCCGCTTCTGCTCAATAAACTCCCTTCCTCCTTCAAAACTCAACTCAGGGCCAAATACTTTCTTCATTTCCTGTCATAGGAAGGAAAAGTCACCTTTTTCTCTGTGCAAAAGCTTATTTGCTGCTTCTAGTTTTTTGTTTTTTTGTTTTTTGTTTTTTTTTACATAACTGTCCTTCCTATTAGATTGTGAACACCTTTGTGTAAGGGTTTATATATTTCCATATTTACATAGCAGTGTTATCACAAATGCCTGGGATAAACTTAATAGTTAGATTCAGTTGAATTGCATTGAGTTTAGCTGAATTGATTCTGAATGAGATGATATAGCTACATGTGGGAAAATGAATTTTTGGTGGGCGGATTAAATTCCAAGAACAGAATTTTAAAATTGAAGTCTCAACTAGGCATCAACATTTCAATAAATGTGAAATTACAAAGCAAGGTGCCAAATGAGCACTTTCAAGAAGTTATCAAATAATTCTAAGAACCAGTTTTGTACCTCTTAGGCCTCTCAGCCAGACCAAGGAGTGAGGGAGTATGAAAGAGGAATATTTGCAATGAGATTTCTTTGCAGAGAATTATTCCTCTGCTGTGGTTAAACCACCTTGGGAAGGATGACTAGTGCTTTACAGCCTGGTGAAAGAAGATTCTATGAGATCACTTGGAAAAGTTAATGTTCAATCTTTTCTAGTTGGAGAACTGGTGAACTGAGGTTTTCGTTCCACTCTGCTTCCCTGGAAATTTTTATCAGATCAGCGCTAGTCAACTAACTTCCTTAGTGGTACTAGAAGACCACTTGCTTGGAATTGTTACAGAATCTCCGAGTTCAATGGGTCAGGGAATGCATGAATTCTCCCTGGGATAAAGAATAGGGTTGAGTATGGGAGAAGAGAGACAGCCATAGAGTTACTGGGAGTTCTTTCCAATAGGATCTCCTCAGGATCAGAGTCCCCAAGTAGCAAGAATAGGGAGACCAATTGGCCAATTCCTGAGAAAGGGAAAAACTTCCTGTAATAGAGATGTGTCCACCCAGGTCAAGACACAAAGATCTCCAATGAGTTAGCAAAAGGGTCACACAAACGTTTTAACATTTGCTTATCTCAAGAGCACCAAGTCAGCTAATGAAGAAACCAGTTCAAATAATAATATCCCATCCTCTTCATTACCTCCTACACTCTTCCTTCCCTTCTTATCTGCCTCATTGGAATGTCAAGGAGTCGCTGGTCAGGAAAAGGCAAAATTGCCAAACAAGAAACACAGGCAAAGTTAGTTATCACACTTTGACTTTTTACTTAAAGACTTGCTACCGGAAGCAGACCAAAGCTTGGGAGAGCTACTGTTATCTCAGGGGTTTGAAACCTTTAGCTACTAAAAGTGAACAAGTGAACTGTTGTGTGTGTGTGTGTTTTAAAGTTTTCTACTAGTAAAAATGAACAGAAACATCATAGGCCTGCCAGAGTTTCATTGGGAAGAGAAAATTATCTCCCTGAAAAAAAAATGTTAAACCAGTGAGAAATGAAAATAAATTTGTACTTTGATTTGTGAACTTGAACTTCACAAGTTCTGCACATTCCATATACCAATTTTATCACTATCAGAACCACTGAGATACTCATAATTCAGAGTCCAGGGGTAGACTGTGGAGAAACAGGTTTTCCAGAATATAGACAACTACAGGCAGAAATACCATGCAGGCTCACCTAGGTACAACTGTCTTCTTCCAAGACAAAGAGCTAATCTTTATGGATATTGAGTATGACCCAAGAAGCCCTGTAATTTTTAACATTCTCTTATGTGGGAATGCCAAAGATTTCAGTTATAGGACAATAATGTTCAAAGTGTGATCTTTATACCAACAGCATCAGCATTATCTCAGAACTGGTTAGGAATGCAAGATTCTTAGGTTCCACCCAGGCCTACTAAAATAACCTATCCCACCCCCATTCTGTGTTGGACATTACCTGAGCTAGGAGAAAATTGGATCAAAATTCAGATGGAAGTCATAAGTCATGTGGGTACCACCAATGAGCAGAGGAATGTAGGGGCAGGAAGTCATGCAAAAAATGTGCTAGCTTCCTTTGGCAAGACCTTTATGTGATAAAGCCATCAGATACAAATCCATTTATTCATGTGGTCACATAACTACCATAACCATGACTATCCTGCAAATGCAACTGCTTTTAAAATTTAGTTAAATTATTAACTAGACATTTCAGAGTCCATGTCATTCTCATAAAGAGTTTCCTATATATAAGCCATATAATTGCATTATTTATTAAATGAGTTGGAAGCTTGTAGCTTGTTACATGAATGAGTAGAGGAATTTCTCCTTCTCTCTCTCTCTCTCTCATACACACACACACACACACACACACACACACACACCCCTACCTATTTAACAAAACCTGTATCAGTATACAAATAAAAGAACAGAACAAAACTATAGCTACAGATCCACCTACTGGTTATGAAAGAAGTCAAGATTCTTGATTTCTACCTGAGTCTACCCAATATCATTCATTTATTTAACCTGAATTTGTTGGATACCTGGCTACTTTTGCCAATATCATAACATTCATAGCTAACATGCAATATCCCTTTTTACATGTCAGGCACACGATGCTGATAGGAATTTTCTCATTTAATCCTCATCATATTTGAGAGAATATGAGAGAAGAAACTGACATTAACTAATACCTAAATTCACCTAGCTGGGAAGTGTAGAACCATGTTGTTAACTGAGGTAGAATGTTGTCCATTCTCCTAACCACTGTGCTATAATGCTTCTTCTGATAACTGAGAGCATTTTATGTATTAGTCTATAATAATACATAGTCTGTTTGTTGTACATAGATTCTTTTCTTTCTAAAATGTAGTGATTATTGGCTCTTCCATTTACTATTTATGGGAACTTGAATAAGGTGTCATATCTCACTAAGTCAAAGCCTTCTTCTGTAGCTTATAGGACCGATGGGAAGCTTGTGTAAGGTATTTACGGCATCTGGCACATAGGAGGAAGAGAAAGCCATCCCAACAGATAACATAAAACCCAAAACAAGGTAACCCAACGCCTCCTAAAGTTCATAACTCACCAAAGCGCTCCAAAGATATTAAATGAATGAAATGACAAAGAATTGGAAAGAATGATTTTTAAATGGTCAATATTTATCAAAAGAACACAGAAAAACAACTGAATGAATTAAGGAAGCTGGTTCAGAATAGGAATGAGAAAGTCAATAAGGAGATAGAGATTTTGAAAAAGAACCAGACATAAATCTTGGAAATAGAAGACACAAATCAAATAAAATATTCAGTTGCAAGTCTCACGAATAGAGCAGACCATGCTGAAGACAGAATCTCAGAGCTGGAAGACGGAGTGGCCAGTCTTGAGCATTCAGACAGCATTAAAGAAAAGAAAATAAGTAAAGATGGCCAGAATATACAAGAATTCTTGGGCAACATTAAAAAGCCAAATTTGCACACTGGAATAAAAGATGGTTGTAAGTTGGATACTAAGGAATGGATAACCTCTTCAGGGTTATGGTAATGACAGAAAATTTTCCAATACTTAAGGAGATGGACACCCAGAGGCAATATTCATTCTGTGTGCATGAACAAGTATGTAACAATGAATCCCACCATTATGTACCACTATAATGCACCAATAAAAAATATGAACAAAATACTAGGAATATTAACAGGTCCCAAATCACATGAAGGTACCTACCAAAGCCAGAGAGCTACACACCATTGGTAACCAGCTCAGGTATCTCCTTGTATTGGGAACTTATTTACACTACCTTATTTAACCTCCAGTGCAGTGAGTTTGATGTCATTCTCATCACATTCTAGATGAAACAAAGCCCAGAGAGTTTACTTGGCTTGCTGTGTCACACATTGGTAGACCCAACACTCAAACCCAGGTTAGCCCGGGTGTAAAAGTCCATACTGCTCCCAGTAAGCGACCTGACTCCTCTGTGTCAAGACACATGGATTATGCAGCATTTCAGAAACAAACTTCCCTTTACCATTAATATAAATGATTTCTAACTATATATATATTAATATCTCCTTCAGTTTCCTCCTCAGGCTGTATTGTCATAAAAAGTGAGCTCTTCTTTACTGAGTCATTGACTTGTCATCCACGTTTGACAAGATTAGTGTTTTCCAGTTTTTGTTTTTGTTTTGTCACCTACTTCATAGATGCCACCTTCATGACTTTTGCTTTTTTCCAAGTGAACAGGATCACCATTATTACTTGCCCACAAATAAAAAGTATTCATAGAAATAAATACATGATCAACTCAACAATGGTATGAGATCCTGTCCATATAAGGTTCCCCCTGCTTTTGTAAAAAATGGCAATTAATCAGCATTTGAAGAGTCATAAAGAGTAGTATCAACCTGAAACTTTCTCTGGAACATAATCAGAATGATTTGCAATATTAGGTAGCATCATTTAGTCTGGGATTTACTGTTATTTAATGCCTTGTCCAGACCTCAACTAAAATTGTCTCACATGCAATGCCACTGAAGAGTGTGTCCTCTGGCCACAGTGGTAACTCTGCTCTACTTTAATAACTACCAAGCAAAAATACTTTCAGGGTCCCTTCTGGTCCTCTGATTTTTTTTTGAAGTTTCTATTATTTTTATTATTCCTTCAATGTAAGATATGGTATTTTTAGTTCATTCATATTCTGACCTTTCTTTCTTTTAAATTTTAAAAATTTTGAACTAGTTAGTTACACACGCCAGTAGAATTCATTATGCACTTTGATATATCATATATAAATGGGGTATAATTTCTCATTTTTCTGATTGTACATGTTATAGAACGACATCAGTAATGCAGTCATATATATATATGGTACTAATGTCTGATTCATTCTACTATCCTTCCTATTTTTGTAGCCCCTCCTCTCTCTTCACTCCTTTATACCAATCTAAAGTAACTCTATTCTGCCCTAGTGCCCCCTCCCCTTATTTTGAATTAGCATCTGCATATCAGAGAAAAAATTGTTTTTTTGGGTTTGCTTGGTTAGCTTAGCATAATATATTCTCCAACTCCATTCATTTATCAACAAATGCCAGAATTTCATTCTTCTTTAAAGCTGAGTAATATTTTATTGTGTGTATATATATATATATATATATATATATATATATATATCATGTTTTCTTTATCCGTTCATCTGTTGAAGGACACCTTGGTTGGTTCCATAGTTTTGCTATTGTGAATTGAGCTGCTACAAACATTGAAGTGGCCTTGTCACCCTAGTATGCTAACTTTAAGTCCTTTGGGTATAAACCGAGGAGTGGGATGGTTGGGTCAAATAGTGTTTCCATTCCAGGTTTTCTGAGGAATCTCCATACTGCTTTCCATAGTGGTTGCATCAATTTGCAGTCCCACCAACAGTGTATAAGTGTACCTCTTTCCCTACATCCTTGCCAACATTAACTGTTGCCTGTATTCTTTTTTTTTTTGCGGTGCTGGGGATTGAACCCAGGGCCATGTGCTTTCTAGGCAGGCACTCTACCAACTGAGCTATATCCCCAGCCCTTGTTACCTGTATTCTTGATGATTGCCATTCTGACTAGAGTGAGATTGAACAGATAGTTCACAGAAGAAGAAATACAATCAATCAACAAATACATGAAAAAACGTTCAACATCTCTAGCAATTAGAGAAATGCAAATCAAAACTACTCTAAGATTTCATCTCACTCCAGTCAGAATGAACCTCTGATTTTCCTTTGACAATCCATCTATTACCTACATTAATGTACATTCGGGCAGTACTTGACAATGTGTGGGAGTGTTCTGTACGTTGATAATGGACAAACAATATATCCTTCACCCCCATTCAAAAGCACACTCATGATCCAAATGCAAGAAAGCAAGTTGTCTAATTCACCTGCGACTTTAACCATTCCCTGAAGCTGAATGTTTCCAGTGACTAGGAACCAACGCTATCAGGAAAAAAAATCTGCCTGTCAAAACAGAACACGACTCACATCAGTTCAAAATAGTGGGAGGAAATTGTCCAGGCTATTCCCTACCTAGTAAAGTGCACTATCAATTCACATCTGGAGTTTATCTGTAATTGCCTTCCAAATGTTCCTTTCAGCCTCCTTAAAATATTTTATTTATATAAAAGAGATAAGATGGACAACTCCTGGGAAGAAGGAAGAAGCTGTACAGAGAGAGAATGAACATATCTGCTTGCACCCTGCTGGCTTTCCCAAACTGTAAAACAATGAATGAATAATGGATGGGGGAAATAACAATGGATGACAAGTCAGACTACTTGATAAGAGTCCTTAAGAACTGTTCTCTGCTGATTGGCCTCACTACAGTCAGGCAAAAGCACCCAGCTATGCAAATACTGGTGATTTTCAAATAAAAATATCCCTTCTATTTCCAATTATCCTCCTGAAAGATTTCATTTGCAAAATTCATTAGATAACAATTATCACCTCCATAAATTTTTCTGTCTCTTTTATACACTTGAGAGTCAGTAAGCAAACATAAGTGATTTAGTAAAGCAAGTGACAAAATGTCATGCTTAGTTTTAAATTACATCTGAAGAAACCATGCCAAAGAGCCAGAAGATGCTAATAGAAAGGTCAAGGAGAAAATCCTTGAGAGGAAGTCACTCATGTCCATTGTGACTACATATCATCCAATCTGGGATTGATTTATAAAATGAAGACCGAGTGTATCAATTAGATACTGCTATGTAACAAACCACCCCAAAACTCACCAGCTTAAAAGAACAATTATTAGTAGTAGTGATTATTATTATTATTATTATTATTATTATTTTATTTCTCTTGAGCATTTGCATTGGTTGGCATTGACTTATCTCCTCTGCATTTGTGAGTACCTCTCACCATGTGTCTCTCATTCGCCCTCTGGAACAAGCAGGCTGGCATGGGCATATCATCCTTATAGACAAAGCAAAGATTAAAAAGTGTGAACCTAATTATACAAGGGCTTTTTAAAGCCTCTACTTGAATCAGTTCTCCTAACATCCCACTGGCCCAATGCAAGTTGCATGGCTGAATTCAGAATCAAAAAACAAAGAAATGCACCCCGCTTCTTGTTGGTCAGAACTGAAAAGACATATATGCCAAAGAATATGGACGGATTCACTGATGGCTCCAGTTCCTCATGGGGAGGAGCATCGTTGCTGAGAATTAATCTCAGGATAGCATCAATACACCAATTCATCCTAAACAAGCAGCCTCACAACATGAGTACCTGTTAAGAAACACTGAGTAGCCAAAGATTCCCTCAGATGAAGTTTCCTAGTTAGAAAACCAGAAAATGAGTCATGGTCATAAACATGACCTCATGCTTTACAAGCAAAGCTTCTGTTACCCTACTCCACTCCCTTCAGCAACCCTCACCCCCCAAAAAGCCCTGCAAGATGCAAGTGAAGCTACCTTTGGTAAATGTGGGCTTACATGACATGGGCTTTGGTCAAGGACCAATATTCACATATATATCAGAAGGAAAAAAGGAACTCACACTGAAGAATCGCATTTCATACACCAACTCTCCTCATCTCAAGTCACTTTAAATCTGCATGGAAGTCCTTCAAGATGTATTAGTACTCATTTTATAGAGGGCCAAATGAGACTAAGACTGTTTGAATAATTTACTCTAGTGTTCATATCTAGTAACTGGAGAAGGAAAATATCCAAATCTACTTGTTGGAAAAGCCCCTTTGGGCTCCATTATCTTATGCTGTCTTAATCTGACTGGCAAGTTACAAATATCTCTAAAGACTGTATTTAAAGAGCCAGATTTTCAAATATTTGTAGTTCCTTTTCAGGAAAATATAATCTCACTAATGCTATTTCTGAGACAGTGTTCTTCTTCTAGGAGGAAACGCTTTCCTTTAGTACATACTTCGAGTGTTATTTATATTCATCAGCAAGGCACTTTTAGCATATATTTAAATACATTTTTGTGTGATTTTAATTTAACATTTCACAGTTCACCTACCCCATGGCCATTTCCTACCTGTTTTCCTTACTGGTGGAGAACAACTTACACTATGAGATTTTCTAAGCCTCTCTTCCAACTACAGTATGTCTATGTGACCAAAAACTCAATCAAGAAGGTAAAAAACCAGGCTTGGTGGTGCATGCTTCTAATTCCAGAGACTCAGGAGACTGAGGCAGGAGGACTGTAAATTCAAAGCCATCCTCATATTTGCTGGTAAATGGGGAGAATATCATCCTAAGTGAAATAAGCCAAGCCCAAAAAACCAAAGGCTGAATGTTTTCTCTGATAATGGGATGATGATACATAACGGGGTAGCAGGGGCTGAGTGGGGGGACAAGAAAGGAGGAACT
The DNA here is from genome assembly GCA_020662805.1 of Glaucomys volans. Lineage (NCBI taxonomy): Eukaryota > Metazoa > Chordata > Mammalia > Rodentia > Sciuridae > Glaucomys > Glaucomys volans. The sequence goes on from JAJEJO010003891.1 coordinate 24,565, forward strand.
TTGGATGGTGTAGAGGAAAATGGGGCAGGAAGGGGTGAGGGAAGGAAAGATAGTAGACTGAAACGGACAGTATTACCCTATGTACATGTTTGATTACATGAATGATGTGAATCTACATTATGTACAACCATAGAAATGAAAAGTTGTACCCCATTTGTGTATAAAATTTGTGTTTTAAAAAGTATTAGATAAATTAAGAATTTAAAAAAAAAGCACTCCTCAGCAAATTAGATAAGCCCTAAGAAACTGAGTAAGACCCTATCTCCAAAAAAATGAAATAAAATAAAAAGGGCTGAGGTTGTAGCACAGTGGTTAAGCACCTTTGGGGTCAATCCCCAGTACTGGGAAAAAAAAAAAAAAAAAAAAAGGACGCAAGCGTGTAATCCCAGGTACTAAGGAGATGGGAGGCTCAAGCAGGAGGATCACAAGTTTGAGGCCAGCCTGGACAATTTAGTGACACCCTGTTCAAAATAAAATTTTAAAAATAAATAAAATGGGGTTGGGGCTGGGATATATGTATATCAGTGGTAGACCACTTGCCTAGCATGTGCAAAGCCCTGGGTTCAAACACACACACACACACACACACAGGAAAAGTTGACCCAAGGGAAGGTGTGCCCTTGATACTTTCCAAGATTTTCTAACAAACTATGAGATGAATGTGTGAAGTTAAGTCTCTGGATCTCTCTAACCCTCTCCCTTCATCCAGCTACTCTTGTCTTTGGACTCAGTTGTCTGAATGGCAGTAGCCATTTAGTACCAGCAAGACAACAAAATCACACACTTAAAGTGAAGAAACAGGAAAATGATAAACAAGTCATTAAAAAGATAAATCATGGATATACCTTTTCCTAACTTTATAAGAAACAATAAAGAATCTTGTTTGTTGATGCTCTATTTTTTACACTATTACTTGCAACCCAAAACATCCTTTATAATACAATTATGTATTATTGTATTTCAAACACAGATAATAAATTAGCTTGTCTTATATTTTGTGTGAACATGAACCACCAGGAAAGTTTGTTAAAATGCAGATTTCTGATAGAGTAAGTCTGGAGTGAGTCCTCAAATTCTCAAATTCTTCATTTCTAATAAGCATGGGAGGTAGACACTTCTACTGTGCACATCTGCACTTTGAACAGCAAGTCTCTAAGTCATGTTTGGCCATTTACATCATTGACCAAGTCATGTCGTTTCTCTAAGTCTTGATATTCTCATGGAAGTTCACATCTTCTAAGTTTTATCAGAAGGAAATGTGTTCAGTTCCTCTACAAAGAAGGATACATATGAAAAGTGGATTGAGGAAGCATAGACGCTGTCATTTACTTCAAACTTCCTGCCAAGTAGTCATTCATCTCATTGCCTGGTACAAATTGCACCCGGGACCAGGGTGCATAGTCTAGTGCCTGTTTCCATGACTATCCAATTACCCCCACCTACACAGAAACATCATGGGAACAGAATGTTAAACAAGGCTATATTTGCAGCTGCTCCTTGGAACTTTGTTATGCAATACATGTGCTAATCAGAAATTCAATTAATAAAGATTTGAAAAGATTTAGAGCAATTCATCCTCTTCTCCATCTCTTTCTCTTTCAACGAGAATGAAGAATGAATGTGGCTATTTTAATAACAAAAAGCCATCTGCCTGCTAGGATGATTGCAGCTTGGTACCCTCTGCCCCAGGTGCCAGGCAGCCCACCAACATCCTGTGCACTGGCTGCTGTCACATCTGAGTGTTCTTTTCCTTCTGCCACCACTGCTCTTTAGTCATGCAACTGATGGAAAATAACCTGCAATCCCTTAGTACCTTCAACCAGCATATACTGAAATCCATTTCCCAAACCCCAAATAAGTCAGATGCCAGGGAGAAATGGAGCATGACAGCTTTGCTCTTCTATGAATAGGGTAATGAGAGAGATCCTTTATTTTTTTTCCTTCCCTTATTTCTTTTAAATAGATTTTATTTCTTGGAATAGTTTTTGGTCTATGGAAAATTGAGCAGTAGAGTTCCCATATATCCCATATTCAATTTCCCCCATTGTTAACATCTAACCTGAATATGATAATTTGTTACAAATAATAAAATAATGATGATACATTAACTGAAGTCCACTGTTCATTTAAATTTACTTAGTTTTTAGCTGGTGCCTTTTTCCTGCTCTTAGATTCTCCATTACTTTTAGGAGTTCTGTGTCTTTAGACTGTTTCTCAGACATTGCTGTTGATGACCTTCAGAGTTTTGGGGAACACTGATAAGGTATTTGTCAAGGTGCTCCACTCTTAGAATTTGATGTTATGAGGAGGAAAACCACAGAGATAAAACAAAAAAAGCGCCAGTTCCATCACATGCTATCAAGGACATTTCCTGTACACATGATTCAAGATCCCTGCTGTTGGCTTTGCCTGCTTAGCTGAGGTAGTGCCAGGTTTCTTCACTGTGAAATTTTTCTTTTCATCCCCTTTCTATGCTGCATACCTTAAAGGAAGTCAGTATGGGAAGCCTTTGTCTCAGGAAAGGGAGTTTATTTTCCACTTCCTTCAGGATAGAATAAATACATAAATATTTGGGATCCTTCTGGGGGAGACTCATCCAGTCTTTCCCATTTACCAACTTTTTCAATCACTGATGTCAATACAGACTTGGTCTTTTCCCAAACTTTCCCAGCGTTAGCCATTGGAAGCTCTTGTAGTCAGTTCCTATTTCCCTTTGACGTATCCCACGCACTGTATCACTGTGGTTCTTTTTGAAAAGTACTTTCTTACTTTCTGATGCTATAAAATAATCCAGCCTCATCTTGTAGAGCTCCTCTCTGAGTCCTATAATGAGTCATTTTTCCTAAGTGCCCTGGTTTTTTATTGAAGAATGACATTAGAACCTAAGATCTAGGTACTTGGTGAGGTTAATGCTGTTACAGTTATTTCTTTCAGGCCCTCTCAACTATCAGAGCAAAAATACATGTGCCTGTACTAACTCATGTATATATCCATCTCTATAAAGAGTTAATGTGTAAACTTGTGTCCATATTAAGCTAATCATGATTCCTTCTGATGTCTTCCAACTCTAACCATTACTACATAGATCAATAAAGCTTCCCCCTTTGCTATCTGTAAATTTCCAACAGGTTCTTGCCATCTGCTATGTATTTGGTCAATGCCTCCATTCTAGTACAGCATCAGAATTTCTAACCTGGACCCACTAGAGAAATCACACTGTCCACAGAAGCACAGAGCTGACACACAGCTCCCTCTGCCTTTAGTCCTGCAGATGCCACTCATGCCCAAAGACACTTGGGTCAACAACTTTTCCCCTCGTCCTCTTCAGTGAGGTCATTTCATACATTCATAATACAGCTAAATTCTCTCGCCACCATTTATATTCCTTATTGGGTCTCAAAAATTTATTTAGATTTTTACATACTTACTGTTCAAAGACTTGGCTAATTTGAGATAGAAGAAGGAATAGGATTCCATTCTCTTGATTCTCACCCCAAAGCTGTTTCTTTACACCACCTAATATATGTGGAGAAAAGTGTTACCTGTAAGAAATGTGAACCCCTCATTTAATTCTGATGGTCCCAGGTACCCAAATCCCAGTGGCTTTACACTCATATGCAACCTTGGATTTGCCAAGCTTTGGCCTTTTACATTGTACTTTCAAGTCAATAGACTACTTCCCTAGTCCCTTAAGAACTTTCATGGCTCTGAAGGCAGAATGTGGTCACTTCCAGGGTAGCTTCTAACTCTCATGGAACTTGTATTTCTGTGCCATCTTGGGAAAGAAAAATGTGAAGAAGTGGAGATCTTTATTGGGTCAAGGACCATCATATATCCTCAGTCCTGATTGGTCATAGATTTAACTCCAGCATTGCCTCTTCCTAGAGTCTTCCCTGAGTCATTTCTCTCTGCCCCAGAGTATAATTTCTCAGTGTTTCTACATTTGTCACATTCTACTCTGTCACTAGACTATAAGCTCTTGGGTCTGGGACCATGTCATTTATCTCAATTCCTTCAACAACTGCCTGTGTAGGTGATGAGTAAGATCTTACACAATTCATATTTGTGTAAGTAATAGATAAAGAATGAGTGAAGAGTGTTAGAAATTCCATTAAAAAGTTGGAAACATGAATAAGGTGGGGAAAAGAGAAAGCCCTTACTAGCAATGCGAAGAACAATATGATCATAAAACAATAATAGGGTTAGAGTTGCCATAGCAACTAGAGGGCCCAAAGAAGAAAAAGATTGAGTCTACCCAGAGAGGAGGCCCTCCACTTTTCAAACAGAATAAAATATGGGACAGTAGTGAATGCACATTCTTTCCAGAATATAGCCCGTTGTTATGGCTGGATCTAAAAATATCCCCCAAAGAGCTCACGTGTTAGGCAATGTAGCAAGGTGCAGAAGGGAAAAGACTGGATTATGGGAGCTGTAACCTCATCAGTGGATTAATCCATTTGATGGATTAATGATTTGAATGAACTTCTGGGTGGTATAGGCAGGATGTGCATGGCTAGAGGAAGAAGGTCACTGGGGCATATCCTTTGAGACAATGTCTTGTCCCTAGCCCCTGGCTCTCTTGCTGTCTCTCTCTTTGCTTCCCTGCTGTCATGAACTGAGAAACTTTCCTCCACCACACCCTTCTGCCATGATGTTCTACCCCATCTCATATTCAAAGCAATGGAGTCAGCCAACCATGAACTGAGACCTCTGACCATGAGGAAAATAAATTTTTCCTCCTCTTAGTTGTTCTTGTCAGATATTTGATCACAGTGATGAAAGCAATCCAACAAATTCATGTTAATGAACATCCTCTGGGTCTCTTAAGACAGAGGAAGATCACAGACTCCAGGTCTTTGGAATAACTCTAAAAATAACCTCATCTACTTTTAGTTTATCTAATTCTCTGATGCATATCGCCACAGCACTGCACATGGAAGTCAGAGCATCACAAGGGCACAGCAGTCCATGGGACAGGACCAAAGGCCATGAGAGACAAAGCCTCTACCCCCTTGCTACCTCAAGTAGCCTGATCTTGGGGTTCAAAGTCAAAGAACTTCAAATACATTTCCACAACAGCACTTAATGCCTTCGGAGGGGTGTGAGGTCAGTGACAGATGGTTGAATGTTGGACAAGGTTCAGGAGAAAACAATGAAAGAATAAACCTAAAGTTCTTAATATGGAATTCTGGGGCAAGAAAAGACTGGAGTGAAAAACGGAAGAGGGTACTATAGCTTCAGAAAAACATAAATAAAAGCAAATATAGAATGACCAGGAATATTTACAGAATCATACAGACATAGATGCCAATCTGACCCTTCATGCTCACTTATTGGGTGACCATGGGTGTATTCTTATTCTTTTTCCTTATAAAATGAGAATAATAGTACTCATCTGGTAGGATTATTATGAATATGAAATAAAACACAAATATGATACATAGCACATAACCTCAAATATAAAGAAGTCATTAGCATCATCACTGTCTTCATCACCATCATTAAGTCAGTAATCACTAAAGTTTATCATTTATTATTAAATATTGTGCTAGGTATGTTACATGTTGTTTTATTGTTGGTATTATTATGAAGCAGTAACACCAGAAGGTATGGATGTTCCTTCTCATAACACTGTCAAGCCTAAATAGACTTTCCTCTGCCTTGTAGAATTTATAGGAAACAACCTAAAGCAGGAAAATGGTAAATAATTTTCCTCCAGTCTTTTTGCATTCTACAATTAATAAGGTGAGACAACAAAAGTAATGTTTATTATAAGACAGGAAAAATAAGAGAGAAGACTACAACTGCCCAGTCTTCTGAGAGACATCATTCAATCTTCAATGACTAGTGTCCTACACCAGCCCAAAGAGATGGTTACATAAACTGGGTTCTTCTCAGATGCAGGCAGTGGCTACTGAGTATTTCTTTAGAGTTCAAAATGCATTTTTCATTAGTGGGTAACTATTTATTTTAATGAAGAGGGGAACAAATTGCCATTTTTAAAAAATTCCTGAGTAAATTGGAGGAGCATTTATCACTAAGGTTCCTGAGAATTCAGTCTTTCCATAGGGACCATCATGATAATAGGGCATTTCATTGTAAATTTAGGTCTCTACAGAAATCACAGACATGTTTCTGCTTGGCTAGAAGAGTTTTCAGTCAAAATGAGTTTACATACTCACTCTCTCTTATTCTAGATCAACCTCAATATGGTTGTATTCATCTTAAATCATGGTGACATGCTTGGGCTTTTCAATGGGAAATTTTGAATAGTTAACCAACCTTCATTGTCGCCATGTGGAAATCCTTGTGGGATCATCTTTCCTGGGTCATGACCTTTAGCACTAGGCTAATTCAGTGAAGAGATGACAAAGAACCCAAGTTAGATCTTTCTCCAACACAGGGCTGGGACAATTTGAAGGTACTTCAAGACTCCCAGTGGCTTCCATTATTTTTGTTACAACACATAGAAAGACTCTGTTGATCAAGTAAAGGGGCAGGTTTTCAGGATTGCTCCTGAAAAATCTGGAAGCCAGGAGAAACTAACATCCAGGTATTGGGTAGTTCTACTGTCCCTTCAAAATGGAGATACAGGTTACATAAGCCAAATGGGAAGCAGTGGAAAATGGCAAGTTCTTGCATCTGTAAGGATCTCTTTCCTTCTTTACTGATGAAACTTTGTACACAAAACTCAGAGAACATTAGGATTGAATGACAAAATTCTATGATAGTATAGATTGAGTGAATGGCTAGGGATAGTAATGAACTCATTAAATTGAAGGCCTGGTCAAATCCAGAATAAGGCCTTGTTGTTTTGTAACTAGATTAGGACCCTCTAACCCACCAGTTGGGAGAGTTTGCCCTTTTGGATGTATGGTATCTTACCATAGAGCTCATCCACCTTTCTAAATGACACAGCCCATGTTACCACTTCATTCATGTCAGAAACTGAATAACATCTTCCATAAGCATCAAATTATGTATGGTTTAAGTCACAATGAAAAATATACTTCCCCCAAACACCAGGAACTGTTTGTATACCAATTTTCCAAAAATAAGTGAGTTTTACTTATGCATTTGTTCTTAGAGCTGAAGACAGCTAACTACTTCTGAGAGATCTTTGTTGGTACTAAATTGTCAATATAGGAAGTAAGATACTACGCTGACATGGTGAAGATGGGCCTACTTGTTCTTCTAGGAGTCACAGGGTCTCTCTGTTCTAGTGCCTAAGTCTTTGATCCACAGTATAGGGTGAGAGACAAAGATTCAATTTCATTTTGTTACATGTGGCTTTCCATTTTTCCCAGCACCATTTGTTGAATAGGCTATCTTTTCTCCAATGAATGTTTTTGGCTCCTTTGTCTAATATGAGATGCCTGTATTTATGTGAGTTTGTCTCTGTATCTTCTGTTTTGTACCATGGGTCTATGTGTCTGTTTTGGTGCCAATACCATTCTGTTTTTAATTCACCATAGCTAAAATATGTAACCAACCTAGATGCCCTTCAACAGAAGAATGGATAAAGAAAATGTGACATATATATACATACCACATATATGATGGAATATTACTCAGCTTTAAAGAAGAATGAATTTATGGCATTTGCTGGTAAATGGATGAAGTTAGAGAATATCATGCTAAGTGAAATAAGCCAAACCCCCAAAAAACCAAAGGCCAAATGTTTTCTCTGATATGCAGATGCTAGTTCACAATAAGGAGGCAGAGATAGGGAAGACTAGAGTTACTTTATATTAGATAGACATGAGTGAGGGGAGGGAGAGGGGTATGGGGGTAAGAATGATAGTAGAGTGAAACAGACATTATTTCATGGTCATGATTGCATGACCAATGTGATCATACAATATGTATAATCAGAGAAATGAGAGATACATTCCATTTGTGTATGATCTATCAAAATGTATAAATGCATTCTACTGACATGTACAACTAATTAGAAAAAATTTTAAAAATTTAAAATAAAATAAAATAAAAAATTGTCAGTATAACAACAGAGAGAATTTGACCAGGCTTTCAGCAAATCTACCTACCATTTAGGGATTTTACACACTTGAAGGATAACATACCAAACTGGAAGTGTGGAGGTGTCCACAAGGCGACATATATTTGTCCAGTATTAGGAAGGAATGGCCTTAGCCAGGAGACCAGGGTTTCATCCTACCCCTGCCACTGGCAGGACAGTGCACTTCAAGAAGACAACCCTATCTGGGCTTCAATTCCCTCATCTCTGAAATAGGTATTGGAATAGATCAGTGTTTTTAAACACTGTTTATATTTGAATCACTTAAGACTTTTTAAAAATGTGGTACCCTAACCTTTACCCTAGACTAATTAAATCTGACTCCCCAGGGGTAGAGCTACTTGCTTCAAGTGTCTCAGGTGGTCCTAACATGCAGCCAGAGCTGGGACCCATGATGTGGGGTCATTCCTAAGTCCACACCTGTGTCAACAGGCTGTCACTCTCAGTTTGACATAACCTACTACGTTCATCCTCTCCAAACTTGCTCTCCTTGAGAAGACAGAATGCTAACTTGAGCCCTGTCAGTTATGACCTTGTATAAAGCCCCTTTGAGTGCCTGTGGAACTTGCTTTTAAACACGAGAAATGATGACGGTGACAAGACCATCGCTCCCACATTTATGTCATATGACATATAGCAGACTGAAGTGAGGTTCTCTGCTGGCTTTAAAGAAGCAACCTGCTGTGTTGTGAGAGGATCTTTGTTAGGGACTGAATGTTTGTGTCCCCCACCCTCCAAACTCATATGCTGATATCTAATCTCCAGAGTGATGGCACTTAGAGGTGTGGGACCTCTGGGAGCCAATTAGGATGTGAGAGTGTAGACTTCTTGAATGGAATCAGAGCCTGTGTGCCCCCTGCCATGTGGATTTAAAACTGGAAGTCAATGGTCTGAACCCAGAAGAGGGTCCTCACCACAATGCATCAAGCTTAGTCCCCTACTTGAAAAATGAGGTGGGTAAAGTTCCCTTCCAACTGGTAAGTTCTGTGATCCTAAACTGGTAGCCCAGTACTAATATTAGCTTAATGATTAAGAGTGTGTGGTTTGAAGTGAGTCTCATCTGAGTTTAAATTCTGGCTCTACCAATTGATTGTAGATCTTGGGCCAACAGATTTATTAATCCTCATAAGCCTTCATTTCCTCATATAAAAATGGGTATAACAAGGGGTGGGGTTGTAGCTCAGTGGTAAAGGGCTTGCCTAGCACATGTGAGGCACTGGGTTTGATCCTCAGCCCCACATAAAAATAAATAAAATAAAGGTATTGTGCCCATCCACAACTAAGAATATTTTTTTAAAAGAATGGGTATAGTAATATTTCCCAATCTTCCAGGATGTGGGGATGAGTATAAGAATCAGTAGGGCAGAGTGCTTAATAAGCATAGGACTTAACACCTGGTACTGACTCAAAAACACTAGTGGTCATGGTTGTTACAAGCTCTTTGATTGATTGCTTTAGGGACAATTTGTTTGTTTCTTGCAGCTATCACGATACTTCCTAGGAGATCATTCAGAAAACCTGAAAGGTCTACCAGGCACAATTAGAAATGCAGAGCAGGGTCTTGCTCCGGGTCCAGCAGGTAGCACCAATCTCCTCTTAAGTCCTGCCCTCTGTTTTCATGAAACTGCAGCAGCAACAAGGCCAACACCAAGAGAGGACATGACAGAGCTGGATGATGCATCCCCTCGGTTTATTGGAATTAGAGAACAAAATCATGAACTTTCCCCGTTTTGAATTATGTCCCTCCTATATTCTCTACCCTTCGTCTACTAAAGTTCGTCTTTTCCAGACACTATTCTAAACTACTTTCTGAGACTAGCTGTTGCTTTTTCAAGTCAAAAGTTGGGAGACTTGAAAGCATCTTCAAAAACGATTGCATTTGAGCTGCATCATCCAGTAAACCTCAAAAAAACAAACAAACAAACAAACAAAAAAGACTACTCTGCTCAAGCAGAGCTGTTAAAAAAAAAAGTTCTAAAGTTTGCTTCTGAGATCCTCACACTAAACGTGGGGAAGAAAACTATAAAGCTGGGTCCCCGGAGAGACTTTTCTATTTGGCTGAGAAAGCTTTCAAGAAAGTTGCCTTAACAGTCCACAGAACTCACATTCACTTGGCAAGGAATACACAGCTTTTCAAAAGAGAGAGGTAATGAAACTAAAAGATAACTTCCTGTTCATGAAAAAAATGAAAACTCCTGCAAAAGGAAACACAAAAGAAATTGTTAAAGGATATATAAAAGAAATACTAAATTGCACTGAAGGATGAAAGTAGGAATCGAGCAAATTCATTAACAAGAATTTGGTACGAAGTAAAAACAAAGAGGTTTAGATAAATTCACGAATATGAAAACCATAAGGAATCAACTTCAAATTAGAGGCCTTGGAAGTATTTAGAATTTTAAATACATGTTGCAAACATGGACCCACAAAAGGTCTCTTGGCAACACTATTGGAAAACTAATTCAACACAAGTTGGTTTCTGTGTTATAGTTTCCTTTCTTGGACAAAGGAATAAGAAAGAAAAAGGTGGCTCTTTTTTCAAAATGCTTTTATCTAAAACATAACTACTTTTAGTACCATGTTTATTTGAGGGACAATGTGAATTAAATATACTCTTGTGAGGGAGCTATAATCACTGCAGGTTTTATGATTAAAATCAGAAGCAAATGTCCCATGTGAACATTGTTCAAATATACAATTGGCCCTTGTTCACATAACATAGTAAATGACTGTTGGTCTCTAGAGATTTCCCTTGTTCACACTACAGATGCAAGGCTGAAAATCAAGTTGTCTAGAAGGTTAAGGAGGGAAAAAAATAAAGGAAAATAATTTGGAAGTTTTGCTCAAGGCAGCCTCCTCATTCCAGCCCCTAGTGCAAGGAGACTTTGGGAGAGGAAATAAGTTCTAGGACTTAGCACACATACAGATCCACTAAAGAGGCTTCTTTTTTAACACACACACACACACACACACACATATATTGAGTTGTTGATGGACCTTTATTTTATTGATTTATTCTTATGTGGTGCTGAGAATCAAACCCAGTGTCTTATACATGCTAGGCAAGTGCTCTACCACTGAGCCACAACTCCAGCCCAGAGAGGCTTCTTCAGACTTGGAAATGAAGGCTTACATCCCAAGAGCTAAATCAAGCACTCCAGATACAGCAAGTTATGAAAAATCTCAGGTGTTCTGGGTGCCCTTGTTACAATCTTAGGACCACATCAACACTTTTTTCAGCATTTTTTTTTTCAGGTTTCATAGTTCTCCAGGTAGTTGGAAAATCATTAAACTCTGATCATGTCTTGCATCAAAATCAAATTTAGAACATTCCTGGGAGAGGAGAAAGTGCTTGGTTACTCATTGATGGGCATATAGTTTATCTGGCAAGATGAGTAAGTGCTAGAGATTTGCACTGTGTACAGACACTGCATCTATAGTCAGTAATAATAAACATTTAAATTTCTAGTAGGATAGAGCTCATGCTAAGTGTTCTTACCACAACAGCATAACATTTTTAAATTTAAAAATAATATTAAGTATTTCTTTTGCAAAGGACTTGAGTAAAAGAACCACGGCTTATTCACATTGGATTTCCACCATTGAGCCAAATTTGTGTTCATCAAGAAAGTTGGGAATGTTTGCCCCTTTCAACCAGGTCAAATGAGAATGAGCATAAATTCCAAAAATGGTAGCCAGTTAGATGTGGTTTTATAGTTACATGATGGTACTTAGTAATTTTAAAAAAATTAAGTATTTTATGAATAGGCAAGTCACAGGTATGAAGCGAAATGACAAAAACACATGCAAAAAATTATTTAGCTTCATTTATAATCAAAGAAATGTAAAGTAAAATAGAGTGGCATCATTCTTATGAAAATTATAAAAATACCAATGATGGTAAAGATGGTACAAAATGGACATCTCCATATTTTGGTGAGATTATAAGGTGGTACAATTTTCTGGGGAGCAGAGAGTTGGCAATATTTATCAAATAATCTTAAATTTTACTTACCATTTTAATACAAAATTCCACTTTCAAGAAAGTATCCTAAGAAAAAATTTAAGATATGCACAAGCATTCAGCTTCAAGAATATTCAGCACAGTAGTTTTTACAAGCATGTAAAAGCATGACCTAAATTTTAAATTTATGTCAGTAAAGTGAATTATTGTGTATGGAATACCCCACTGAAATTGCATCAAAGATGTTTTGATTGAAATCAAGAGAGAGTTGCAGCACATTTTTGGTGAAAAGGAAATTACATTATTTTGGTAAAAACAAAGTATGAAAGGTAAAAATGTGAATAGAGTTTTAATGGAGTTAGGGGAACAGGAAACTCAGGAATGTCTGGCTTTTGTCCTGTCAAGTTCTGTATTTCTTTTGGCTTTACGAAGAGGAGAAATGCAAAGGCCAAATGCCCAGAGTAAAGAGAGAACCCATTTATTAGCTGGGCAAGTGCCTGAGATGTCCATAAAGACTTCTCAGTTAAAGGGGCACTGGGAATGCTTGTGGGAACTCTGCCTCCCTAGGACAACCAAAACCACTTAGGGGAGCATACTGAGAAAGAGGAGAGAGTCAACACAGACTTGACTTATCTCACTGCATGGAATGAGGAGAGTCAATGTAAGCAAAATACCTGGACACAGCTATTTAATGTGACCTGGCTGATGAGTCAGTGCCCCATGAATGGCATAGACTTCTATCAATAATATTTGCAACTTTCTTTCCCTAGGATGGTGGGAGAGTGGAGAGGGGAAGAATGGACAGAAGTGGGATGAAAAGCAGGCTCTGCAGAAGGAGGGCCCTCCAATACTATATAGCCTCAATAATCAGCTGTTTCAGAATAAATCATCTCAGAATTCAGTGGCTTAACCAATGAAGACATTATTTCTCCTGACTGTTGGTTGACTGAGCTCTGATGTGCAGCTCTGCCCCATGTGGTCTAGCTAGGTTGCATGTGCAGCTGCATTCAGGTAGGAACTTGACTGGTACAGAGCCTCCAAGTTGGCTTCTCTTCCTGTAGGGTCTCACTCATCATGCCATAGAGTTACCTGAACTTCTGTAGGTGTGGAGACTGCCCTTAAATGGGGGATATTCTAAGAAAACAAGCCCTAGCCTAAAATCGTACCTGGAATTTGTTTTAATCTGGTATAGGAAAGCACTCACTCAGACAAGGAGATGGCTGTTTGAATATAGAAACTCATACTCACGGAGGCCTAGAGAGAGGTCACATGGCACATCATTCAGGGCCACATGGGGAAGCAACAGATTTGTCAGGAAGTGGAAGGAAGAATGAGAAGAACATAACTATTATGGTTTGGATGTGAGGTATCCCTCAAAAGCTCATGTGTAAGACAATGCAAGGTTTGGAGGAGAAATTATTGGCATATAGCCTTAACCTAATCAGTGACTTAATCCCTGATGGGGATTAACTGAATGGTAACTGGAGGGGGGTGGGGTGTGGCTGGAAGAAGTGGTTCATTGTGGGTGTGGCTATGGGGTATATATTTGTATCTGGCAAGTGGAGATTTCTCTCTCTCCCCTTCCTGATCACCATGTGAGCCACTTCCCTCTGCCACACTATTTCACCATGACATTCCTCCTCACCTCAAGCCCCCAAGAATGGAACCAGCCTTCTATGGACTAAGACCTCTAAAACCATGAGCCCCCAAATAAACTTTTCCTCCCCTGCAATTGTTCTGGTCAAGTCTTTAAGTCACAGCAGGGAAATAGTTGACTAAAACAATGGCCCAGAGCCTTTAAAGGGGCTTTTTGTTTGTTGTTCTTATTTTTTCTCTTTTTGTTAGTTCTTTTTAGTTTTATATAACATTAGGATTCATTTTGATGTAATTCTAAAAGCATGAAATATAATTTTAAAGGGGTTTTCATGGAAAAGAATGGAGGAAGCAGAGTAGGTGTGCAGAGAAATTTTAGGATTGGAGAGTTTGAAGTTTCAGAGGGGCGATCCCTAATTGTCTAGTACCTGGCCAGGGGGTGATTTCAGGCAGAAGGAATATTGACCTGATATGTGAGGGTTAGAGATAAAAGAGATATTGGGCATGGCTATGGAATATACATTTATATCTGGCAAGTGGAGATCCCTCTGTCTGCTTCCTGATCACCATGTGAACCACTTCTGGATTGGTCAATTTGTATAATGAAGAAAGACTGGGGAGTCATTTGCCAGTCATTTGCCACAATTCACTGGGGAGTCATTTGCCATCACTAGAAATTACCTAGTCCTTGGGGTGGCAGTTTTTCTAGGATCAAGGCCCCAAATGCCAGAGCATCAAGAACATAGCAATTAAGAACATAAGGTCAATATAAGGCCTGATGTGCAGGATCTTGCCAAGCCTCTGCTAGCAAGATGATGCTTGCTAGAATCCCACTGATAAAAGCAAATCACATGATCAAAGCAAGAGACAATAGGGGAGGTGAGTAAACAAGGGCAGAAATGTGGGGGATACAGTCCACGAAGGGCCATCAGTGTTGTGGTTACTGAATAAATATTTCTGAATGCAAAGATATTTGCTGAGGGCAACAATGATCACTTCTGGAACTAAAGGTATTTATTTTGTCCTTTTATCCAACTTGGATTCTTCTTTCCTATTTTCAACTACGAATATACATTATATTAAGAACAAAGCCAACTCTGATCAATTAAATAATACAATCTTAAATCAGGTTCCCAAGAAGCAGAAACTTAAGATGGGAATATTTTATGCAAGTGTTTTAGGGCCCCAGGAGAAAACCAACCATGAGATAGGTAGAGGAGCAGCAGAGGGCCGGAGAAGAAGCTAAGGGAGCTGTGATCTCAGCCAAAGCCTAGCCTCAGCCTGAGTCCACAAGGAGCTCTGGAAGATCAACAGCACTGTGGAGTTTTCTCTACTAGGCAATGGGGTCAGGCTTTTGTGCCCCATCAGTCAGTCATCAGCTGAGGTACCCCTGGGAGGGAGGACAAAAGCACTCAGCCATCCTCTGGAAATGTGGCTGCCATGGTAGAGAGCAGGTCTCTGGGGAAGCATGCAGCTCTCCACTCTTGGTGTGTTCAGGCTGATGTAACAAAACACCAGAGACTGGGAAATTTATAACCAACAGAAATGCATTGTTCTAAGAGTCTAAGATCAAAGCACCAGAAATTTGGTCACCTGGTGAGGGCCTATTTCTTCATTGATGGTATTATCCTTCCATGGAAAAGGGGGCAACCAGCTCAAGTTCCTTCAGACCTCCTTCTTAAGGGCACTAATCCCATTTATAAGGATGGAGCCCTCATGACCTAATCCTAGAAACTCTCTCTCTTAATGTGGTGACATAAGGGATTAGGGTCAACATGTAGATTTTAGGACACAAACATTCAGACCACAGCAATCCTTTATCAGGCAACACCTAAAACAGCTGAGGTCAGATGTACCTACCCTGTGGGGCCAATGGCGTCTACAACAGTGACTCTAACTTGTACAGAGAGCCATCTCTCTCATGTCCCCCACAAGTACCCCTTGCATTCACCACAGAGCCCAATTATGCCCTCTACACAGAAAATAGACCTCAAGTTTGATATATTGAATGAATGAATGTTAACTATGTGAACTCAGAACTTCTCCAGCTCTTTGATGTATATGCCATGAACCTTTAAAAGTGACTTTGGGAATGTAAATCTAAGGAGCATGTCAGGATACAATGGATAAAACATCACTCCTTTCAAATAGCTTTGTAACTGTGATGATAAGGCATATTTTGCTAAACTTTCAAAAAAGAAAAAAAAATTCCTCCTCTGGGCTAAAATCATGCATGCAAAATTTCAAAGGGGAGGCTCGTTTTTTTCTAAAGGTTGCAAGGCCTAAATTATAAATCCGAGTCAATAAGTTAGACGTCTAAAAATTCTAAAAATAGGGGTGGATAATAAGAGTGCTTTCTCAACCAAAACCACAACCTTCCCTCTGCTACACTCAGAGAAAGCAGCGGAAACTAATCTTTCTCCTCAAGTGGAAAAATGGGTAATAGAAATCTACCAGATGCCTTGGATTCTGTGCACTGACAATGTATTTCCATCAATCTCATTTATTTTTGTCTGAAGTCTTATTTTCAGGCCATTACGTTCAAATACTGAATCAGGCCATATCTACGAAGATGCTCTCAGAAAAAAATGAAAATAAAAAGGAAATGCCTTTTATTAGCAGACACACTTCTTTTCTGGTTTTTACCATCCATGATGACGATTTTGCACTGAGAGAGGTGAGATAATGACTCACAGAATTTTAAGTAAACTATTTGATAGAAGTTCTTGGAAATACACTGAAGTCTGGAGGTCTCTCTTAGGTAAACTGTGAACAGGACAGAAAAAGACTTCATCAAAAGAGTTCCAGCTTCACCAAATGGAGAGAGAGAGGGGTGATAAGAAATGACACCAAATTTACCAACATTCCACGGTCCTATTGAGATAAGGTGGGAGGTCAAAGTTTTACTCACCTAGCTTCTTCCCACACCCCACCATCTTCTAAAATGGGGCCATATGACTAGATCACTCTGCTGATTTAAATAACTTTAGATTACGTAGAGGGATATGAGAGGGGAAGGGGGTGGGGGTATGGAAATGGTGGCATGAGGCAGACATCATTACCCTATGTACATGTATGATTACATGAATGGTATGAATCTACATCTTGCAAAACCATAGAAATGAAAAATTGTACCCCATATGTGTACAATGAATCAAAATGAAGTCTGTAAAAATAAAAAATAAAATAAAATAAATTGGTCCAAAAGATCAAAAATAAATAAATAAATAAATAAATAAATAAATAAGATCAGAAAGAAGGAAACTTAGCACACAGCTATATGGCTAACTATGGAGAATCAAAACTGCAACTGATATAAGAGAAATGCAAATCAAAACCACCTTAAGATTTCATCTCACCCCAATTAGAATGTCTTTTATTAAGAACACAGGCAACAACAGGTGTTGGCGAGGATGTGGGGAAAAGGGTACACTCATACATTGCTGGTGGGAGTGCAAGTTGGTGCAGCCACTCTGGAAAGCAGTGTGGAGATTCCTTAGAAAACTGGGAATGGATCCACCATTTGACCCTGCTATCCCACTCCTTGGCCTATACCCAAAGGACTTAAAATCAGATTACTACAGTGATGCAGCCACATCAATGTTCATAGCTGCTCAATTCACAATAGCTAGATTATGGAATCAACCTAGATGCCCTTCAGTAGATGAATGGATAAAGAAACTGTGGTATATATACACAATGGAATATTACTCAGCCATAAAGAAGAATAAAATTATGGCATTTGTAGGTAAATGGATGATGTTGGAGACTGTTATGCTAAGTGA
>JAJEJO010003891.1:46085-95349 GCA_020662805.1 Glaucomys volans
AGAGAAGTAAGCATCCCTTTCTCATTCCACAGAGAAAAACCATAGTACCCTCCACTAGGCTGAAGATTTGCTTAAAAAACTGAAGCTTCCTTTGCCCCTTTGTTGCTTGATTATTTTTGCGTCTAATTTGCTGCTGGATCCCAGGCACATCATACCCTACCAATCACAAAATAGGTGCTCAACAGATATTCCTGGGATCTGTGATTGACAGAATGTCCTTGATCAGAGAATGCATCTCCAAGGAATAGAGGAGGTTAGTAGGACCAGCCTGGCTGTCCATGCTTAAAGAGACCTAGAAGGAATGTCATACCTCTAATTCTTTTCAGCTTTATTGGGATTATAGGGCTGGTTCCCCATATCACATTATTTTAAATCCTTTTATCCTCAGTCTTTGATTCTAGTTTCTAGTTCCAAGGCAGCAGGAAAGTCAAGCTAAATATTGTGTTCATTTGATTGCTTAATAATGCAATAAAAACAATGACTACTTGGTCCATAACCTGCCCTAAGCACCATGCATACATTACCTTGATTTCTTACCACCCCCTGAAAGATAAGGATTATAGTTTCCATTTCAAATAAAGCAACAAATTCACAGAGAGTTTAGGGAATGTGTTAGCAGTGGAAGTTAGAAATTTAAGAGAGTCATACTCAACTTTTGCTTTATCATTGATTCTCAAAGTTACTATATGTGGAAATGAAAATGACCATATAAATAAGTGAATACCCTAAAATATGTATCTTCATATATCCTTTGGATTTTGTTACCCCTTCCTGCTTAGCCTCATGAACCATCTCACTTACTTTAAGTAAAATGATACCAAATAATAACAAAGAATAAGCTCCAATGCCTTTGAGACACAACGGCTGCATGCTTATTTTTTCCTATCTCTATCCCTACCTTAAAACCTTTGTTCTTACCTCTTTCCTTCTTTTAGTTGAGTAGAATTAGTTTAAACATAATCTATGGCTCGTGAAACAAGATAGACTTTGATCTTCTCATGGCCCTCTTTTATGTATTAAATTCAAGCAATTACTTTTATACAATATAACACCTATGAACCCATCATGAAATAAGGCAAGAACTAAAAGAGCATCTAACTGGTATCTACCTATGCATATGTTCATATTTTAATTCGCAAGACCATGCCTCCATTCTTTATGGGTGATAATCTCTCCCTTGCTTTTCTATTTCTTGTTTTTGGTTGCATTCTCCAACAATGCAATAAGATAGAATAAACCTTTCTATTTACCTAGCTAGCATATTTACTAATGAATTCATTGGTTAGTAAATATTTCCACTTTTTATCTGAAACCAAGATTGTTCTGTAGGATTTAAAAATAACCAAACCTTAAAATATCTAATTAGTCTTCCATTTAAAAAAAAAAAAAAAGGTCACAATGATGTGGACTTGAAATCTTAAAAGTTGTCTCTGATTCTACCCTAGAACACATGTTTACAGTCCTGACTTGTAGCAACCTAACTTAGATCTATTATCTAAATTCCATGAGGCTTCAGATTATTTTCCTGTGAGAGTTTTACCTTGGGATGATTACTAATTCCCTAGGTAAAACCGGGACTACAGAGACACAGATTTGGGGAAGAACAGCATAAAGGTGCTTGGTTGTCAGGAGCCAGAACTTTCTGCTGGGACACATCATGAACTGGACAGGACCATAAGGACAATGTGACCTTCGATGCTGCCAGGGCAGTTGATGTTACCATAGCAACCACACTTAATGATCAGGCCCTTTCAAGATCATATAGACATGAAGGTGACTCCTGTGGACCCAGTGTGGTTCTCCCTATGATGTTGCAGTTTGCTTGACTGAGAGAAGTTGTTGCAAAGTCTATCCAAGTAATAATAATAATACACACCAGACTAACATCAATCCTTCTCAGAATGCTGGGGTAATGTGTTCTGTTGTGCCCCGATGGCAAATCCCCAAAGACCACCAGGGAGCCATCTCCCATGCAAAAGCAAGAGGGTCTTTATTGCAAGCTCAAGCCTGGACTCTCAGCAATCACTGACTCAGCAGGTACTGGCTGAGAGCCCCAAGTCTCGATTCAGCGGGATTTTTATGAGTTCCACAGTAGAGTGGGAAATTTGAACAAAGCAAGGTACACGATTGGCTGATCTTTCAACATACATGGTTTGGCATGCTTCCATTGGCTTAGGGTACCCAGGTCTTAACATATTGACACATATGGTTTGGAATGTTGGACATTGGCTTGTCAGCTCCCGATTGGTTGTTTGCCAAAGGTCAGTCCTAATCTTGGTCTATATGGTATGCTCTTTTTCTAGTGGTCTTCCTGGAATTGGCTATCTGAGCTCCAGGAAATAGAAATCTAGGCCTGGAATCTTTTATGCCCTAACTGCAGCCTGTCAATGGCTGCGGTTCGGCTCCTTTTCAGTTCAATGTTACAATGCCTACAGGTCAAGGGAAACAAACAGGATTGACAATCAGTAACCTTTAGTGATGAAGCATTAAAAAGGTTTAAAGTCTTTCTAGGTGGTGGAGTGTGGGACTAAACAGAACACTCTTGAAGGATGTCACTCACTTTCAGAAGTATATGTGTGTCTTAGGTCAGTTTCCCTAAGCAGAATCTGAGAGGGCTATACAGCTGCAAATGATTAATGGAGGGAGCATTCTTAAGAGAAAAATTAGAAGATAAAGGAGCAGAATAGAGAAAGAAACAGATTGATTAAGGATCTCAGGTAAACTAGAGCATTGGGTTGATCCCCACTCCCACCTACAGGCTGGAATGGGCTGTAGCTAAGAACATCATTCCAACTCAGTGGTATCCATCCTAAGGAAGGAAGATGGGCTTTTACACCTCTAGAGACTCAGTTACTGGCCACTTCTAGGGGTTGGGAATGGACATCCTGTCTCTAAGCCTCTCGAACTAAGGTGGCTCACTCAGCCCAGGACAGCAGGCCAGAGGATATCACAGGTGAAGCCCTCAGCTGCAGCACTGGCAGAGGAACAAGAGGGCCTGGGAGATGCACCAACAGTGTCTCCTATGATGCTGATACTCACAAACCTAAAACTCTAACATCTTCAGCTCCAGTACCTTAGATGCTCACTGCTTTTCCCTGCTACAAACTCACCCTTCTCTCAACAGAATGAAGGACAAAAAACAAACCCAGGACTTAGAACAGTGATATAGTATGTTGAATCCAACAGTGAATTTGAACTTGACTTCCTGAACAGTAATAAATTCCACGTACCCACTAATAGGATTTGACTAGAAAGGCACTTTACCTCTGTGGTTTTCTTTCTAAAAAGCCATAACCCCTGTCTAATCCTGAGAACATATCAGAAAAATCCAGACTGGGAGCATTTGACAGGATTCCTGACCAATAGTCCTCAAGATTATAAAAGAAAAGAAAAACAAGGAAAGTCACAGAAACTGCAATAGACCAAGGGAGACCCAGGAAACCTGACAACCAAATGCAATATGATACCCTGGATTGGATCCTAGAACAGAAGGAGGGAGTTAATGGAAAAATCAGTGAAGTGCAAATAAAGTCTGCCACTTGGTTAATTGTAATCTGTAATGTTGGCTTCTTAGTTTTGACAAACATTCCATAGCAAATTAGGGTGTTAGGTGTTAACAATAGTGAAACTGATGTAGGGTGTGTACACAGAAATTCTGTCCAATCTTTGTGACTTTTCTGTGAAACTAAAATTATACCAAAATGAAAAATTTTCAACATTCAAATAAAAGTCACCACTACCCACAGCAACCAACAGAGCAGCTGCCCTAATTGTTGTCCCCTCATTGCGTCAGCCTTGGTATTAGTTTAATTAAGGAAAATCAGAGTCATATCATATTTGAATCATCCTTATTTCCCCTACTTTGGCTTCTGACTCAGTTGAGAAAAAAAGAAATGAGAGGAGAGGAGAGAGGAAAGAAAATGTTGACCTCAAGAGAATTATGCAAATTGTCTGTGGTGGCTAGTTAAAATGGTGGCAAGAGCAAAATGGGGCTCCCTATTTTCAGAAAGCTCTTCCCATGACCTCAAATCCTGTGAATTATACCTCGGACTCATATCACCCCACTCAGGCCTTCATCACTTCACAGCTGAACCACAACCTTGGCCCTCAGTCCTGGAGGCACCTGGAACTCTCCACCATTCCATACCAACACTGGACTTGCCCTCTTTCATTTGGGATACTCTCTTAACTCTAGGGATGTTGAGTTAATCTACCTGCACAGAGTTGTGGTTCACAACTCATAAAGTGTGCTCTCTTACTATATTGCTCTCCCACGTAATATTTACTCATTAAATTCTGTCTTGTGCAAAAGTCCCTGGTGGTTCCAGGAAATCTGTCATGATCTGCAGAGATGGAAGGGATTCCTCCCTCCTTTAATCTTCTTTAACATCTGTCATTATGGTGGTATTTGCCTTATCTGCCTTACAAGATTGTAAACTATTTGAAGACAAGCCCACACTTTCTCATTTTCCTATTTCTCACATTTCTGTGGACTTAAGCTTTGTATTCAGTAAGACATCTAAAAGATTTATTGACTTGATATGGCCCCAATTCAATTCGGTTCAGCAAATATTTTCAAATGCCTCATCTATGTAGATACTTAGACTTGTTCTAAGTCCTAGAATAACTAAAATTTTTTCAATAATTTTTCTTAGTTAAAATAATATTAATAGTTTTAAACACTTTCTCTGTGCCAGGCCAAATGCTATACACTTTATATAAATTTTCTTAGTTAATTTTCACACAACCCTACAATGTAGATTCTGTTATTATCTACATTCGTAATATGAGGTTACTAAAAACAAGAGAGATTAAAACTTAGCCAAAGTCACATAAATTGAAGTTTAATTGTCCCCAGTATGATATACTGTTAAGTTCTGAATGCTGAACTTGAATGAGAACTCTGCAATGTTCTCATCAGATCTAAGCCTCAATGATTCTATCCTGACTGAATGCTAGTTTCTCTGCAGAATATTAATAGTGAAATGAATGGAATAGATTTTATTAGATGATAAATGCTAAATTCTACCTACCGTGAATGATTATAGCCATTTTTTCAGTGAAATTATTTAAAAACAGAGTTAATTTCCCTGCTACTGGGAATTTGAGTTGACATAACCTTTCCAGAAAGCAATTTGGCAATACACAGGGTGACACTGTTTTAAAAGTGCATGACCTTTGATCCAACATTTCTAGTTCTTGAAGTTTGTCTTAAAGACCCAATTAAGGATGTGGGCAAAGATTTAGCCACAGGATTTACACATTAGCACTATTTTAAATGGCAAGAACTTGGGAAAATCTAAATGCCAAACAAGATGAGATATATTAACTAAATTATAGTCCATCCATACAAGGAACACTAAGTAGGCATTAAATGCTATCAAGTAATATGCAATGGCATGGAGGAATGATATTATAGGTTAATTTTTAAACAAATTATGAAAGAGTATATATAATGTTTTTCTGAAAGATAAATATATCATACAATAAATAATATATTGAAGCTGGGGGTGGTGATGCATGTCTCTAATCCCAGCTACTTAATAGGCTGAAGCAGAGAATTCCAAGTTCAAAGTCAGTCTCAGCAATTTAGTAGAACTCTGTCTCAAAATAAAAACTTAAAAGAGAAGGACTTGGATTACAGCTCAGTGGGTAAGCACCCATGGGTATCCATAGTACCAAAATAAATATAATAACAACATACCATGCCATATATACTTCATAAATATAATATATATTGCTAGATCAGACACCTGGGTAGATTGACAGTTCAGTAAACAGATGGCAAGTTAGGAGCCTGGAAGGAAATACAACAAAACGATACTGGTGATATTTTCTTGGATGATAAAATTATATACGATATTAAACTTTACATTTTTGCTTATCTGTGTTTTATAAAATGAACTTGTTTTACTTTTATAAAAAGGTATTATAGGAAGTTTTGAAGCCAGGTAGGCCCTGGTGACTCTTGTGCCTCTGACCCCAGATCAGCAGATCTCTCTCCACCTCTTCTGACATCTTACACCATCAGGTCTTCCGGAGGACTTTAGAGATCACCACAAAATTATCCCAAGATAGAGCATTGATAGTGATAGGTGATTTGTCACTGTTTGTCCCCTTGAATTCCTTTTCCATTTCTCACCCTTAAAAGGAGGATTGAAGTCCCAGGCATTCTCCTTTTCTATTTAGAGTATCACCCCAGATCCTGCAGCAGCAGCCTTCTGCTTCGGACAGTAATTGACCCCTTGCTTGGAGACAGAATGTCCTCCTGGAGAAAGTCAGTAAATACTTGAATCTGCATGACAGTTTGTTGACTTGAATGCAACAGCAAGGAAACATTGTAAGTTGATTGTGTATACAGTAGGTATCCTTAGGTCTCTCTGACTCATCCTTTGTAATCTGTGTATCTGTTGTATTGCAGGCTTGTGGAAAATATTTGTATAGACAGTATGCCAGATGTCAAAGAAAATGCTTTCTGTCACCTGCCAATGTTGCATTTGTGGGTATTTACAGTTGTATGTATGTACATGCATCAATGTGTAGATTGTGTGTCAGCATATGGTGAATGTACATCAAAATTATTTTTGTCCTTAATAACCAGTGTGATATGTATGAAAAGTAAAAACCTCATAGGATTGATTCTATGGTACAATTGTTGAGGGTACATATAGTGGTATTGTTTTATTAAACTTAAATTCAAATGATTAAAAAAAGATATTATAAAAAATTTATTCCAAATAAGGTAGATATATCAAATGTCATTAGTCACAAAAGGTTTGCCATGTGAAAACCTTTTAGTTAGAGTAACCATCCTTTTGACTGACCCCTCACCCCTAACTAGCTTGCATGCCCTAGACTCCCAAAGTCTGTGTGGAGACACAACTTATATGTCTTTATACCCTTCCAAGTCACACTACTTCCAGATCTTGAAGTCTCAATAAATCTCATAACTTCCCTACTCTCATCTTCATTTATATGTGCAAGGATTGTTCTAAGTAGATCCCAGTTCATTTTTATCAATTTGCTATGCTGTCCTCACATGCCAGGATACTTGCACAAAAGTACAACATCAGAACTTGTAAAAGTGTCAGTAGCTTCACCTGGAGAATTCATGCAATAGGCAATACATTTTTCTTCCCAGGTCCCTCTTTCACTGCTTTCTCTATTAAACCCCACGTATTTACATTTCTAAATGGTACCATGTTGTAGGAAATGCTGTATCATAAATTTGATAGACAATAGTCCCAATAGGAAGAGTTAACTCATAATAGACTTGCAGTAGATAGAAAATATGGGGGAAAAAAGGCTAGGTTTGGTATGGTTTCTTAAAAATATAAATGCTATCATGATATCATCTATTTTCTTTAAACTATTAACAAGCAAATGATGGCATTCGATTTGAAAGCATCAAATTATCCTGGCATTCATGAAATAAAATCCATATGGTCATGATGCAGCACTAATTCCATTTGCAGTTATTTTACTAGGATTTTCAAGTCAATATTTATAAGTGAGATTGGTCTCTCTTTCTCTTCTACTGCTCTCCTCTTTCTCAGAAGATTTTTTTCCCCTTGTGTTTTATGTTTAGTCAGTGATCCTTAATTTGTGGGGGAAAAAAAGTGAAACTTCTTGTTTTAGGTCATAGAAGAAAGACTTGAAATAGGGATTCTGTACAAGTGATTTGTTGAGAAATTTCTCCCAAAAGAAACCTGAAAGGCTTGTGTTAGTCACCTTTAGATCACTGTGACCAAAACACCTGACAATAACAACTTAGAGGAGTAAAAGTTCATTTTGGATCATGGTTTCTGAGGTTTAGTCTATGGTCAGCTGAGTCCATTGCTCTGGGCCTAAGGTGAGGCAGAATATTTTGGTAAAAGGGTGTAGCAGAGGAGGGCTGCTCCATGTCTGCTGGCCAGGAAGCAGAGGGAAGAAGGGAAAGGACTGTAGAGAAGTTGAACCCTTCAAGGATGTGCCCCCAGTGACCCACTTCCTACAACTATGCCTCACCTGTCTACAATTACCATGCAGTTAGTACATTCAAACTAGGATGGACTAATTAGGCTATAGTTCTCATAATCTAATTCTTTTGTCTCTGAAAAGTCCTGCATTAACACAAAAGATTTAGGGGGCACCTCATACCCAAACTGTAACAGGCAGGAATGTAGGACAAAGAAAGGAAAGAAGCTGTGCCAAGACCTGGTTTGAACTACCATGTAAACTCTACTTAGTCCCACAGGGAACTCTGGCATGTCAATAGTACACAGAGAGGTCCCACCTTGAGAGTTGGGTGCTGGGTTTGTGTACCTTCACTATAGTTGGTCATTTGCTGTGGGCTGCTCCAGGGGAACAGGTGTAACTTCACGGGTTTTTCCAGGTGAGGTGAACCCATAAGGTCAGAGGCAATTCCCCTGGGAAGGATGCAGGTGTGAATTGTTTGCAGCAAACTTTCATAGCAACTCAGGGATGGGTACTTTGGTGCAGCAGGGCAGTTCTAGATGCAGCACCAACAGCAAGTCTTTATTTTTCTGTGCTCTGGGACAGTTTCAGTATAGCCAGAAAAATCTATCACTTAAGGCTCTTGAAGGATTGACTCATGAATAAGTATGAGATGTGTATTTACTGAGAAGGGAACCCTTTGACATCACTCCCAATTATGTCCTTAATACTTGGTCTACTTAGAGTTTCTATTTCTTCCAAAGTCAGCTTTGGTGATTCATATTTCCTTGAGATCACCATCTACTTCAGTCAAGTTTTCAAAAATTTTATCATGAAGTTATGTATTGGTGATTATCATAATTCCTTTGAATTATTCCTTCACCTGGTTCTAGCCTTAAGCTGTGGTTGCTGCTCTGTGTCCCCTCTCCTTTTGGCAATTTCCTTCCATTGAATTGGTGGTATTTGCTCCAAGAGGGGAAAAAGAACTACTTGATTCCACTTTTAGAATTTATTTACAAGTCATTTGTTTTTCTCTACCAATTCCTTTAGTATATAAGTTTACATATTCCCTTTCTAGGATACTTACTATGTTCAGTTGGAAGTAAATTGAGCAGAAAAGAAATGCCCTCTGCTATAAGCTGGGTTAGCAGGATGCTTGCATGTTGATATGTAACAAAATAGACTGAGTCCATTGTTTCACTGTTCTCTTATCAGTCCCTCTTTCCCAAGGCCTTTGTTGGACTGACGTTGGGTCAAATCTCCCCCTTTGCTCTGTTCAGAACCCTCCAATTCTTTAATAATGAGAGTGATGGCTTCCCCACTCCTGACCTATGGCAACTTATCTAAGCTGGAATGACATCCCTCTATACACACACACAACTCCCTTCCTCACACAGATTTAGGTTAGGATTGGCTACAAAGGAAATTACTTGAGATTTAAAAGGTGGAGGTATATACTCAGCAATTTTGTTAAGTTCTGAAAGAGGGAACCTGTGGGAGCAAGGAAGATGTGTGCGACCTCACTAATACCACATTGGACGCGCTTCCACTACACCGGGAGCCAGGTTCTCGAGGATGCAGGCTCAAATTTTATTGCGGAACTACAAAGCTTATATAGTATACAGTAGCCAATCACCATTAGCTAAGTTCTCTTGATTCTCTCATGTTAGGCTCATGATCATACCATATAAGGGAAGAGGAAGTGCCAGGGCCCTGGATGTTTGGGCCCTGGATGCACACGACCAATCAGCAGTTAGCAAGCTTTCCAGATATCCTTGTGCTAGGCTCTTGATTAATCCATGTAAGGGAAGAGGAAGTGCCTGTGCCCTGGGTGCTCACAGGGAGCATAATTCACAGCATAGGTCTGCTTATGCTTCTGAGAGGGACAGATCTGCCTGTTCCATAATTATGTTTCTTCCTGCAATGCGAACCACAAACCCTCAGGTGTTCCTACAGTGTGGGGCCAGGTGCTATGACATATACTGTCACTGATCTGCTGGTTCCCTGGCTCAAGAGGAGCATCAGTTGGTTATTAGCTTTTTCAGTTCTCCTATCATTTCTTTTCCTTCAGATTCTGGTAGTACTGAAGCAAATATGTTTTCAACTCCATGGGAAAGGACATCGATGCCTTCTGAAGGTCACTCTCATCATTTGAATTATATAAAGTTCAGAACAGACATGGATTCCAGCCCATCCAGGCAGGTTTCAGGGTGCCTTTGACCTCTGACACGTCATCGTCTCTTTCCAACCCTCAGCCCTACAGACACAAAGATACCAGTCTTGCAGAGACTGCTTGATGGGTTGCTAAGACTGTGTAAGGTCTACTCCCTCAGAATTCAAAGTGGGGTTTTTTTTTCTGATTCATTTCTCACTGACATAAATAATCAAGTTTATCAAGCCTGGCTCCCTCTTACCAAAAAAAATAATTTTGTCTGGAAAGCTCCCTATAGCCCCTGAAAATATACTACTCCTGAGCCAACCCATAAACATGTCAGATGCTGAAACCCACAGCCAATCAGTCTAGGCTAATGCTGAGATCCTTTTACTCTGTATATTGTTTCAACTGAAACTGATTAAGACTAATTTGAGTATTATTTCTCCAATATTACAACTGTTAAAAAAAAACATTGCTCAATGGTTAAATGGTTTTCTTAAGATGACACAGTTAATAAGTGACATAGAAAGAACCTGCATCCAGGTCTCTGAACCTGAGTAGGAGCTATATTTGATATGTCATGTTCAGAACCAGTCAAGACACAGCTAAAGCAAGGCAATCAACAGGAACAATCCTGAAGTGCACAGGCCAGAGAGATTTCACCATTCACTCACTTCTTTGAGGTTCCAGACTATTCTACCTTGCCCTCTCTCCCAAACCCTCCCAACCCCTAATATCTCCTATTCAGTGGGGTGAGCCTCCAGTCTATTTTACAGGGCAAGCAATTAGAGTTTGGAATATGTGGCTTGATGGTTTTAGACACTTCTTTTCCCAGAACAGTGCTAACTGGAGATTCTCTTGATCATTGCTCAACTTTAATCAAGCTCCAATTATGTCCTTGGTTCTTGTCCATGTTTCTAAAATTATACTTCCCCAACCTGATCTTTTTGAGCATCACACTGTCTTAATACAGAAGGTGATGTTTTAAGATAATTTCATTAAAAGGTTCCTCTTACAGAGGGGATCATCGAACTTGGAGATGGGAAGTGACTCTTTCAAGGTCACATCTTGTGACTTGTGATCCATATGGAGGGAACCATCATCTGCTATGCTCAGAAGCTGAGGACAGTGGCAAAGAGTACAGCTGTGAAAGTGACCTGGGTTTAGTACACTAACAGATAGGTCACCCTATGAAGTTCTGAGAAGCATGTCAAATACTGGCAGACCTATGACATGGAGCGAAACGTTTCGCTGTTGCCATCCTTGGTTTAATCCTTTGCCTCTAACATCCCCAAGCAGTCATGTATTTTTTTCCCAGAGTCACAGCCAGCTGTGCTCTAACATTTCAGCAAATTTAAAAGTAATTACATCAATAATGGATTAGTTACTGAGTTTAATCACTCTGAAAAAGTACTTGGATTTTCCATGAATGGAATTATATAATGTTGCATTTCTATATGGCCCATCTTTTAGAGGTCCCTAAAAGCATTAGGCCTTTGCTGGCAGACTGACATTAATAATAGAAAACAAGTGGATGGGTGCACCAGAGTATCTCCCACAGGGAAAAAGGCTGGTGACCTGTAAGGAGTTGATTCTGCAATTACCTAGGTAAGGGGTAATAATACATGAAGCAAAATCCAACATTGTGTGTTTGTTTAATAGACAGAATTGAACCAATAGACTATAAGCAGTATTTTTATAAATCAAAGACTTACCCTCTTTCTACCCACAATGTTCTATCCAATTTCTCAATTTCAGCCTAACTCTGGTGAAATTCCCCACTGGTTCTAATGAGTTCCACTAAGTTTTTCTACCTATGCCCATTCTGCATAGGATTCCTTATCCAGTATCTAGAAGGCTTATGGGCTTATAAGATAACTTCAAATTATCTACAGGTGATATGTTGGCAGATCTATCCATTAACCATGATCATAACAATTCTGTGAACAGATCTCCCCCTAAAATCTAAGCCAAAATTGTTGACTTTGAATAATAATCATGTTCTTTCTTGTGCACATATGACCCAGTTGGGCTTGCTCACTCATTCTGCAGCTCTCTGGGAGTTGAGCGATCTAGGGTATGTCAGGTCTGCTTCCCACATCTTGTATCCCTTTCCTGGGGTCAGTAGCTAGCTCAGACATGTTCTTAAAGTAATGGCAGACTTAACTAAAACAATTCCAGAGTGCTACTAGCAGAGGTCACATAGAGGTGAAATGTGGTACTTCCAATGCGGTCTTCTGGAAGAACAGACAAGTTTTCAAAGCATGAGAGCTCAAACAGGTGCCATGTATATAGGCAGATTACCAATGGCTAATGTATTCATGAAAGGCCTGTAGGCAAAGATATTCAGTGATTAAGTGACCTACATACACCTTTACGGCTTTTCTTCCAAATATCAAATATAAGAGAAAGCCCATTTTAAAAGTCTTTTTAGGTATTTTCAACAGTTTCTGAATTATCTGTAGGAAGCTCTGACTTAGTTGTATATAGTTTGATATATGTGTCTACCATTAAATCCAGATCATGTTTTATATCAAAATTTATAGTATTATTACCATGGATCCAGTTGTCAGGTATTGTTATCAATTTTGAAGAAATAAATTTTGAGAATATAAAAGAATGCATCTTATGAAATGTTACAGTGAAGCCTACTGTTGACCTTTGACTATTAGGAGTTTTAAGTGTGTTCAAATCTGTAATGGACAGGTAAGGGAACTAACCAGAGAGTGTGAGCTCACCAAACAGATTTCAGTATGAATTTTGTCTTTATCAAATGAACTTAAAGAACAAATTACAGTTTGAGTGGAGAGCCTACCATTGTTGTTCCACATCTGGTTGTTGCTGTTTACATTCCTTTGTTGAGCCTACATCTTCATAAGCCTACACCTTCATTTTAGCAGGTAAATGTTGAACACTTCTGCTTCATGGTCAAGACAGAATCAGAGGCCATTGATGGGGCAACTTGTCTGTTTTCTTTTTCCATGACTATATCTACTGCCTCGTCTTGATTTATAAGCAAAACCTGGAAAACCTACAAAATAAATGTTTTGTGGTTTACCTAGAAATAATATAGAAAATATTGCTGTTATTTTTGGTGAAGAAAATCAATTTTGTATAGTTTATTTCAATCTAAATAAAATGTGAATTTTGTTTAAAAAAAAAAAAAAATAAAGTAATGGCAGAGACAGATAAGCAAAACTCAAACAAATTTTCTATAGATTAAGTCCTGGTTTGAACATCATCACTTCTATCTCATTCCATTGAGCAAAGAAAGTCACATAGCTAAAACCAAAGTCAAGAAGCAGAAAAACACTCCTTGTCAACATTGTGAGAACACTGGACAGTCACGTGGCAAAGTATATGGATAAAAATAGGATAAAAAATTAGGTCCAATAACACAGTCTACCACAGCAGGGTTATGAGGACGCTATTCTAGAATATTTTCCATTCTGTTTCTGATACTTAGAGATGCAAATATCTCATTCTTACTCCCACTCTAATGACTCTTCATGTTTATTTTTAGTTTCCATTCCATCCTTTCTCTCCCTTTTTCCCAAAGCAATCTTATCTAAGTCTTCATGAGGGGGGGAAAAAAAAGCCTCATAGATCTGCCCCTGGAAATTCAAGTTGGAAGTATCTTGAGCATTCATATTTGTCTTATGAAATGGGAAGACTAGGGATGCATCTAGCTTCTAATCCAGATGGATCCAGACTTTGCATCTCTTTTTATCTTACCAGCTCTATTTCTCTCTGTGTAGCTTTATGCCCTAGAAAGGATCCCCATGTAGTAGGCAAGATGGCCATCCGGAGATCCAAGTTAACACCCTTTGAACCCAGCATTCCCTCTCTAGATGTACACATGGACACTAACAACATCTCTGATTAGCTCTGCTTGGGTACTCCTGCCCATGCCCATACCAATCACTACAGCTAAGATAAAGGAATGATCCTAGCCATGATAGCAATAGCATTGGTTGGCATAGGAAAGTAACTACTCAAATGACTCAAAAGGAGGATTCCAGAAAAGCAGTTGAGCAGATAACAATTAAACTGTAGAACATTAAAACTTAAAGCTTACAGGGCCTCATTTTGATCTGCATAAGACTCATCCTAAATATAGTGGGTCTTGTTAACATCCTGCCCAGTATCCCTATCTGCTGGTCTCCAACTTTGTGTATAAAAGTGTGATTATATAATTGGGAAAAGACAGAAGAATTACTATGGAAAGAGAGAAAATTAATGAAAAAAAAAGAAACAATAAGCAAGAAGGATAAAGAGAAGTTTGTTCCCCACTGATTCCTTTGCATCAGTTTTGGGGTTCCATCAGTGAAAAGGAATAAGTAGAAGAGAAGTGTACCAAAGAATACTTTTAACACTTTAGGTCCAAAAAGAAGTTCTTTGGGGGCCCATTGGAAATGGACACCAATTTGGAAAGGAAGTTTGTCTACTCACCTTTTTATTGGACAAAGTACCATCTTTGGCATTCTGAAAACTAAAAGTAGTGAAGGCATCAGGAGTCATAACTACCCACATTTTGCTGTGTTGGCAGGAGGCTTCTTTAACTTTTAATTAGGCACCAGTGGTGGGCAAGTGGAAGCCAGAGTAAAGTCAAGGAATACTTACAAGACCCTCTTAATGACTACAAAAGATGAAATCCAGTATGAAGAATTATTCCAATATTAAACTAAATCATTAAACATTATTAAAAATCTTTAAGTTAAAGGAATAAAGTAGGATAAACAAAGTAATAATAATAATATCTGTTACAAAATATTACCCTTCAGGCTGGGGTTGTGGCTCAGTGGTAGAGCACTTGCCTAGCTTATGTGAGGCACAGGGTTCAATTCTCAGCACTGCATATAAATAAGTAAAATAAAGGCCCATTGACAACTACAAAAATATTTTTTTTAAAAAATATATCACCCTTCAATTCACTGTTGGCACTTATAAACCAAAGTATAGGTAGTGAAATTTAATAACTATTACCTATATGGTCCAGATAATCCTAACCATCTTAATATAAGATTAGGTCATTGAGAAAACAAAGAAGTGTGCACTCAAAAAAGAGACAAGCTTTTTCCTACACATTTCTTCTCCCATTCATTGGTTAATATGACAGATTGCATTTTCTCTATTTCAAGTGGTAAGATTGGATGTAAAGAGAGCCATGATAATGGATGAGTAGCTATTGTTCTTCCCATATTCCCACATAAAAATGGAGTAACTAGGCATCAGTACTAAAACTATAAATAATATTTAATAAAATCAAGGTATCCCATCAAACAAGTTTCTACAACTGAAAAGACAACAAGTTCAATATCAAGAAACAGTACTAGCACTTAGATTGTGGCCCATACCACAAAATATACAAGATGAGCCTGGATTTTCCTGCAAGATAACAAAGAAGCTTTCAAAAGACAGTAAGTCTATGAAGAAATGGATTTATGAGCCAACTCAATAAGTATCCCACGGATCAAATTTTAGACCGCTGGAGCTTCCCAAAAGAATTGCAATCTCATTAAATATTTTAAAACCATGAATTAATAATGATAGAAAATAATGATCTTTAAAGAATTACAGAAAACAAATTTATTGTTTTAAAAATTGGCAATAAAGAGAACAATCAGGCATTGATTCTACCTTTTCTATGTGAACCATATCATGGTATAAATAGTACATGAGGGAAAGTTTCTCTTTATAAAGTGGTTCCAACTAATAAGAGCAAATTAAGTAAAGGAATATCACAGTTTTATAACCCCTAAATAATTATGGATCTAAGCATCAACTCAAAAAGAAAGTGTATAAACCAGACATTCTATACCTCCCAATTAAAAAAAAAATCACCTAATATCTAGTTAAAAGAACTGGAGTTCAAAGTCAAGCATGATGGCACATGCAATTTGGGAGGTTGAGGCAGGAGGATGTTAAGTTCAAAGCCAGCTTCCACAGCTTAGTGAGACTCTGTCTTAAAATAAAAATAAATAAATTAAAAGGGCTGGGGATGCAGCTCAATGGTAAAGCACCCCTGGGTTCAATACCCAGTATCAAAAATCCAAAAACTAAAAAGAAAAAAGAAAAGGACTGGAGTATAATCTGATATGACTTCATTCCACTTTAAATTTGCAGGAATTAGAGAACATGCAGAATCATATACCATGATTATGCAATCCACAAAATGCAGACTGTGTAAAACTCTACAGGTCCAATTGTACAGGTTTTTCATCAAGTTGTAAAGAAATAAAAAAGATAGATGGCAAATCCATAGACATAAAAAGAGATATAAGTTTTTTTAGTTTAATGGACAGATTTAAACTATTACATTCAGGAGTGACATTGGGAAATGAAACCACAACAAAATGCAAGGAAATTATTATGCAAAAGTTAAGATTAGATGGGAGTGTAGCTCAGTGTTAGAGTGTAGGCAGGCTTAGGTTTAGCATGCATCAAGTCCTAGGTTCAATCCCCAGCACCAAAAATAAATAAAATAAAATAAAATAAAGGAGAAAAAAGAGAAGAGGAGGGAGAGGAGGAGGAGAAGGAAAGAAGAAAGTGCTTGTTTTGGGAAGAGAGAGACCTCTTCCAAAGAATGGGTACAAGACACACAGAAGCTTTCTGAGACACTGACAACATGCTCTTTGTTGTTCTGAGTAGTGGTTTAATGGGAATTCACTTTGTAATAATTCATTGAATTTGTACATTTGTTTTCTGTGATTGCTCTTATTTCTGTTTTCTTTTATAATAAAAGTGTGGCTCAATTACAAAAACAATGAATGGCAAAAAATAATGTAGTAAGGTCACCTAGATTCAAGGATATCTTTTAATTGGAAGACCAAGGGCTGTGGATGAGCTCAGTCTTATAGTGCGTGCCTAGCATGTGAGGTCCTGGGTTCAATCCCCAGCACCATGTGGGGAGGGAAGAAGGACAGAGGAAGGGAAGGAAGAGAAAGAAAGAGAGAAAGAGACGAATGAGGCAGACCAGGAAGAACAAAAAGAAAGAAGGAGACAGAATGTCAGAAATTGGCAAGATAAGACCCCAGAGAGAGCAAAGTATTAGAGAGGAAGCTGCCTTGGGAGTCTATAAATTTTGGCAGATAAAACACACTAATATTTCAATCACCAGACAAATACAGAGAAAGTTCAATTCATTATCAAGGAGCTGAGGACTTTTCCCTTGCTGTACATATCTGTATTCATAAAATGAGAAATAAAACCCACAAAGTGGAAATGTCCTTTGTCACCAACTTTCTCTGAAGCAACTGTGTTGCAGGAAGCCTGAATTTTGTTCTGTCAACTGTTACAGATGCCTATCACATTTTGTAATAAGCTGTCTCCATGTAACATACAATAGTGACTCCATTTAAGCCAAGTAACAAAATTTGACAATTCTATTTGTCCATCCTGTGGCCTTCCAGGATAGAGGGGATTGATACGTTGCCCTTTCTTGAAGGAAGTTGCTGTTCAGGCCAAATCAGCCAAAAGAAATGACAGTGAGTTCTTGCTCCATTAGTACAAAATTTCTTTCCAGTCTTTCTACCAATTCATTTCTAAAAGCATGAGAGGAAAAGATGGAAGACCATGCTAATTGTTCTAGATTGAATTAATGAAGCCATTGCTTTTCCCATCCACACTCTTTATCTTCTAACTGGGCAGTTCTTCCCACCAGAGCACAATGCACTTGTCCTCCCTCTTCATGTTGATCACAGCCATGAGAGTGACAAAGAGTAAGACATGGGCAGGAGCAGCAGTGTGCTGATTCCAAGGCTAGGCCTCATAAAAATTACATTTTTCCTTTCTTCTTTTGCATTTATACCTTCAACATGAGAAAAGCTTCCTCCAAGTGACTATTGCTCACAGAGCCAGGGCCCCAAAACAAGTGTACATGAAAGAGACTTAGCCCCAGTTTGCAATGAGAAGCAAAGCCCAGTGGCACTAAGAACTTGAAGCAAACCTGCCAGCCAAGTCCAGTTTCAAGCAATTAATGAAGTGACACATGAACAGAAGAAACCATTATTGCTTTAAGCCCCCCAAGTTTAGGGTGATTTGTTACATCACTGATACACCAACTATGCCAGAGCAGCCCACGACCCATCACTGCTTCCCTACGTGCAAGCTGGGCATGACTTGCTCTGTAACTAAAAGCCAAAAGTGTGCCATTTACCACATCCCCTGCACCTCCTGTTTTACCCTGTGCCTCAACTCCCTATTGCAGACTCAAAAATAGGATAATGCAACCCAGGCTCTTGCAAGACAATTCAAATGTATTCATTTCAGGCCTCATCCCTGGCCTCTCCCTTTATTCATTGTGTGATTTTCTTAATCTCATTCCTCACATGGCCTATGTGCCTTTTTGCATCTCTTCCTTGGATTGGAAGTAGAATTGAGGAAAGAGGAAAAAAGGAAGTCTTATTATCGCTCATGTTCCATTTTAAACCATCCCACCTATAGCCCATTTTGTCACTTCTGAACCATCACTCTTACCTATGACTCATTTTTGCATGTTTTGTCATTCCCAATTTTGCAATTTCAAGACACTGCAAGGAAATATGCTAGGTAATAAAGAAGATCCGCATAAGGAGAAAACCAATCCTGTCATCCCCAACCAGACACAATTCAAGGAAGTGAAATTTCTAGCACTCTTCCTGGAGATAAATTCACTGCTGCAAAAAGATATCCATTCAGGACTCCCTCACTCTCAGATGCCGGCACATTCCCCTTCTTCCTGGGAACATGGGACTGTTCCCTAGGGAGAAGCCTCTGGCCACAGAGAGCTGGACCACCCAGCATCACCACCCAGAGAGTGCCCATGGTGATTGGTGCCACCTTCCCCTAGCAACCTCTCTCTTCATCCTCCTTCTGCCTGACTAACTTAGTAGTTGGCTAGACTTCACACTCCTGGTTCTCCAGGGCAGTCAAATCTCAGGTGTGGAATATCCCATTTCCTTGATTTAGGGAATTCTTTGGATGAGCACAAGGATTCAACAAAACATTTTCTGACTATATCACCATACCTAGAGCACATCCAAGCACCCTTTTAAGTCAATGTCCTTAAATGTACCAATTACCCCAGAACTATTTACTGAAGAAAGGAAATAATGTTAATTGGCTGCCACTCTATTTGCCAAGTACTTTGTATATCCCATTTCATTTAGCTCTTGTAACAACCCTGTAAAATTTGTATTTTTATTCCCATTCTACTGAAGAACTGAAGTTTAAACTTACCCAAGGTTGTGCAGCTGATAGAAGGTGAAACTGCTCATGGGGAAACAGAACATTTCACCAATATCACAGAGCTGTTGCAAGGAGATGTGTTATTCAATTTGACATCACCTGATACTAGGTACAAAACATGCTCCTGTCCTCCCCATCCCACCCTTGCCCCCTCGGTGCTCCATTCATTCACTCACTCATTCATTCTTTCAACAAAGGTATTCAAACCTAATACCTTTACTGTCAGAGACTGGGCCACACATCCAGAGTCCCTGCCCTAAAGATAAGATTACACACAATATGCTCAGTCGACTTGATTAATATGAGATTAACCCTAAATAGTGAGAACATCACCTATCAGACCATCATACCACTCAGAACTCCTGGTTATCCCACAGCAGGTGCCAAGCCCAGCTATCTTTCCTCAGGCATCAACAAGTTGTGATTTTCCCTGGGGAGAAGGTGGCTGTGCACTTGGAAGGATAAGTAGGATCCATTCAAGATCTCCAGTCTTCAGCTCCATTATGTCATAATGACGTGGAAATTGTTTAATTTGAATTCATCTCATGTCTGCAATAATGATGAGGGTTGCAATCAAGCCAGATATGAGCTCAAATCAGGGACCAGTCAACTTCCTAATTCGCTCACTATGGTCACTGTGCCTATAAAAGCAGACCCTAATGACAATCATTTAAACTTCACTTTGTCTTACTTGAAATTATTTGTGTCTTTGGATTTCTCACTCCAATGCAAACCCTTCTGAAGCCCTTCGTGATCACTGGATCAGAAGGCAAATGTTACCTACTCAAGTTATGCTATTTGCAAGACACCT
The DNA here is from genome assembly GCA_020662805.1 of Glaucomys volans. Lineage (NCBI taxonomy): Eukaryota > Metazoa > Chordata > Mammalia > Rodentia > Sciuridae > Glaucomys > Glaucomys volans. The sequence continues at coordinate 66,215 of JAJEJO010003891.1, forward strand.
ATCTTCCTCCCAGACCAGAGTGTACATGCTCTTTTCCTTTCCACACTCAGACCCAAAGCTACTCTGCTACCTCCTCAGGACCACACCAACCTCCATTCATTCTTTTAACAAGACTTGACAGTATATCCAGGGTCTGTTGTGTACTAGAAGCTGTGAACACAGAGAGGACCCATCCCTGCCTGGAAGGAACGTTCAGTATTGTTAGGGAAGACAGAGGCCACCAGGGGCTTGCATACCAAATGAGAGGAACTACACTAGGGAAAGGAAAGGCACAACAAGGTCATGGAGGAGAAGAATCCCACCTAGTTCAGGGAAAGCAGAGTGGCCCTGACTAAAGAAGTGATGTCATGATCCTATACCTGAAAGACAATTCAGGATTAACCAGGCAAAATGAGTGTACTTAGAGAAGAGGGGCTCGAGTGAAGATGGAGAATAAAGAGAGTGTGTGGGCAAAAGCCTCAAAAGTGAAAAAGAGCTGGGCACGGTAGCTCACGCCTGTAATCCTAGCACTTGGGAAGCTGAGGCAGGAGGATCATGAGTTCAAAGCCAGCCTCAGCTACTTAGCGAGGCCCTAAGCAACTCAGTGAGACCCTGTCTCTAAATAAAATACAAAATAGGGCTGGGATGTGGCTTAGTGGTTGAGTGCTCCTGGGTTCAATTCCCACTACCAAAAAAAAAAAATTTTTAAAAATTTAAAAAAGTGAAAGAGAGAATGGTGCTTCTTTTTAAAAACTAATAAACTTTAGTCTCTTGATTAGAAGATACAGCACAGGGGAGTGGGTCCGACACTTCAGAAGGTCAGGAGTTGTACTCAGATCTCTTTGCTCCATGTGAAAGAATTTGGACATCACTAGGAGCCCAGGATCCCATTGTAGCACCGGTAATGCTGGAATAGCATTTAGAAGCCTGGTTCATCATCCTCTGTCCAGGCCAGTTTGGACAGTGGAGATTATGTTTAAAGATCCCAGCTGAAGCCTGTATCCCTTCTCTCTGGTATCACTGTTATCCTTGCCTCCATCCTCTCTGAGTTCTATTACACTGACCTAATCTGTCTCAAAAAATGCTATATGATCTAGTGGGGTGGATTAAATATGCATGCTGGGTTATTCTATGAACCCAGACACTCAGTCTCAGGATAACATCAGGATTAAACAGAGAATAAAACAACTGGCATAACTTTTAATACTGAAACTGAGATTTCTTAAACACTGAAATCGTTTCCAAAGAAAAACTTATTAAATGTCCCCATCTTTATTCTCCACTTATCCTCACATACCATAGCTGATCTGGCACTTCCTTCTTTAAATACTACACTCATGCCCTGATTTATAAGGTTTTCTTCTCCAAGAAAAAAAAAAACCTTCCCCAGATCTAGCCCCCGATCCAGCCCACATTCCTCTTTTCCTCTTCACCCTTCCATTTTCTCCAGATCCTTTGGTTTAGCTGTGTATCGATTTGAATGCTTTGGGTGGTAACTGAAAAAAAGACTCAAACTGGCTTGAACCATAAGGATACTTATTTTCCATAGCAGAGATCACTAACTTTCTTCCAAAAATTTTCCCTATTTTTGGTTCACAGGTAGACTATGTCTCCCAGCTTCCCTTGCAGAGGGAGGTGTCTATCAATTCTCACCAAATGAACATGAGTGCAAGTGATATGTCATTTCCTGACCCAGTTCATAAAAACCTTCTATGTATGCCCATGCTCTCTCTTTCTCCAGTGGCTTGATGCAAAGGAAAAAGCAGAGTTACAAGATAGAAAAAGCCTTGGTCACTAAGTGACCATGTGGGAAAGAACCCTCTCTGTTGACCTGAGCTCCTGTCTAGTTCCATTTCATGAGCAAGAAATTTAAAAATTAGCTTAAGTTACGGCATAGTATGATGGTTTAGATATGAGGTGTCCCCAAAAGCTTGTTTTTGAGACAGCACAAACATTTTCAGAGATGAAACAATTATAAGAGTTTTGACCTAACAAATTAATCCACTAATGTGGATTAACTGGGTGGTAACTATAGGCAGGTAGGGTGTGGCTGGAGGAAGTAAGTCACTGGGGGTGTTACTTTGGGGTTTATATTTTGTCCCTGGTGAGCAGAGTGCTTTCTTTCTTTCTTTCTTTCTTTCTTTCTTTCTTTCTTTCTTTCTTTCTTTCTTTCTCTCTCTCTCTCTCTCTCCCCCCCCCCTTTCTTTCTCCTCTCTCTCTCTCTCATTTCCCATGTCCTAAACTGCTCTCCACTGCCACACCCTTCCGCCATGATGTTCTGCCTCACTTCAGGCTCAGAGCAATGGAATTAACTGACCATAGACTGAACCTCTGAAACCATGAGCCAAAATAAACATTCCCTCCTCTAAAATTGTTCTTTTAGGGGTTTTGGTCACAGTGATGAAAAGCTGACTAAAACATATAGGAGGTATATTTTTATAGAAATTTATCTATTATTTCACTGTGCAAAGAAAAGAGATAGTTAGTACCAGGATTAAGTTAGTATATCAATGATAGGATCAAGAACTCAAACTCTTTCTGCTCTGCTCTGTTCTGCTCAGTGTGCTGGCAAAATTTCCTGCCATGACTATGGGGTACCTATGATTGCATTCTCACATTCTTGCCCAAACCATACAACAGGAAATTTGAAAGGAATGTAAATTTATATACAGGCAGATATCACATAATGACATTTCAGTCAACAACGCACCACATACGCAATGGTGATTCCATAAGATTATAATGCAGCTAAAAATTTCTATTTCCTACTCACACTGTGGCCATGACAACATCATGATAACAATGTATTATTCATGCTTGTGATGATGCTGGTGTAAACAAATCAGTTATAGTGCCAGTTAAATAAAAGTAGAGCATGTATAATTATGTACAGTACATAATACATATCATAATTTATAGTGATAATAAATGACTATTGCTGGTTGATATAATTTCTATGCTACAGTCTCACACACATCATGTTTACTCAGTATTAAATTGCATCAGGAGGCCAGGTTGAGTAATTGACCTATCTAGGTTTGTATAAGTGCACTCTGGTGTTCACATAACAATGAAATCGCCTAATGACACATTTCCCAGAACATATTCTATCTTCAGCCCATGACTATACATATCTTTTTGAGGAAATAAACCATTCTCTAGAATTCCTTTCTCAGACTCCCTCTTACTCTCCTTGTCCTCAGTGGCCAGAAGTGGGTGACATATCACTCTTTAGTATTATTAAAGTAATCAAGAATACTATGATTAGATGAACCTAACTTTGATTTATTCCCTAAGAGTGAAGAGGGCCCCTCTTAGTTATGAACCCTACCTCTGCCTGATACCTGATCCAAACTGAGTTACATTAGCAAATAAGGAAGAAACTGATGGTGTGTAGGAAACCAATAATGTGGTCAAGGCCTGTTCCTTATATGCCTCCAAAATCCACATTATAAAGGCCTGGTGAAATTGTCAATCAATCATAGGAAGCTCTTAGGAATTAGAAAATGTAGATAGGTAAAGTAAAATCTCTTTGCAGAATGGGTAAGGGGCTGGGAACCCCAAAAAGTTCAAAATGGCTATTGTATTACAAATTATAATGCAGGATATACAGTGCTGAATTTTATGAAGAAAAATATGAATAAAGGATACATACAATTTGAAGCAAAAGACAATCTATAATTGTACCTATTGGAGTGGCTAATTGTTTTTTTATTTTTTTTTAATTTTTTATTTTTGGTGCTGGGGATTAAACCGAGGGCCTTGTGCTTGTGAGGCAGGCACTCTACCAACTCCCAGCCCTGGAGTAGCTATTTGGATCAGGCCTTAAGAGTTGAGTAATGCTGGAGGGAAATATAGGAATGAAATTCAAATGAAAGGAAGACATAATCTAGTACACAGTAGAGGACATTCTGCAAAGAGGAAAGAATGAAGTGACAGAGAGCTCCAGTTTCACGTGTTTCAGAAAGACTGGGAGAGTAAGCACACAGCCAGCCATAAAAAGGAAGTTTTTCAAATGCGATATGTATCCTGCCACTTCAAACAACTGCCTTCCTTCATATACCCAAAGCTCTATCTCCAGGATGTTGCAAAGCTATGGTACCTGACTTTGTCAAAATTCTGTCACTGGCTTTAACTCATGGGACTTGATGTTCTTTGATAACAATAAACAAACCCACTTCTCATTCTCTCCCAGACATAAAGAAGGTTTTCTTTCCTTCCACTTCCAACCTAAATGATGTTAATTGTTTATTGATTTACTTTGCATTGACCCCCAACCTAGTGTATTTTACCAAGATCTCTAGCTGCACTATTTCATTTCATTTTCATCAGAATCTTCTGAGATAGATACTAATAGCTCCATTTTACAGATACAGATATTTAGACTTAATAAAGGTGAATAACTGGCCCACAATCACAAAACTAGTATGTGGTCAAGTAAGGATTCAAGCCAGATATGTCTCACTCTGAAGTCAATAATCTTTCTTTAACTCTATATTTCTATATTAAGACAATGACCATGCTACACTTCATATGAGATTTTCTTTTTCTCTAGTTTAACTCAAAATTTTCAGTGCAGTTCATAGAATGTCAGAAGTCCCAAGGGGCAGTAACTCATAGAAAGCTTTCAGAGCAGAGAAGAAATAAGAAAAAGAGAAATACAACAGTGTCTAAGGCAAGGACTTCAAAGATAGAAAGAAGAGAAATCCATTTCAAGAAACTTATGAGAAATTTAATATGTTGTAAGACTCCACAAGAATCTCATGAACTCCACCTGCAAAAAGTACAACTGGATCCTGGGAACTGGGGTGCTGTCAGCTGTTAGCTTGTTAGTCTCTCCATTTCTGTCTTCCTGACTCCTCATGGTTTCTAGCTCCAGGTTTGCATTGTCTGCCTACTTCATTCTTTCCTTCTGCAGAAAAACTCTGATGCTCACTCATGTACATCCCAAGATGGCAGCCTCATTTCCCCTTATTGTCAATCTGATTTTCAAGACCTACTCCTTTAAAATAACTGACTCTCATCCCTTTTTCAAAATCCATGCAAAGAAAATCTTACTAGATCATCTTGTTCTCCCCTAGTCTGTTTTATTGGGAATCATGAGGACACTCTTCTACAATTCCAAGCAATGTAGGTTCTCTAAAAGGTAGGAATGGCAGTGGGTGTGTTGAGGTGGTAAGGATAAGTCATAGTCATGGAGGTAATCATTGTGATACCTTATATTCTCTGGAGGGCTACCACACTACAGACAAGGTCATAGGGTTATAAGTGAACCTTTATTGAAATCAAGGGTGATGAGGAATATGAAAGGGATTTTAGGCAGCTAAGTGCAGCACAAAATGTAAGGTGTTGTTAGAGATGGCTGTTGACATTCCAGTCAATTTCTACTACATTTAACTTCAAAACCTCAGTAGGGTCCTAGACAGTAGCAAAATCCATTCTTACCATACCACATAGAGAGCCAGGTTCCAATGGAAGAGAACACATGTTGGTTAGATGGTCCCTCCATGCTACTACCTCTGAATTTTAAAGCCTCATGACCACCCTGTGAAGATGGTATCAGTATCTACATGTTACAGGTGAAGAGACAAAAGCTAAATATGTTTCTTAGCTCCCCTACAATGACTACCCATTCCAGTTCATCTAAAACTATACTGAAAATACCGAGTCATGAACAACCACAACAGATGGTCATCCTGAGAGTGAATGTTAGACCTAGGCTTAAAATTCAATGCTAATTGTCTGCATCTGATAACCTAACTAGTTTACCTGTCCACAGTCTTAACTGTTCGTCTTATCATGATATCTGTGTTGGATGTAGGTGAGCAGTAACCAAGAATCTGTTCACCCATGCAATGGATTTTGCAGCCCTTAATGTAAAAGGTATTTTGCTCACGAATACTTACAATACACCAGCTGCAGGGCCCAGCCAGAGCAATCCCCCATATTTGCCTTTGTTATCACTGGTTCAAGTGGCAGTCAGGTTAGTCCTCCTAACACTTGCTGGTGTCCCTTAAGCAAAGATCTAAGGTGATATTACAAGGTAGCCAGAGCTGACTGGTCATAAACAGAGTGCTGGATAGCATCAATTTATGAGAGAAATTCAGTTTTTCCCTGGCCATTTCACTCTTGGGTCCATTCACTTCCTACCAACTCTGTGGCATTATGCTTTTCATTTCACCTGATGGAAACTCACCTGATGGAAACTCACCTGATGGAAACATGCTCCTAAGTATGAAGTCAACATCGATCACACTGAGGTAGAAAGTGCACACCCAAAATTCTAAATATTGCCTCTGGAAGATACCTGAGCTGCTAGGTTCTAGCCTAAACCCACCATTTGAAAAACGAGATCACAGAGGACCATAATAAACAAGAGATGTTGTAAGATAAACATCTCTCACAATAGCACCTCTATCCAAGCCATTCCCCTGAACTCCAGACTCACATAACCAGCTACTTAGCAGACATCTCTATGCAAATGTCTAATGAGCATCTCAAACTTCACTTGTCCAAAGTCAAATTCTCAGTTTTCCCTTGTACATTGTGTGTTGTGGGTCCCCAAGGGCACCCTCCAGCTCAATGATTTATTAGAAGCACTCACAGGACTCAGAACAACTGTTTTACTCAGGCTATGATTTATTACAATGAATGGATACAGGTTAAACTCAGCAAAAGGAAAAGGTGTATGGAGTATGGTCCAGGAGAAAACAGACACAAGCTTCTAGGTGCCCCTCCCAGTGGAGTCCTGTGAGATTCAATTCATGCAGTAATGATGTGCAAGAAGACATACAATTGCCAACCAGGGAAGCCTATCTGAACCTGGATGTTCAGAGATTTTGTCATGTCAGTCATGTAATATGTAGCACCCACAAGATTGACCTGAGCTGCTCAAACTCCAGGTCCCCAGATCAAAATAAGAATTTACCTCAAAGAACGTTGTTACCACGACAAATATATCTGGTTGCACTAGCACAGAAGGTCCTCAAACATAGAAACACATTTATAAGAAGACCATTGCATGGTTCAGAGGTCATGGGCCAGGAGCTAGCCAAGGGGCCAGTTGTGAGGACAGATCTGTCTCCAGAGTGTGCAAGATTTGAGCATCTCAGGCCTGGGGAGTTACTTCTCCATGTCTTCCCTGTGTGAGCCAACAGCACCTCATCTTTCTAGACATCCAAGGTCATCTTGAGAGTGATTCTTGATTTCTCTTTTTTCTCCCTTACTCCACATCAAATCTTTCATCTATAAACCTATTAGCTCTACTTACATAATTATTTAGCTTTTTAACCATTTCTCTCTATCTTGGTCCAAGCTATCAAATGTGTACCACCTAGATTATTGCAATGGCCTCTGACCTAATCTCTACACTTCCCATTCCTCACTCTACTACAGTGTACTCCCAGCATAGCAGTCAGAGAAAAACTTTAATAATGAAAGTTAGTTCTGATTCCCCCTCTGAATGGGAGTCAGCTCTCCACTGACTTCCCATTTCAATGACCATTTCAATGTCATAGAGGTGTTACCTTCCCCCAACTGCATTTCTTCTGACTTCACCTCTTCCTACTCTCTCCCACAACCACTATTCATCTAGCTATAGTAGCCTCTTCACTGTTCTTTAAATGCATGTAGCACACTCCTGTCTCAGGGCCTTTGGACTTGCTGTTTTACTTGCCTAAAATGCTCTTTCCCACATATCTCCTTCAGGTGTGTGCCAATATACTAAAGTTTTCTACACTGATCCTTCTATGTAGCAAAATAGTCCCACCATGAGTTGATGCAGCCTTTAAAAACCTACTGTAATTTATTTTATTTTACTTATCATGCTATATACTAAATATTTATGGGTTTATTTGTTTATTTGTCTTTCAATGATACATATACTTTATGAGAATAAGAAATTTTTTTGCTCACTTCTGCAACCCGAGTCTAGATAAGTGTCATGCATATAGTTTTATAAATGTCTATGCAATGAACAATTATGGTCCCTAGGCCAGCAGCATCAGTGTCATCAGGGAAGTAGTTAGAAATGCAGATTCTAAAGCTCCATCTCAGACTTACTGAATTGGAAAGGCTGGGGGTCAAGGCTAACCAATGTATATTATTGGACCTGTTGATTTTGATGCAAATAAAGTTTGAGTACCATTGTTCTTACTCCTACAACCCTTACATATAAAGTTGGGAGAGGCTTAAATGGCATCTGGGGTGACACACATGGACCATTACCTCAAGAGTATCTGTTTCCTGAGGCTGCCCACTCAACTACAACGCTGTGATGACTGCACTTGAAAGTATTTTCCTCTCAGAGAAATGTTCATATTTCTCACTGGGGGCAGTTACCTGCATAATTTCCTACTCTAGTGGCACAGCATCCACTTCCAAGCAATTGCCAAAATGAGGCAATGTCTAATATTTGTCAGAAGCCACCTCTCAGGAAGCACAGTTGAAATTCATGTTGTCCTATAAGACATGTTCTGCACTTTAAATCCAGCTAGCCCAAAAATCCCCACCCACAAATTCTACTAGGACACTTATTCCAGCTGCCTTGGTCACCAACCAAGCGTGTCCACCACTGCAGCCTGGAAATTGATTGTTAAGAGAAACAAATAACCTGAGCTCTATAGACTTGGAAGCCCTTGGTGACAACGCATAGCCCCAGCCTAGACTGTCTCATCCTGTCCCACCTGTTAGCCAGGAAACGCTAACTGCTTGTCTAGGAGGGAAAAGTCACTATTGAGACTTGCAAAGCTGCTCTTGGAAATCATGAAAGCATCTTCGCTCTGTTGTCTGGCCTCCCAGCTGCCAAAAGTCAGCATGCCACATCTTTTTAAGGTGCTTCTGATTGTTCAGTCCTCCATGACTTCCCATCCTCTGCCCTCCCAAATCTTTCCCTCTCCTCCACACTCTCTTAGTTAATGCTGTGGTGGGTCCTAGTAGGAAGAGGGGTCTACTGGGTATAGCCTCTCCCTCAAGATTCAGCAACCAGGAGGACAAACAAAGTTAATGTTCTACCCTGTATCTCTCCCACAAACCAACTGCTTCCTTTCCTCCTTAACATTCAGTTTCACTTAGACTGTTTTCTGTCACATCAGGCAATCTCCTGAGTTGTAGAAATGACAAGAGGAAATTGACTGCACAGACCCAGCAACCTAATCCCTTATTTATCTAAATGCTAATGACCACAGTCCAGCAGACCAGGAAAGAAGAAGGCAGGTGGGGAGGATTGACCTCTGCAGGCCTCAGCTGGTGGTGGTAGCAGTGGGGGGACGAGGGGGTCGGGGTTAGTGGGGGAGGGCAAGGGGGGACATAGGTGCCTGCTTTTCAGTACTGAGCATCATAATGACTCAGTATCTGTTCCCAGGAATGTGTATTGGTTAGCTTTTCATCATTATAACAAAATATCTGTGGTGAGGTAACTTTATAAAGAAAAACTATTTAGCTCACAGTTCTGGAGATTCAAGGGTCCATATCTAGAGATGACTATCTTGCTGGCAAAGTCCTAAGGTGGCACAGGACATTATAAGGCAAGAGACAAAGGGTGCCCATGTGTGAATGTGTATGTGTCCTCTCCCATTATTGTTATGATGATGATCCATCAGGATTCAATCTCAGGGCTCTACCTGATGACTTTACCTAAACCTAATCATTTCCCCTAAATCCCATCTCTAAATACCATATTGGATTAGGTTTCCATCTTCCTAATAACTTATAATGGGGATTGAATTTCAACACATAAACCCTTGGAAGATACACTTAAACAACATCCAGACTATATAGAGTCTTTCCACATGGGGAACTGGCAACAAGGGCCTGCTGAATATCCAGTCAGCTCCCAAAGGAATGTAGGGAACACCCACTGCTCCAAGAACATGCAGCCACTAAGTCCCAACCAGAACAGTAACCACAACTGCCTTTTTTACCATGGTATGATATCTAGAAAATCAGCCACATCAATCGGAATGGAATGGAATGGAATGGAATGGAATGGAATGGAATGGAATGGGAGTTAACAGAAATACTGTGCTAAGCACCTTAAGCACATTAGTTCTTAGGTCATGCCCTCCACTTTCTCAAGGATTATTTATTCAAGCCCGAGAGACTGAGATCTGCAGGTAAAAGAGCACAAAACTTGGAGGTTAGCAGAGTTGCATTCAAATGTTGTCTCCACAACTTACTCCTAGCAACCTAAACCCAACATGCAAAAGAGGCTGCCATAAGCAATGGTTGTCATCCTGGTTGCACATTGGGAGCCCCTTAGAAGGTCATAAAATACTGCGGATTTGGTCTGGGATGTATCCTGGACACTGAAATATATTGAAAACTTTTCCAGGTGATTCTAATATGCAGCGGTGTACAAGGACCACCGACTGTAAAATGTGAATGATATTATCAATGTCAAGCCCTGATGACAGCTTAATAAGTGGCTCCACAACCTTTTTGTACGTTTTTGTCATCCCATCCATCAGAAAGAGAGAGAGCCCAGAAAGAGAGAGAGGAAACATATTAATTGTCTAAACATCTCATGTGCAATTTATTCATATCTAGGCAAAAACATTGAAGGTAATACAACTGGCCAAGTGGATTTTGAAGATTATTTGCAGATTTACATTTTTTTCTAGGTCATCCATAATAGCCTTGACAGACAACTAGCTGTGACAATCCTGAGCAATAGAGGATGTTATTGCACTCTGAGGTGGTGTCAGTGAGATAAACATAAAGGATGATGTTCATGGAAGGAATTATTATTTGACCTAGCAAGGGATTAGAGTGTTATGTTTTTCCCTATGAGAATACTGCAGATACATACCTCTAAAATTAAAACTGATTAGCTTAAGAAATAAGAAGTTTAAATCCAGTCATAATAACTACTTACTTAACCCATCTCCCAACTGGTATCACCCAATTACATATTCTTAAGGTTGGGATAACTGCTCCCTAATTACAGAAACCTGATAGAGTTTATGGTAGTATTCCTGCTCTGACACATGAAATTCTTTGTTTTCTGTTTCAGCCTGTACACCAAATCTCAATTTCTGCTTTTTCAGTTCTCCATAAAGTATATTTATTTTGAAAACCAAAATATACAGTGTAAACATCATGGCTTCCTGATAACCCAAGGACTTCCTAATCTTGTGATTCTCAAGCAGAAAGATAAAGGAAATGGCAAGGATAACCTGGAATGACAATGGGTTTCAGAGCCTTCAAAACCCACCTATGAATAGGCTATGCATAAGAAAGCATTACTCACAATGCTTTGAATACTCACAATAATTTGAAAATGCAACATAATCATTTATATGACACTTTCTTAATGGTCAATGTATTTGGTTTTTTTAGCTGGATGAACTAGTTTGTGCTTGGCAATCCTAAGTGGTTATACTTTTCAGTTCTCTATGACAAAATATCTATGTTAAGGATGTTCCAGGTTGGAGCACTTCACAGATCTTAGTCCAGGGCTGCATGCCCACATGGTGATGGGAAAGGAGAAATGGACACCAAGGGAACATGGGTATAAGATGAGTCTTGATATTGATGGGAGAAAAGCTAAGGGACCTCCAGGTGGTTCCATGAACCAGGATGATGGAAAACATGTCCAACTGAGCAGCAGACTCAGCAAAAAGCATGGAAGGGCACCAGATAGCAAATGCAAGTCCAGATAGGTCCTAAGGTCCATAAATAAATTGAAACTGAAAAACATGTGGAAAATCCTCCCAGGAATAATAGCAGTATGGGTTTTATATACAAGAGCTCCAAATAAATTCTACCCAGTGCCTTGCAGAATCAAGTCAAGGAATGAATCACATCTTTCTGTCCCACTCAATCTATGTACAAGTGTCTCTGAGGACAACCTCTAATTGTTCCTCTGGATATAGAGGTGTCCATTCTTGGGACAGAAGTGGAAGGTTTACTTTTCTGAAAGTGCATGGCTCTAGGGAGAAAGGATAGGGACAAGGACAAAGCTGAAGTTCATTTGGAAAGAAACAATGAATGAATGGATGCTGTGTAGGGGATGAACCATGTCCACTACATGCCAACTATTGATATTCCCTGAAAAGAAAAAAGGAGTCAAATAACCTTCCCAGGATGTATTAATTCTCTGGAAGTTTTGCTTCAAAGTCCACATTTTAGGTTCTTGTCCATGCTCCTGTGAAAGGAAACTCCCCATGATTATCTAGCAGAGATAGGCAACGTGATAGTCAAAGTCCTGGCATTTTTCCAGCATTTGGTTCCTTGTCGTCAGGACTCTAGACACGTGGCTGGGACAAAGGATATAAAAATCCCACCTTCTCAAATAACTAGGCCAAAATTTAAGTGGAATGTTAGAATCCCAGATGTGCACACATCAGCAGTAAGCTCAATGAATAAGAGGACCCAGTATGTGAGGCCAGGTGACTTAACTCCAGGCGCTAGCAGAACAGAAGGTGACCTAAAAAAGGTGGGGGATGAGGATGAGCTGATGGCCAATGAGCCTGGGGAAGCCAGAAGCTAGCTGGGGAAGTCAGGGACCCTCTCTGGTCATGAAGCCTCTGTTAGTTTTAAAACCAACAGAATGGGGAAATTTTACAGGACCAAAGCATAATCCTAAAAGGACCTCAAAATTCCCTTAGGACTTGCTCAAATTCACTATAAGCAGCAAGCACCCAACTCCCACCACCTAAGCCTCCAATCAGAAATGGGCTAATAAGTAGATAAAGCATTTACAGTTAGGGCTTGGCCTATAGCTCAGTGGCAGAGCACTTGCCTAGCATATGTGAGGCAGTGGGTTTGATCCCTAGCACCACATAAAAATAAAAGAATAAAATAAAGGCATTCTGTTCATCTACAACTACAAAAACATTTTTTTAAATGTTAAAAAAAAATCTACAGCTAGAGTATTGAAAGCACAATTTCAAATAATAATGAGGTCAGTATAGGATTATTATTTTTTTTATAACAGGGTTGAGAATTACTTGTCCTCTATCTCATATATAAAAAGAAAGTCACAAAGAAGTTTCCCTCCAAGGACATATTTGGTAGCAAATTACTACAACCATCCCTGAAAACTCACAGACAATATATCTACTTCAGGTCCCACTGGTTTCTAAATATGCTCTCTTCCCACCGCTTCTCTCAGCCATCAGAGCCCTCCTCAAATTGTCTCTGTTCTTGGGAGGAAGACACCTGAACCGACTCACCTTAAGGCAATCTCTGAAAACACCAGGGCAAAGACCTTGCAGCTTTCCAAGGATGTTATGCCTACACATTTTCCCTCTTGGTTGAGACCATTTATACTCCATTCACAACAAAGCCAGCATAGGAAGTGGAAAGTTGAGTGAGAATCTGGTTCATTTGGGGAAAAAAGCCCCAGTTTTTCTTTAATTATCCAGAGAGTTTGCAAACCTCAGGGCTTGAGGAGAAGTGATCTATATTCTGGATATCAAAATTAAAAGCTTTAAATTAACCTGTGTATTGTTTTTCTGGAATTTCTTTCACTCCTGTTCCCACCCTTCACAAAGCAACATGGATTTTCCGTTCTATACACTGCACCCTGCATTGAGAAAGACAGGTGGCTGCACAGCCTTGGATCTCACACGTACTTTTTTTTTTTGGTACTGGGGATTGAACCTAGGGGTGCTCAACCACTGAGCCACATCCCCAGCCTTTTTTATTCTTTTATTTGACACAGGGTCTCACTAAGTTGCTTAGGGCCTCACTAAGTTGCTAGACTGGCCTTGAACTTGCGATCCTCCTGCCTTGGCCTCCTAAACCACTGGGATTACAGTCATGTGCCACCACACGCAGTTTCAAAACGCTTCTAAAGTCCAGATGTTTTTAAAAGAAAAGGCATTCTCTACAAGAGCCTAGGCATTTTGAGTAGTAAAGGAAAATATTTATGATCAAAAATAGATTTGGGGATAAAAGCTATCTCCATTACTTTCCTAGAGTCCTTTGAAAGAACAGACCAAGAAGAGATGGGATGGTGAAGAGCCTGGAAGGGATCCTGTAGCTAGCTGCTGTTAGTGTCAGAAGACTCCTTGGAGTCCATCTAAGTAGGGAATCAGTTGGCAGCATCTAGCTGCTATGGGGAGCTGAGCCATTTGAGGGTGTTAAAGTAGAGACTGGTATAGTCTCTACTTTACCAGCTATGCTTTTCAGGCCATCAACAAACACACAACAGCCAGTGATAGGCCTGTGCGACATCCAGCAGGACAGCCATCTTTTAACACCTTCCCAAATATGCTTAGTGGTATCTAAATTATCCTATGAATCAACTTACCCTTGCCAATGGCCCAGGGCAATCAGGAGCCCCCATAATCCTGAAGATAAAAGACTGGATGCCTAGAAAGTTACTGGTGTTGAAGATGAGAAATATAGAATGTGTGAACAGACTTGTTTGAGATCTCTCCCTTAAGCCCCTTCAGTAGAGAAGGGGTAGTAGAGAGTACCCTTCAGTAGAGAGTGCCCCCCTTCTCTCCTCAACCTTGTTGGCTTATAACATTGGCCTTTCCAGACCAAGTCCACAAAACCAGTTGCAAACCTGAAAAAGATTGATGCTTCCTCAAAAATACTAAAATTTCCTTCATCTACACATACTCACATAATTTTACCTGTGGTTTGGATCTGGAATGTCCCCCCGATTCTCTTGTGTTCCCAAAGTAGCAATATCTAAAGGTGGAGCCATGGGGAAGTGATTGAATCATGAGAGCTCTGACCCCCTCAGTGGATTAATCCATTGATGGCTGATTGGACTACCAGAAGATAGAACCTAGTTGGGGGAAGTAGATCACTGTAGGTGTGCCATGGAAGGGTTTGCCTTCTCCTTGTCCCTTCCTCTCTTTCTCTTTGCTTTTCTGCTGCCCGGAGCTGATCCCATTTCTGCCACCACTTCCTTCTGCCATAATATTCTGCCCCACCTCAAGCCCAGAGCAATGGAGCTAGCCAACTTTGAATGAAATCCTCTGAAACCATGAGCCAAAATAAACCTTGCCCCTCTAAGTTGTTTTTGTTAGGTATTTTGGTCACACTGATGAAAAGTTGTCTAACACAAAGATCAAGGGTCTTTCTGTTTCAACACAAATAGCAATATGGAGACCAAACTTTCCAGTTAAATTCCTCATGGATCTCAGTGTACTATGAACTTGAGTCATTCCTGTGAACCAACTCCCAAAGCTTACCTACCACTGAAACAATGACCTGACCTCACAGACCTCAGTTTCCTTGTCTATAAAATGAAGGAGTTGGGCCAGATGGTTTTTATAATCAGAGTCCATGATTTCCAGAGACTTTGGCTGGATTCCAGTAGAAATCCTTCACTTTGATTTATTCCTGTCTCCAGGATTAATAACTGTGAAACTAATTGGCAATCATCAAAAAGATAGAAAAATTCAGAGGAAAAGAAAGTCCCATCCATTCAAACTACCTGATTGCTCCATCTCTCCCCAATGACACAGCTGACAGCTGGAGTTCCCTTGACATTGAGTACCCCTACTGCCTTAGAGTCCTCGCCACCTGATTGTTGGGCTCTGTGGGTAACAGAAAACAGGAATATAAGCTAAAGGGAAACATTTCTTGTCAAGTTGTCACTGCAGAGTTGACTGAAGAGGCTTGCCGAACGTAGGCCATGTTTGAGTTCTCCTTTCTGACTCTAATTTGGGGCTCATCTATAATACCTCAGTGACCTTTACAGGTGATATGAGAACCTGCAGAAACCAGGAGTCATAGTAGGGTATCATATGCCATGTAGGCCTATAAAATGCTTTATTTAGCCCATCAGAGTCTTAATGCTTTTAAAATTAATTGTCAAAATTAGCATTCTACTTATCTCTGTAGCAAGAGACAGAACCCTCCATTCTGCTCAGGTTTTACCTGTTTGCTTGATCTTCCACAGTCCCTGCCCACACCTGTTGACATCTGAGATTGGAACCCCTTTGTTAAAACACACATATAGAATAAAACCCATGTCCTTCAGAGGCCTACAAGGTTCTAGACACTCACAAAATGTTTTTGAATTTCCTGAAAGGTCAACATCTTCTACATGGTTGAGAAATACTACTTCACTTAAATAGGACTGGAAGCTTTCTGCACAAGAGTAGTTGGTAATTTATCATGAGATTTCTCAGGATGTCAACATAAATTGAGATCAATGGAGATCAAAGTCAAGCTTCTAAAGGAGAAGTCACTGGGAAGATCTTCCTGTGTATCCCACACACTTCCTCTATTGCTGACTCCTCCCTCCAGCATGCTTCACACTCCACAGGTTATAGGCCTAATTATATCATGTTCTAATTATTTGATTAAAAATCAATCAACTTTTCTCACCTGGGGGCATCTCCGGGGGGAAAAACGAAAATATAGCATCAAGAATAACTAGCATAGAGTTTGTGTATAGCTAAGTGCTCGGTAGTTGGATTCTCAAACTGAGAGCTGCTTAGATAATTGCCACATCCCTCACCAATCCCTCAGGGGGTGCCCAGGATGCAACCTGGAGCACAGTCCAGTTGCAAGCTGGTGCCCTCAGAGCAGCATTTCTCAAGCTTCCGTGTCAGTGGCAGCCGAGTTCAGCTCTCCCTTTCCCCAACATCACTCAGTCCCGTTGCTCTCAGGCTTACCCACTTCTACAGCCAACATATCACCTATGAATAAAAGTTCAAATCGCTAGGCAAATATTCAAGGACTTTACTGTCTCACCCCATCAACCCACCTCTCCAATCTCCTGCCCCCATCCCCCTATTTGCTTCCTCTACTCCCTGTCCTTGGGAATTTGCAACACTCAGCAACCTAGAGTGTGGTGCCAGGTTCTCCAGACGAGCCATGTTTCCACTCTGCTGTGTCTTTTCCCCTGTTGTTTGCTCGGCTGGAACGCACTTACCCCTCTCACCGTCTGGTGCCAGCAGAACATGTGGCTAGGGCCAACCTCCCTGGCATGGTGTCTGGGTTGTGGGAGCAGTGCCTGAACAGGTTGGCATATGCCTGCAAGAAGATGTGTGCTTGCTAGCACCTGACTAGAAACCTTGATTTTCTTTCCTTTCTAGTTTTTGAAATCAATACTGAACTACTTGGGATGCAGGCAACCTCTCAAAGTTCTAGAAACATCTATAAACAGAGTGTAATGGGAAAATTACAGGATGGATGTACTTATTCATTCCTACTACTGTGGGAAAGTAAAAGCTTTAGTGATAAATATGTAAAATAAACCACCTTCAGCTAGATGTGTAGCCCAGCCTAAGAAAGCAGGTGGCACCCCATACAAATGTTCTCTCCACATAGATCAGGCCTTCCCCTTGCCTCATCCTAGAAAGGAAACTTGGGTAACAGCAAATATTCCAGCCAGACGGTGGATACACTATCTGTTGTGCAGAGACTGGGAAATTCCATTAAAAAGTGAAGCTCATATTTTAGAGCATTTATTCTGTGCTAGGAAGTTTGCTAAGAATATTACAAGCATGCTCTCATTTTATTTAAAACTCACAAAACAGCATAAATCATAGCTGTTCTGACAGAGGCTGCAGAGAGCTCCTGCATCTGTGACCTGTAGACCCTTGTTTGAGTTGCACAAAGCTCTAAACAGGGTGAAAAGACACAATGCAGCTCTAGGACGTGGCTGTTATTCTCTTTTTTTTAGGCTTGTGCAAGCCTTTTACAAGAGAGAAGGGTTAGACTCTGAGGTCAGGTTACTGCTACCAATTAAAAACCTGAAACCAAAGGCTGCAGGTGCATCTGGGCCCAGGGCAGCATTTTAGTGTTTTAGCTTAAGGGAATTGTCAGAGGGAGGGCATGAAGGTCACAGGTCCTTCCAAGAAGCCTTTCAGGATGCTCAAACTGTGATGTAGACCTGATTTGCCCTAAATATATAGCCTTCAGTCATGTGTTTAGCAACCCCAGACTAGGTGTCTTTCTGCTCAGCTTGGCTTGACAGCTATGCAATCTAAACATGGGAAAAAGATAAGCAGGAAAGAAGAAAAATCATGTTTTTCAAGCATAGCATTTGCCAGGTATTGTGGAAGGCAACACCAAATTGTTTATCTTAATTGATCTCACAACTCTACCAGTATGAAACACATTTCTAAGGATGAGCAAACTGAGTCCAAGAGTGATTCTGTTCTGTCCCCTGCTTTGGGACTTTCAGGAGCTGAGTTTCTGGCTGTTCACTCAAGACAAACTGGCCAAGGGGAGAGGAAGCAAAGAAAAGGACAGACTTACATGGTCCTGGGGTGATCTGGCTAGAGGACCAGATGATTCATTCACATCTGAATCATTACGAAGCACGAACACAATACAGCAAAATTATCTCTCACTTACAAAGCACTATTTTAGGTACTTGAATAGGACACAAATGAAACAGATACAAATCCCTGCCCTGGGAGCACTTTCGTTCTTTACCTTGGACCATCTTAGAGATGCACCTTCTGAGGTCATCATTCAAGATAGGCAATAACTTTCCTCCTCCTACCTACTTTTATGCCACGTCAGCATCTGAAAAGACACATCCAGATTCCTGGACTGTGGATACCCAAGAGGAGGAGCTTTCTGAAGGAAGCCCCAACCCACTCCCTCCTGCAGGGCTAGTTGCCCCGAGTTCACACAGCCTGGCTCTTGATCTCTGACCTTGTGCTTCCTCCAAGAGAGCAGCACCAACCATCTTCCTTCACCCCTGCTCTCTACCAGGTGGGAATCACGTGCTTTATGTTGTTCCAGCTGCGGGGAAGATGCAGCAAGTTCTTGGAGGAAGACCCTGGCAGCCTGCACTCCGCCTGCAATCTGTGGGGGTGGAAGAGGCCAAGGCCACAGACATCCACTTTCTTCAGAGAAATTCCCCTCTCCAGGCCTTTTCAACTTTGACCTTTTCATAGATTATATATCTACACTGACCAATTCTAAGCACATGTGGCTTTTGTGAAATCACTGAAAAGGTGACTAGGCCAAATCCAGATGTTCTGTGAGTACAAAATACAAACCAGATTTCAAAGGCTTGGTGCAAAAATTCCCCAAAAGTAAATTATCTCCTTAATAACTTTTATATTGACTACATGTTGCAATTATCATAGTTTTGCATATATCAGACAAAATAAAAGGTATTAAAATTGCCAGGCATGGTGATGCACACCTGGAAGCCTATCAGCTGGGGAAACTGAGACAGGAAGATCACAAGTTCAAGGCCAATCTCAGCAACTCAGCAAGGCCCTAAGCAACTTAGTGAGACTCTGTTTCAAAATTAAAATAAATTTGTAAGAAGGAGCTTGGACTGTAGCTCAGTGGTCAAGCACCCCTGGGTTCAATCCCAAGTCCCAAAACAAACGAACAAAAATGTATTATTAAAATTTCTTCATTTCATTCCTTTTTTTTTTTTTTTTAGAAGTACTACCACTAGAAAACTTAAAGCCATATTTCTTTTGGGTAGGATTATGGATGAGTGATGTCTACACTGGCAACTCAACTGAGATGTGCAAAAATGGACATCTATTACATCATTCTAGATCTTTGTGGGGCTCAGTCTTAAAAAAAATTGTCATATTGCATCATTTTACATATGTATTTCTCTGGAGAGAACTGAAATCACTTTCATCAGATTTTTTGATGAAAAATTTCTCCAAGAGAAAAAAATTTAAGAATTCTATTTTTTTATTGTTTCTTCTATTTAGTTATACATGACAGCAGAATGCATTTTGATCCATTGTACACAAATGGAGTATAACTTTTCACTTCTCTGATTATACATGATGTAGAGTCACACCATTTGTGTAATCATACATGTACACAGGGTGACGATGTACGTCTCATTCCACCATCTTTCCTAGCCCCTGCTCCCTCCCCTCGCCTCATTTTCCTCTACACAATCTAAAGTTCCTCCATTCTTCCCTTACCCCCCACCCCCCATCTCATTATGTATCAACATTGACTTATCAGAGAAAACATTTAGCCTTTGATTTGGGGGGATTGACTTGTCTCACAACAGGCTATTCTCCAACTCCATTCATTTATTGGAAATTGCAATAATTTTATTCTTCTTTATGGCTGAGTAATATTCCATTGTGTGTGTGTGTGTGTGTGTGTGTGTGTATCATATATATATATCATTCTATTTCATCTTTATCCATTCATCTGTTGAAGGGCATCTAGGTTGGTTCCACAATCTAACTATTGTGAATTGAGTTGCTAAAATATTGATGTGGCTAATTTTAAGTCCTTTGGGTATAGTCCAAGGAGCGGGATAGCTGGGTCAAATGGTGATTCCATTCCAAGTTTTCTAAGGAATCTCCATTCTGCTTTCCAAGGTGGTTGCACCAATTTTCCAATCTACAGTCCCACCAGCAATGTATGAGTGTACCTTTTCCCCACATCCTCTCCAATGCCCATTGTTGCTTGTATTCTTGATAACAGTCATTCTAATTGGAGTGAGATGAAATCTTAGGGTAGTTTGGATTTGCATTTCTCTAATTACTAGAGGTATTGAACTTTTTTATATATTTGTTGTATATCTTCTGTGAAATGTCTGCTCAGTTCCTTCACCCATTTATTGATTGTGTTCTTTGCATTTTTGTTGTTAAGTTGTTTTTTTTTTTTTTTAAGAATTCTTAAATAGTATAGTCTTGCTGTATCCTAAGGTTGAAGCATCCGTGCGCATTAAAACATGAAAAAGAGAAACACAGTAGGTCCGTGTCTGCAAGCCCAGTAGTATTCCCAAGAGTTATAAGAAATACAAGTAGCTGCAGCTTGCCATCCACATATGAAACTCATTTTCCTTCTCTCACTTGGTAGCAGAGTTTTACTGTCTTCAGATACTGTATTTCATTTCTTTTTCATTATATTGTTATAGTTTCTTCCCACTACAAAGGTAATATAACTATATCATCCAAAAGAGGAATAAAGAAAACAAGGGAGAGAGAGAAGTAGAAAAAGAAAGAAATATATATAATTATATATAATTATAAATTATATATAAATATTTATAATTAATTATGTAATATATATTATATATAATATATATTATATAAACCCTAACCCTAATATAAACCCTAATATAAATTATAAATTATATATAATTATTTATAATTATAATATATATTATATATATTTATAATATATAATTATAATCTATAATATATATTATATAATATATAATTATAATTATAATTATATAATTATAATATATGATATATAATATTATATAATTAATATATAATATTTATAATTATTCTTGGGCTTGGGGTAAGTGAATGTGGTTTCATTTGGAGGAATCTTCCTTTGGGTTTCTGTGTACACTTGGGTAAGACACTTGACCTCTAGGCCTATTTGTTCTTCAGTAAAATCGAGATTATCATGCTACATTGGAGAATTTTTTGAGAACCAAGAGAAATAATTGGAAGAATTTTTTTTTTTTGTGGTGCTGGGGATTGAACCCAGGGCCTTGTGCTTGCGAGGCAGGCACTCTACCAACTGAGCTATATCCCCAGCCCTTGGAAGAATATTTAAAATATTATTTCCATTTGCCTGATCCCCTCAGACAAATACAAACACGGTTTATATTTTTCCTTTCTTTCAAATATTTTTCCAGTGAATACAAATTTGATAGTAGTGAACAGGGTATAGACGTGACTTTTATCATGCTTTTAAAAATTTCTACTTTGAAACAATTTTAGATCTACAAAAAAAGTTGCAAAAATAGAATTCTTGTATCTCATGCATCTAATTTCCAGTGTGGTAACAACTTACATAATCATAGTACAATTACTAAAACTGAGAAGTTAACATTTATTCAATATTTTTACCTAAACTTAAACTATAGGCTTTATTTGGATTTCATCAGGCGTTCAACTAATGTCTTTACAATTGCTAAATGTCTTGAGGGAGATGGTTTGAGGCTATTCAAATATCCTGCTTCTTCTCGGACTTCATCCATTAATTTTAGCATTCTTCAGCACCTCTCGCCTTGCTGGGATAATTATTACTAAAGCCTTCTAGCAAGGATTTTCTATTTCCTTCTTCCCTTCTAGAATTATTCACTGAGACTGTCCTATAAAAAAGCACTGACCCTTCTTCCCCAGTTATTCATTCAACTATTATATCACTGTGATGTAATTTTATTATCCACTCTTATTAATTATTGTGTTGCTAACATTGTCCCAGCTTGGGGTCATTGGCGGTTAGTTTGGTTCTCATGTCCTTTTAACATGTCCTTCCTCACCATGTTCTGAACTCATCCCTACTTCTTGACACCACCAAATACCCCAAGTCCCTCTCCTAACTCTTTCCTGCCCCAGGCTTTTTGCTTTACCTTTTTTCTGTTTCCTTCCCACAGGTGTGATCGATTGCCACCAGTGCCCCAGGGCAATAATCTCTGTTCTTTTCACTCCAGATTAGGGTTTCCTTCCACTCCACAGGAGACATAGGGAGCAGGGTCTAAGTGAAATTTTGTGTCTCTCCCATAGCAATGGCTTTTGGTCTCCCCTTGGCCAGCACCAGGATGGGTGTTTTCTCAGGGCTCTTGAAGGGTTTAGGAGAGAAAATCCTCCACAAGGGCACTAAACTCCCTGTGCCTACAGTTCTCAGGAGCCTCATCCTATCCCACCCGCCCACATGTGGGTTCCACCACTTGCCAGTCATTCTTGTTGGTTCTAGTAGTGAGCACCCCAGAGGTGCCTGCCTATTCCCAGATTTTTGGTGAGTTGGTTGCTCTGTAACTTTAGCTATCTCATGTCCTTGAGAAAAGCTGAGATCTCATATTCTGTGTGCCTTTATCTTATTCTCAGGTTTAGAGTGATGTCCTCTCCAACTCCATATTGCAAGTGGAACCCAAGAGACCCAGCGTGACTTAGAAGCTTATATCCGCTCATCTTGGCAAATGTCCTGCCTCCCTGGGTCATGGGCCCAATCCTCATTAGCCTAACCTTCCTGCTTAGTAATCATCCTACAAACATTCACAACTCCCCAAGTGCTATTGGGCTGAACTTTTTATAATTACAGATTTGGTTAACCTTTGGACCTCTCTAATTCTTCAATAGCCGTTCCTTATTATGCTGGTCCAAGTCCAGGGAATCTTAGAATAACATCGCTAGCTCTCAGTGAAAATGCTGGCACAAATAGGTGCTGGGGGGGGAACTGTTAATGGATCCCAGGCCTGCCAGGATAGAGGAAACGCTGGTCAGAGAAGGGGAAGGAAATCCAAAACATTTGCATTCGCTGGGTGTTGAGTGCCTACTATGTGGCAGGCACACAGTAGACAATGGGAGTTACACGAATTGAAATGGCATGGGTCTTGTCTCCACTACCTCACATAAAAAATGATTACAATAAATTGTGATAAACACCTATACCAGAGGTATGTTCTAACGTTATAGGAAAATACGTAGGTAAGTGATTATTTTTCCCAGTGAGTTCTCAAAAATCAGAAAGGAGGAAACGCAGACCCTAAGATAAGGATTTGAGGACAAATAGGTTATTTTGGAAGTGATTCCCAAGAAATGTCAGCAGGAAAATAAGAAGAGAGACTAGAAAAGGAAGGAAACTAATAAAAGCTTTTTTATCAAGGGGACAATTCTGCTGGAGCACCTGAGAGCCAGTGTCCAACCTTTGGGTTATTCAGTCCCAAAGCAATCCTGCTGGTTATTGGTGAGGATTTCTGAGGCCAGGGAGAGGGACAAGCAAATTCCCCTGTGTTTGCAGCGAACCTCGCAGAATGGATTCTGCAGCCACAAAGCGCTCTAGGGCATAGATACCAGCTCTCCTGGACACTGGCAGTTGGAAATCAGGCTGATGCACAGATAAAGGTGCCTGGGGATACATCTGAGATGCTCACATCATCAGCTACAAGGTGATGCATTTGAATTGAGGCTTCCTTGAAGGACAAGTAGTAGGGAAGGCAAAGATATCCAGCAGAGAATAAGAGATAGCCATATTACATTGTATTCAAGAAAAGGGACACAATTTAGAGGTAATATGCTATGGTTTAGATTGTGTTTCATTGTGTCCTCCAATCGTCCTTATGCTGAAACCTTGGCCCCCAATGTGGTGATGTGGGAGATAATAAAACCTTTGAGGGGTAGGATGTAGAAGGAGGTAATTAGGCCATTGTAGGCATATCCTCAGTAGGGATGAATGAATTCTTGTAGGACCCCAGGCAGTTCCCATGAGAGCAGATTATTATGAAGAGAGTGATCCTGGCCACTGAACCTGGCTTCCTATCTCACCATATGATCTCTTTTGTACGTATTCCCCCACATTGTGATGCCATGTGCCACGAGGCCTTCACCAGCAGCTAGAAGATGGGGCTGCCCAATCTTGGATTTCCAGCCTCCAAAACAATGAACTAAATAAAACTCTTTTCTTTATTTAGTACCCAGCCTCGGGTATTTTGTTATAGCAGCAGAAAACAGAATAATGAGAATAGAATTATTGGAGATGTGGTAGGAAAAGCCAGTTTGTGGAGGACTTGATAGTTATTCTGTAAGAAAGAGGAACTATCAGAAAAGAGTAAAGGGGACAGGGAAAGAGAGTTGAAGGGGGAGAATGGCCAAGAATATGTTGTAACGATGTGTTTTCTGTCTTTCTCCCCCTCATATGCTCAGGTCTACTTCCACATACATTTTCAGAATGCCTATGTGTTGTATCTTACCTCATACTAGGACTTGGATTTCAAAGGAAAATAAGGCAAGGTCTCATCCTTGAGGGCCTGACATAACTGGGGTTTTCTCTATTCCAACTTCAAAGAAGAGACTCTCATTCTTTTCTTTACTCCCAGAGAGCCCACAGCATGCCTGGCTCAGAGCAGATCCTCAATATGCATTTGTGAAGGAATACATTAAAACAAGTCCTCATCCCTCAGCAATTAAAGCAGAAAAGAAAAGAACATTAAGAAGACCCAAACTCCAGTCCTATCCCTGACATAATTAGTTCCAGGAAAGTTGGCTTCCTCTTCTATAAAATGGAATAATAAAGCCAACCCTGCAGCAAAATTATGGAGGATAATAACAACTAACATTAATGAAGCATTGCAGCATATACAAAGAACTGTTTTGAGAATTTTACAAACATTAAAAGAATTGAAACTCAATACCTCCTATGAGTAAGATGTTATTGTTATTCTGGTCTTACAGATTTGGAAACAAAGGCACAGAGAGATTAAGTGCCTCCTATAAGTGACAGAGTTAAGATCCAAACCCAAGGAAACTGGACCCGATTCCCACACTCATAACTCCTAGTCACACTATGTCTCTACCCAGTAGCATACTGTAGTAGGTGACGAGGCAAGCTGTAAAACAAACACACTGTCTGGTCAGACCCCAGCTTCCCCAGGTCCTCCCCTCACCCAGATGTTCTCTCAGCATAGCATCCCAGGTCTCAGTGCTGCACCTGACCAACCTGTCAAAATCCATCTGCCTTGGTTGCCATCCCTTAAGATGCTACTTTCTAAATAAAGATAGCTGATATAATAAATTGCCTCTGTTTCCTGTCTACCAGCTAATGGAGACACTGCTAAGACATTCACAATTAAGTCTAGAAGAGACTATAGTGGCTTCATGAAATAAAACTTTCATTTTACAAATAAGGAAACTGAAGCTTAGAAAAGTTGAGTGATTTACCAAAGGTCACACAGCAGGTATATAGTTATTGGAACTACCCCCATACCCCCCACTTTTTTTTTTTTTTTTTTTTTGGTTCTCTTTCCTGAGGTCAAAATGCTCTTCCTCTCTTTCTCTTCCTATGAAGATCCTCCTCCTCTCTGAGGTCCATCTCAGTTCCTTCTACCTCCTTGATGGATGTCTTCTCCAATGCCCATCAACATTCATTTTCCTGGCTGGGCATAGTGGTCCATGCCTGTACCTAGTGACTCAAGAGGCTGAGGCAGGAGGATCACAGATATGAGGCCAGTCTCAGAAGCTTAGCAAGGCCCTCAGCAACTTAGCAAGACCCTGTCTCAAAATATAATATAAAAAGGGCTGGAGGGGCGGGGGATATAGCTCAGTTGGTAGAGTGCTTGCCTTGCATGCACGAGGCTCTGGTTTCAATCCCCAGTACCACAAAAAAAAAAGGCAGGGGGCTGGAAATGTGGCCCGGAGGTTAAGTTCTGGTGGGTTCAATCCCCAGGACTGAAAAAAAAAAGAATTCATTTTCCTTTCTTGTGCTCCCACACTGCAGCATTCCCACAGCACAGAGGTTGCTTCCTCTGTTCATAGCAAGCTGCTGACCTGCTGCTCTGCTACTGGTGCTGGGACTTCAGAGTGGGTGTGGTTACTTGGATGGTCAGAGGAGGCCCCACTGCTAATGTGATGCTTAAAAGAGACGAGGGAATGAGCAACAATCCTGGGGGAGAAGCACTCCAGGCAGGAGGACTGCATATGCCAAGGACATAGAAAAGACCCTAGTGGGGCAAGCTCAAGGCATAATTAGGAGGCCAAGGTGGGCGGAGTGGAGAGAACCAGAAAGGAGAGGGCTTGGAGATTAGCAGAAGAGGAGTTCTCATCAAGTAGGACTTAAAGATTTTAAAAGAGATGGAAATCATTGGGAGGTTTTAAGCAGATAAGTGACATGATGCAACTCACCTCTTGTAAGAATACCGCAACTTCTGTGTGGAAACTATGGTGCATCCACTCTATGGTGCCAGTGGAAGGTGAGGAAGAAGTAGAAAACCAGTTAGGAAGCCATTGTGCTAATTCTAGGGAGATATGATGGTGTCTTGAGCTAGGTGGACATGTTAACATGGCACAAGATTCTGGATAGATTTTGAAGACACGGCCAGCAGAATTTGTTGAGGACACGAGGGATGTGGAATCTGAGGAAAAGAAAAGCATAGGATGACTAAAAATTTTCAGCTTGGGAAACTGAAAGAAGGGAGTTGACATTCAGGAAGTTGCAAACGACTTCGAGAGGAGGTTTGAGAAGCAGAAAAGCAAGATAACTAAGGTATATGGAATAACTGAGATGCCCAGTAGGCCCTGACATGGAGTTACTCAGTTACATTGAAGAGTTCTGCACTCAAAGGGGAGGTGTGGGTTAGTTGTAAAATTGGTAGTTATCGGTATATAGGCTTATGGGTGGTATGTAAAGAAGAATATGAGCATGGATAGGCAAGAGAAGTTGCTGGAGGTGCTCCAATATTTTTAGGTCATAAGAACAAAGAAGAATCAGCTAATAACATGAATAAGAATAAACAAGCAGGTAGAAAGAAAATCAGAAGATCATAGAATCCAAGGGAAGGGGATGTTTCAAACATGAAAGAGGGATCCACACATATGCTTGTAGTTTGGATCTGGAATGTCTCTCAAGGCCCCATGTGTTAAAGTTTAGTCTCCAGGTGGCACTCTTGACAGTTGGTAGAAACTTTAAGAGCTGGGTCCTAGTCAGAGGTCCCCTCAAAGGAGATTGTGAGACTAAAGTCTCTTCCTCTCTTGCTCATTCATACCTAGCCATAGGTGAACAGCCCTCTTCAACCATATGTTGCTGATAGGATGTGCTGTGCTGTCTGTCACAGTCCCAAAGCAACAGGACCAATCAGTCATGGCCTGAAACCTTAGAAACTGTGAGCTAAAATAAACCTTCCATCTTTATAAGTTGATTATCTCAGGTATTTTGTTCCAGTCACGGAAAACTGACCAACACAACATGAGTTATTGGATTTAGTAGCATGGAGATCACTGGTGACCTTGACAAGAAAAGTTTTGATGGTATGAAATGAATGAGAACCCGAGTAGGTTTAAGAAATAATGGAAGGAGAGGAAGTAAGACAGTAACTATAGATATCTTCCCAAGAAATTTTGCTACTAGAGGAATAGAAAAATGATTTGGTAGCTGCATACTATGTGGAATTAAAAGACATTTTTAACAAGATTTTTTTAAGATGAAAGAAATCACGGCATGTTTATATGCATGGGAATGATCTTGAAGAAAGGGAAAACTAATAATGAGAGAGAGAGAAGAGAGTTTCCTGAAGCAGTTTTCTGTGAATGGATGGGAAGAGATAAATGTAGTTGATAAAGAAGAAATTGCCTGTAAAAGCAAGAACAATTTAGAACAGTCTGACCCTGGGAGCAGGAGGGGAGATAGAGTGATGGACACTGATGCAAGACTTGGGGTATATATGGCAACAAAAGCAGGTGAAAGTCCTCTTCTGGCTGTTTGTAGCTGCTAATGAAGGAGGAAAACAAAAACATTGCAGAGAACCAGGATGGGGAAGAGCAAGTGAAAGCTTGAGAAGAGTGAAAATAAGTGATATAATAAAAGTTATAAGTAAATATAACTAATAACAGTAAAGGGCCTAGATCAATGTAGTGGTGGTACTGCTGGACAGCACTAAGGACCCATCTGAGTTTGGTAAAACCAGCTAGCGCAGATTGGTGGTGTATTTTTCTCTGACCAGATTCAGTTCCATTGGTCTAAGTGTGGTATTGAGTGACAGCCTGATATAATTAAGATAGAGATTTGCCAAGTAATAATGTTAAGCATGAATGCAGGGTAGCAATTATAGTGATGAACCATAGGATCTATGCTGGACGTGAATGGAAACTTAGAATCAGGATGGTGAAGGATCACTTGATTGTAAGAACAGGTAATAGTTGAAAATGGGGTGTGTTTAACACCACCCACTATTCAGTGACTTAAAACAACAATAATCATTTTCACTTAAATGGTTGGAGTTAAACTGAGATCCAACTTAGGCTGGGTGTGGCTGGGCCTCCTTCAAGCTGCAAACTGAAGCAGGTTTCTTCCTGTCTCCCTCATCCTTCAGCAGGGTAGTCAGGGTGTTTTTCCCACTGTTTGCAACATGTCCAATTAGTGTCCATTGGCCAAAGTGAAAGGACAGAGCCCAAAGTATCGAGGAGAAGGAACTGCAAGCAAAGAGCAAGATCCTATGATTCAGAATACCTCCCGAAATTGGGAGTCTTAGGAAGTCACCCATGTTATTTTTGCATTGACTCACCTTGCCCTTAGGATGAATACCCATGGAAACAAGAGCCAAGCTTGAGAACTCCCAGGTATTTCTCTTGTCCTTTCTCTATGCAAAAGGTAGTGAGTCCCCTGCACAATAAAAAAAACATTAAATTGCAAATGTAGAATAATATTTGTAGAATGGAGGGAAGAAAAAGCAATAGGACCCTGGAACCCAAATCTCATGGTCAAAAGGGAATGTGTGCAGAGTAGCGGTACGTGGTCATGCAGGTGAGGCACTGCACACCCCAAGAGGT
>JAJEJO010003892.1:0-58838 GCA_020662805.1 Glaucomys volans
TTTTTTTTGTACTGGGGATTGAACCCAAGGGTGCTTAGGCACTGTGTCACAAATGCAACCCTTTTTTATATTTTATTTAGAGACAGAGTCTTGCTGAGTTGCTTAGGGCCTTGTTCAGTTGCTGAGACAGGCTTTGAACTTGTGATCCTACTGCCTCAGCCTCTGGAGTCACTGGGATGACAGGCATGCGCCACCATGCCCAGCCACTATTCTTTTTTGATAATAAAAATGTTCTTACAGAATTTTAGCATCAGCATAATAATCATAGAGTATTTCAAAGGAGAAATCTGATTATTCAGTCTTCTTATTGAATTCTATGTAAGTAGAAAGATATGTTCAGGACTTTATTTGATACAAAAGGTAATCTAATCCAAAAGTGTTTAAGAGACAACCTGAGATTTTAGAGATGTAAACAATTAGCACTGGGGTCCCTGAACTCAATGGGCACTAAATATTAGAACAGAAATATTAATAATGCTAAGGTGCCATTTTGCCACTGTAGTCAATTTTAACTAAAATATTAGGAAAATGAAGCCTTAGAGAAGTAGGATTTTCAGGCTGGAATTCGGGGAGATTTGAATAAAATTTAAAGTAATCACTGATCTTTTAAAAGCAAGTGGGTCTACAGAACTGCAATTCTTCAACATGGAGACACATCTGGGGAATGAAATGCTTTCTCTGCAGGGGATTCCGGGCACTCTGGGAACAAAAGGTAGTCCGATAAGGTGGGCCCTGCCTCCTCTCTTCTCTGGGTGCCTTCCTCCCACGTCTGCCTCTTTTCTGTGAAGGAAGGAGAATGTTGACTGCAAAGTGCCATCGCTGCTCTGTTGGGAAAAGCAGAGGAAGGTGGCCCAGAGGAAAGCGTGGAGCCCTCGCTGTCCTCCAGCTAACAGGAATGAGGCCGAAGTTGGTCAGCTGTACAAAGGGCCAGTACACCAGACCAGTCTTATGCGTATTCCAGAATTTCTGTTTCAGGTCCAAAAATATGTCATCCTTTTCCTGAAGAATGCTCATTCCAACGTAGAAGGCTGAGAGGGCGATGGGCCCTCAGAGCAGCTGGTCGCACAGCTCCTTGGTCAGGACCACGTTGCCGCGCGTGGCCCGGGCACTGCGAGCTCCAGCAGGTGCAGCCGCACCTAGTTGAAGTTGGCGTGGAAGGTCACGGCCAGGGTGGCCACGTGCGGCGTCTGGTGCCAGTCTGCGGGGCCGCCCCGCGGCTGCTGCTGGAGCGCGTCGCTGGCTGAATAGAGCCTAGCATAGAGCAGGATGTTGGTGGGCCACGTAGTGCCGGGCCGCAGGCACCAGCGCCGGCCACCAGCCAGCCATGCCGGCACCTGGGCGCCCGCTGCCTTCCTGCTCCGCCTGTCATTGGTATTTTGATAAGGTATGCATTAAGTCTGTAAATCTCTTGGTGTGGGGTATGGACATTTCAAGCAGTTTGACTTCTAATCATTGAACACAGGATGCATTTTAATTGTGTCTTCTTCAATTTCTTTCATCGGTTGTTTTATTATTTTTATTGTGACAATATTTTAACTGGGCTGGGGCTGTGTCTCAGTGGCAGAGCACTTTTCTACCATGTCAGAGGCACTGGGTTTTTTCCTTAATACAATATAAAATTAAATAAATAAAACAATTGTTAAAATGAGAGACTATTCTTTAAAAATTATTTTACCTATTTGGTTAAATTAGTACCTAGCTTCTTTACTTTTATGTAGTTATTATAAATGGTATTGAATAGTTGAGTTCTATTTTAGATTATTCACTATTGCTGAATACATGTTGTAAGTTTTAATAGCTTTTTAGTAGCATATTGGCTAGTAGCATATCCTGCCAGTATGTTTTATGTATATATATATATATATGTTATCTGCAAGCAGTGACAATTTGATTTCTTCTTTTCCAATTTGATAGCTCTTTAATTCTTTTTCTTTCCTAACTGCTAAGGTTAGGATTTCTAGCACTATAGTAAATAAATGAAGAGAATGAGAATTTTTTTCTTATCTTTTTTCATGGTCTTAGAGATAAAGTTTTCAATGTTTTCTCATTCATATCATATCAGTTACTGGGTTATTATAAATGGCCTTTGTACCAGGTATGTTCCTTGTATACAAAAACTACTCAGCATTTTTATCATGTAGAGATGTAGAATTTTATCAAATGCTTTGCATAAATTAAGATGACATATGGTTTTTTTCCCTCAATTTGTTGATATGGTATATAATCTTTATTCATTTGCATACACTGAAGCATCCTTACACCCCAGGATGAATCCCATTTGATCATGCTGAATGATCTTTTTTATGTGCTGAAGGATTTGGCATACTAGTTTTTGTTAAAAATTTTAACATCTATGTTCATCAAGGATATTAGTCTATAGTTTTATTTTTTGTTTTATCCTTATCTGATTTTGGAATAAGAGTAATGCTGACCTCATAATATGCTTTTGAAAGAATTCCCTTCTCTTATTTTTAGAGTATGTTAAGGAGGTGTGGTATTATTTTTATGTAAGTGTTTGATAGATTTTAGCTCTAAAGCTATCCAGTCATTGGCTTTTCTTTGATGGGATTTTTTAAAATTACTAAACACTGGAAGATTCAAAAGCGTAGTGGGCAAATAAAAACAGGATAAAAACTTGCCGTAAGTGCTTGAATTTCACATGTTGTCTCTCCTCTGTTACCTTAAACTTTGGGTTGGACTCAAGTCTTCATGTGGACCTCTTAATCAATTAAGGAATTGGCTAAAACTTCTCTCTTCAAATCTGAAGGCACTGAGGTAGAAATAACCAAGATATTGTCAATATTTCCAGGGACATCATAATAAACAGATTGTCAACCACAAAGTTATACAACTCCCTGGTCTAGACTACCAGACTGACACCTAAAAGTCTCTTATCATTGGCCCAGACCTAAATCAAGACTCCATCATTGTCTTAACTCCATCTTGCCTTTCTGACTCATCCTTCCTCTGAGTCATTCTCTCCTGTATTCACCTTGGATTCCAGAAATAATAGGTCAGATCCATGAACATCTGGTGACAATAGTCAAAATACACCCCAGGCAGCATGGACCCAGGCTCTGAGTGGCCTGTGCTCAGATAATGATCACCATAGCACAGTGTGAAAATAATGCTTGATGGTACATACTGTTGTTCCAATTCCTGCTTTTGTTCCTTCTCTGAAAATCTTGATGCTCTCCTCAGTATCCCAAAGATAGGTCTGAGGATGCAGGACCATCTTGTTTATTTCTAGTATTGCCACACTGAGAATAATATTCCTTTCTTGTGTTTACCACTATTGTCTCTTGTTTGGTCAAATGGAGAGATGTTGAGAATGATCTGATGGTACTCCCAGAGTCTGCTCAACCTGGTCTTGGTCTCTGGCAATGACAATACTTTAAGTACCTGGAAGAAAACTTAACTTAAAATAAATTTATGGGAGGGAGTAGAGAAAATAATCGCAACTACCATTTTTGTGTTCTTATATCATCAATAATAATAGATAACAAAAATAAAGATAGATGAGAATTAAATTGATCTGGAATCTGTTGGCAGAAATTAATAAGAAACAGTTACAGCTGTTTCTAAATGACAGAATAGATAAGATTACTTTCTTTCTGCTCCCTGGCATGAAACCAAGGAAGTCAATAGGCAGTTTGTCAGCAAGTTGGGTGAACCAAAGTAAAAAGGAGGAGTACTATGCTGGAATTTAATACGGGCCATTCACTGCAGGTTGGGGACTCAGGAGGTTGGATACAATAAAATGAAGAATTCTCCAGTGCTACCATTGTTGGAGGCACCAACCAGAGAGATCTCTCAGCAAGCAAAGTTGAGGGACAGGGAATTTAAAGGAACCTATGTTTTTGGGAGGCCTGAGGCATACCTGGGTACACAGTTTAGAGAGCAAATATAGTTCCAACTAAACTGACAGGCATGCTGCAAAATATCCTTGTGTGGGAAAGAAGCCACCTTTTCTCCAGGCTGTGTCCAGAGGACAAGGAAGGAACCATTCAGCAGCCATGGTGTGAAGATCAGCAGGTTAGGGAGTCAATTTCAAGCAAACCCAAATTTGACTTGAAATACAGGCCTGAAAAACACTCAATGCATGACACACAATGAGCTTATGTGACCAGGAGAAAATCAAACATGAAGAGAGGTTTATACAGTGGAAAAATGGTCATGAAAACCCACTTTGAACTCCCACTTACCCATCCAATATGGCTGCTGGCAGGACCAGCTGGGAGAGATGCATCTGGCCAGGAAACTAAAAGGTCAAGGGTGTGAGAGACTGACTTTGGAGACTGAACTTGAGACCAGAAAAGTGGGGTCCACATGGAACATAATGGACTAAGAATTGGCTCTCCATCACATGAAAGGAATCAAGGGGAAATCCCTGCAGTACAGCCCTTCATCCCAGACCAGAAATTGCTGGGCTCTGGACTGCATTGATTTAAAGTCTCCAGATGCATTGGCATTCAGTGAAGAACCTGAAGCTCACCTAAGCCTAAACCCCACCTTCAGAATTCTGCCTATAGGATTACCTTTCACTCCTAAGAAATCCTACATAACATTGCGTGAAAAAGGAAGCTGAGAGTCTTTTGTACTCCAATGGACACAATTCTGTAATTTTCATTAAGGTTTTTCTTTTCTCTGTTTAATTGTGGCCTTAATTATTCATGGAAATTTATGCACATTCATATTTGTTTATTTCTTATTTCTAGGATTTTTGAAACCAATCATTTTTCATTGATCACTATTTTGCAAAGTAGAATGTTTGATTAGTATATTTCAGTTTTTGTATTCTTTAATTTATTTTTTAATTTTAAAAATTTTTACCTTATACAAATATTTTTTTAACACCTATTTCCCTTGATTCTCTTTCTTGTCATCTGATAACAGTTAATTTCTACTGTTCTCTCTTTAACTCTTCCTTTAATGTTTTGCTTCTATCTCCATCACATCCTACATCACTTCTGTTCTCTCTCAGGCCACCATTCAAAATTGTAACCCCTATTGCAAGCTTACTATTTTTACTGTGGGCAGTTACTGATAATATCATTTCTGTTTATTGTTACAGTTACTATTACAGATGTCACAGCAGGAACTGTTTGGTTTAATGCTGTATATTGTTTCCATTGTTTTTTGTTATTATTTGTCTCCCTCTAAATGGTGAGGTACCAGTCTACAGAGTAGAATATTTACTGTCTCAGATCCTTATGGTCAGATGGACAGACACATAAACAACATGGAAAACAAGGGAAAAAATAACCCCAAACAAATCAAGATACTTCAATAACAGAACCCATCAACACCACAGTGGAAGAAATGTCAATGAAAGAATTTAGAATATGTATAGTTAAACTGATCTCCTAGATGAAGCATGATGTAAGGAGTGAAATCAGAAAGAAAACACAGAAAGTAAAAGATCACTTCAACAAAGAGATAGAGATTCCGAAAAAAAAGCAGAAATCCTCAAAATGAAGGCATCAATAAAACAAATGAAATTCAATGGAAAGCATCATCAACATACTAGACCACTTGGAAGACAGAGTTTTAGGCAATGACGACAAAATATATAATCTTGGAAATAAAGTTGACTATGGGAAAAGGTGTTAGGAGACCTAAACAGAACTTCCAAGAAATATGGAATAATATGAAAAGACAAAATTTAAGGTTTATTGGGATAGATATGGCTTAGAGATACAAACCAAGGTAATGCACAATCTTTTCAATGCAATAATGTCAGAAAAATTTCCCTAAAGACTGTAAAGCAAAATCACATACAGGATGCTTACAGGACCACAATCACGCAAAATTGCAACAGATCCACACCAAGTCACATTATTATGAAAATGGATGACATACAGAATAGGAATAGTATTTTAAAGACTGTCAAAGAAAAATGACTGACCACATTCAGAGGAAAATCAATCTGGACCCTGATTTCTCAACCCAGACCCTCAAATATAGGAGGTCTTAGAATTATGTATACCAAACTCTGAAAAAAATGGGTAAATCTTGTCTTACAAAACATATTCAATAAAATATTTCATGAAATGAAATTTAAAAAGGGAAAACTGCAAAGGGAGGAACTACACTAGAAGGATAATCAATCAAATGAGAAATTAATTCAAATTAAAATCAAGAAACACATCAAAATGACAGGGAATAAAAGTCATTTTTCAATAATAACATTGAGTGTAAGTGGCCTAAACTCATCAACCACAGGACCTAGACTAGCAGATCGGATTAAATAACAAGACCCAACCATATGCTGTCTCACCTCCTAGGTAAAGACATTCACAGACTGAAGGTAAAACAATAGGGAAAAAAGCATATCATTCACAAGGATCTCATAAACAAGCGTTGGTTTATATCTTCATATCAGATAAAGTAGAGATCAAGCCAAAGTTAATCTGAAGAGAAAAAAAGAATCCCATTTCATACTGCTTAAGGGTATCATGAGTCAACAACCCTTAACAATCATAAATATGCTCTGAACAATGGAGCATATGTACATCAAATGATCCCTTCTCAATTTCAAGAATAAAATAGATTACAACACAATAATATAAGGTGAATTTAACATACCTCTCTCACCACTGGATAGCTCTTACAGACAAAAACTAAATAAAGAAGTTAGAGGATTAAAAATACAATTGATAATTTAGATTTAACAGACATACATAGAATATTTCATCCATCAATGACTGAATACATTTTCTTTTCAGGAGCACATGGATCCTTCTCTAAATTAGACCAAGATATTTGGTCACAAAGCAACTCCTAGCAAAAACAAATAATAGAGACAATACCTTACATTCTATCAAATCATAAAGATTCCTTCAAAATTACAAATCAATGATAAAATATAAAATAGAAACTAACACCTGGAGAGTAAATGGTAAGCTACTAAATGACCAATGGATGGCAGAAGACATCACAGATGAAATAAAAACTAATTAGAGGTAAAGGAGAATAGTGCCACAACATATCAAAATCTCTGAGACACTATGAAGGCAGATCTAAGAGGAAAGTTCAGTGCATTGAGTTCATTCCTTAAAGGAATAGAATGTCACCAAATAAATAACCTAACACTACATACCAAAGCCCTAGCAAAAAGAAGAACAAATCAACACCAAAAGCAATAGAAAACAAGATATAATCAAAATCAGAGCTGAATCCATGAAATTGAAACAAAAAAAAAACTGAAAAGAGAAAGAGTTGGTTCTTTGAAAAAAGAGATACAGAGGGAGAAAACACAAACTACTAAATTTCATTCTTGATAAAAAAGGAAATAACACCACAGAGACTACTGAAATACAGATGATAATCAAAAACTTTTTATACTCATATATATTCTCTCTATATAATATTAAAGTATATATATATATACTCTATGTATATACTCTAATAGAATTGAAAATATTGAAGACATCAACAAATTTCTAGAGATATATGACTTTACCAAATTCAATCAGGAAGGTATAGAAAATTTAAACTTATCAAATGTAAGCAATGAAATTAAAGATACCACCAAAAACATACCTATAAAGAAATGCCTAAGGCCCGACAGATTCTCAGTGGAGTTCTACTAGACCTACGAAGAAGAACTAACATCAATCCTCCTCAAATTATTTCATGAGGCAGAAAATGAGGGAAACTTAGGAACTCATTCTGTGAAGTTAGTATTTCCCTGATACCAATACCAGAAAAAGACCCAGCAAAGATGGAAAACTTCAGGCTAATATGAACAGAGATGCAAAAATTCTTAATAAAATGCTGGCAAACTGAATACAATAATATATTTTATAAGATAGCGCACCTTGATCAAGTGGGGTTCATCCCAGGGATGCAAGGTTGGTTCAACATATGGAAATACAAATATATAATTCATCATATCAATAGGCTTAGTAATAATAATCACATGGTTATCTAAATAGATGCAGAAAAAGCATTGACAAAACACAGCATCTGCTCATGTTCAAAACACTAGAAAAACTACAGATAATAGGAACTTATCTCAACATTGTAAAAGCTATGTATGTTAAACTTAAGCAAGCCCAACATCATCCTTAATGCAGAAAAATTGAAAGCATTCCCTATTAAAAAAAACCTGGAGGAAGACAATGATGACCACTTTGACTACTTATATTCAAAATAGTCCTTGAAACTGTATCCAGAGCAATTCAGCAGAAGAGAGAAATTAAAGGGACACAAATAGGAGAAGAACTCAGACTATCCCTATTTGCTGATGACATGATTCTATATTTAGAAGACCCAAAAAACTTTATCATAAAAGCTCTGGAACTCATAAATGAATTCATAAAAGTAGCAGGATGTAAAAATAACACCATTATCACCTGCATTCCTATGCATCAGTAATGAATCAAATAAAAGAGAAATTAGGAAAACTAGCCCATTCACAGTAAGCCTAAAAAATATCTGGGAATGAATCTAACAAAAGAGGTGAAGGTCTACTACAATGAAAACTACAGAACACTAAAGAAAGAAATTAAAGAAGACCATGAGAGATTGAAAGATCTCTTATATTCTTGGATAGGAAGAATTAATATTGCCAAAATGGCCATACTTTCAGATGTAATGTTGTATTGTGTTAATTGTGAAAAGCCCTGCCTTACCTGAGCTGAGATTCTGCCTTCCACCTTACTCCATGTTAAATGGCTCCAAAATAGGCTAGACATTAGCTCATTTAAAGTTGTGTTCAAAAAATAGATTTTTGTTGTATTACTGTGATCAGATAATATATAACTAAATAGAGGTTCAAGATTATAAAAGTCATTTTCATTTGTCTATTACACAAACTGAATATGTTTTTACTCTGTTAATTTCATTTTACACTTTCTGTGCAAACTTTATAACTGTTGCC
This sequence comes from Glaucomys volans, assembly GCA_020662805.1. NCBI lineage: Eukaryota > Metazoa > Chordata > Mammalia > Rodentia > Sciuridae > Glaucomys > Glaucomys volans. The sequence continues at coordinate 8,888 of JAJEJO010003892.1, forward strand.
TGTTAGTGTTTTGCAGAGGTGTTGCTTCTAAAAAAAAGAAAAAAAGAAATTCTGGGTTAATTTGAGGTAATAAGACATCACCTATAGGACAGATAGACAAATGATATATAATGCTGACTTCCAGTACTAATATAAAATCCAATTTATGAAAGGAGTATCTGTAAAATTATAGATATTGAAGTCATAGCCTGTTATTCCCTTTTTAGGACTGGTGAAACTGACTTGATGGATTTTTTTTTTTTTTTTTTGGAACCAGGGATTGAACTCAGGGACGCTCAGTCACTGAACCACATTCCCAGCCCTATTTTGTATTTTATTTAGAGACAGGGTCTCACTGAGTTGCTAAGGGCCTCGCTAAGTTGCTGAGGTTGCCTTGGAACTCACGATCCTCCTGACTCAGTCTCCCAAGTCGCTTGGATTACAGGCATGCGCCACCATGCCCGGCTTGTTGATGGATTTTTAAAGCCAAAAACTTGGAGACCAAAGTCAGGGAAGTAAAATGGGCAAGGAAAAAGCAGCCAACATTTTGGCCCTTGTCCTCTAAGGTCAGCCAGGACCCAGAGAACAACAGGACCCCTCTTGTAGCCTGTGACTCTGGTGAGTCACCTGATCTGCTGGTCAGGGAGATCAAGAAGACCCTAGAGAACAGGAAGCAAAACATAACACATTCTTCAAAGGGGAGGGTCATTGGAGAAATGTCTCTGATGCTTCCATGAGAAGCCATGAATGGTCAGCCAGATCATGACCCATCCTGGAAAATGGTACCACTGGTAGAGGAAAGCTAAAGGAGCCAGGAGGCTTCACACATGTCCCCAAGAGTGACCTCTGACTAATCTGAGCTGAGTCTTAAGATTAGATAGGAACAAGGTTAGTTTTGACCATCTTAGTCTTAAACACCTGGCAGGAAAGTAGAGCCTAAAAGCACAGAATTACATCAAAATTCCAAAGAAAAAGCAATGGTTTTTAATGTAACTTCAGATGTACACTTGTGTCAGCCCTACTATAAGTAAGTAAAAGCTGGAGGCTATAAAGGAAGGATTCTTGTGTGAGAGTGCCTAATAATAAGAGTCACAAAGGACTCTATAGTTGCAAATTTGTCCTGAGATAATTTGAGTTTGGTTTCATAGACCTACAAATCTTCCTAACCTCCTACATTGATGTACTTGATCTATTTTTTTACTGATTCAATTATGAGTAGCTGTCCTCATAATTTTCAGAGACTGGTTGAAATACTAATTGTTTTTTTTGTTTGTTTTTTTGGTACTGGGGATTGAACCCAGGGGCACTCCACCACTGAGCCACGTCCCTAGCTGTATTTTTTGTATTTTATTTAAAGACAGGGTCTCACTGAGTTGCTTAGGGCCTCGCTAAGTTGCTGAGGCTGGCTTTGAACTCGTGATCCTCCTGCCTCAGCTTCCCAAGAGCTGGGATTACAGGCATGCACCACCACGCCCGGCTGAAATACTAATTGTTTTTGTGCTAAATATTTGCCAAAAAGTAATGTTTTGTTGTCTTTCTTGTCTTAACATGATCCCTGACCTATATATGCCTTGTTCAATCACTGCCACTGTGGACCACTGGACAGTTTTGACCTGAATGACCTTAAATGTCCATGCCCAACGTGACATAAAACAAGGACTTTGGGTTACTTACTGCAACTTCAGTTCTTTTCATCAGGAAGCTGTTTGGAGATATTATCACCCATGTTTTTCACAGAAATGAAATGTAGAAAACGAAATGGGGAAATGTAATAGTGGTCCACTTCATGCTTTGAATATAACCCTTGATGCACTGCCACTGTAACTTATTTTTAAAATGGACATGTATATTTCTGTTTCTGTCTTCCTGCTCCTCCCTAAACTCTCTCCTCCCTAATCTCAGAGGAGTCAGGATTACCTTCATTCCACATCCTAGGCAAAGTTATCTGGCTCTGAGTACACACCCACCATAGGAATGAAGCAATTCACACATTAGGGATCACACCAAAAAATCTCAGAAAGACTATCTCCAAAATTAAGGAGTGAATTACAACTCCTGACAGAGAACAAGTGGAATGCAGCCTACTATGAATCACCTCTTTAAAAACTCCCTGTTCCTGTTGATGGGCAGAATCACAGCCTTTGGGACAGGAGTCCCCTGTGTTTCTCCTTTGAGGGCAAAACAATATAACTTCTTTTTCCTTTTCCTCAAAAGCATGCCTATACTACCAAAACTGATATACAGATCTAATACAATTCCCATTAAAATGCCAACAATGTTCTTCATAGAAATAGAAAAAGCAGTCATGAAATTCGTTTGGAAAAATAAGAGGCCCAGAAAACCCAAAGCAATCCTTAGCAAAAATGGTGAACCAAAAGGCTACAGAATACCTGATCTTAAATTGTATGACAGAGCTATAGTAACAAAAACACATGGAAATAGCACCAAAAAGGCATGGAGACCCAAGGGTATAGAATAGAAGACACCAAGACATACCCACATAAATACAGTTACCTCAAACTAGACAAAAGTGCTATAAACATACATTGGAGAAAATGCTAGTGACTATACAAGAAATGGTGCTGGGAAAACTGGAAATCCATATGTAGTAAAATGAAATTAAACCCCTATTCTCTCACCCTGCAAAAAACTCAACTCAAATGGGCTGAAGGACCTCTGCATTAGACCAGTGACCCTGTGCCTCTCAGAAGGAAAAGCAGGCCTAATTCTCCATCATGTTGGCCTAGGATCAAATTCCTCAACAAGACTGCTCAAGCTCAAGAAGTAAAATTAAGATTCAATAAATGGGATGGCATCAAACTAAAATCTTCATAACAAAGGGAACAATCAAGAACATGAAGAAAGAGCCTACACAGTGGGAGAAAAATCTTTGTCACTTGTACCTCAGATATAGCTTTAATTTCCCGGATATATAAAGAACTCAAGAAACTTAACACCATAATTAAAAAACCCTATCAATAAGTTGTCTAAGGAACTAAACAGACATTTCACAAATATATGAAAAAATGATCAACATGTCTAGCAATTGGAGAAATGCAAAGTAAAACTAAAATGAGATTTAATTTTACTCCCATCAAAATAGCAATTATCAAGAATACCAGTTTCAGTAAATATTGGTGAGAATGTGAGAGATAGGGTACACACATACATTGCTGCGGGGATGGCAAATTCTTGCAATCACTCTGCAAAGCAGAATGGAGTTTCCTCAGAAAATTTGGAATGAAATCACCAGTTCAGCAAGTTGTTCCACTGCTCGGCATATACCCAGAGAACTTAAAAATCAGCATATTACATCAATGCTTATTACAGATGAATTTATAATAGCTAAACTATGGAACCAACTTAGGTGCCCTTCAACAGATGAATGGATAAAGAAAATGATATATATATATGTATATATATACACACATATAGATATGATATATACATATATGATATACATATATACACACAATGGAATATTAATCAATCATAAAGAAGAATGAAATTATGACATCTGCCAGTAAATGGATGGAACTGGAGACTACCATGCTAAATGAAATAAGCCAATCCCCCAAATTCAAATGCCAATTATTCTCTCTGATATGTGAATTCTAACATAATAAGGATGTGGAGGGAAGAATAGAAGTTCACTGGATTAGACAAAGTGGAATGAAGTGAGGAGAGGGGGGATGGGAATAGTAAAGACAGTAGCATGAATCAGACATTACTTTCCTGTGTTCATATGTTTGTATATGAATATATGACTAGTATAACTCAATATCATGTGCAACCACAAGAAAGGAAGTTTATATTCAATGTGTGTATTATATGTGAAAATACACTCTAGTGTCATATATTTCTGAAATGAACAAATAAAAAATGAACCACATCTCAAAACTGATTATTGTTCAGGATTTTGTCTACCTTCTGCAGATACAAATAGTAAGTTTTATTTCCAATTTCCCTTTTGTTAAGAGGGTGGACCTGAATTTCCAAAACAAAGTAGAAATCAGATTAAATAGCACTGGGTAAAGCTCTGTATGGTTTTCCTCTGTTCCCTCACTTCTACTCTTCTCTGCTCTCCACCAGGCTATGTGCCCAGGGGAGTTGATCCATATGGACTCCACATGACCTGCCTTATGCTCTGGCTTCTGCTTGGGTCAACAGAGAGCTTCAGTAGAGATCCAATAAGGAAAAAGAGCAAGGTGAGTTTATTCCTCCACTGCTAATTCTAGGTTGATTCCTCTTTTAGTAAATTAACAGATCCTGTGGAAGGTCAGGCTTGGCACATCTCTCCCTCTGTCTCTGTTCACCTCTATCTCCCTTCTTCGCCCTGTGAGGCCTGGTGTGTAAATGTCTTCCTGTTGAGCCTTGAGGTTTTGCACTATTGTGGATGGTTTCCTTACATTTTTCTATGTTCTTCATTTATCATATGGCACTGAATTTTGGTCAGTGTATCTTCATTTCATGTTACCATGAATTATGCCAGCACTTTATTATACCAGCACTATATTAATTCATTAAATGAGAACAATTATTAATTTAAGCTGTAGGAGACCTACTGATTGCTGTTATTCAATAAAATTTTAGGGATAGGGAGAACCTTGTCATTTTAAGAGAGTCTATTTTAATCTAATTTGAAGGAAGCACAAAAATATATTCTCAGGTTCCTGAAAGATTTAAAGGATAGCTAAATCATATCCAGTCTGGTTATGTCTAATCACGATCACACTATGCATGAGAGACAATCTTATCATTTATACATTCCTAGTCTTCCAGTGTTTACTGGGTGCACTTTATATGATCAAGATTGTGAAGGTACATTCATGTGTGACCTTGGGGGCTTGCAAGCCTAATAGGCAGGATTATACATAATCACATCACTAAGCATATAAACCAAATAAAAATTGACATGCAAATGGTGACTAGAAGTCTTCAAAGCATAAGCTGTTGTGACCATACCCTGTGACACTTACAGGACAGATATTAGTATTCCAATATGTATATATAAAAGCTAAGGTTCAGACTTCTCCAATTTTACTCTGCTAGACAATTGCATAAGCTTGACATGAACCCAACAGCTTGTGCAGCTGCTCTGCCAACAGGAACAGAAATGTGGTCAAAGACATTATGCATAAATTTTTTTATTTAATGTCACAAGATTTTGGAGACTGACTTTGGGGCTATAAAGCTCAGAGACAGCTTCTTGTCAGAGATGAGACTGGAGCTGGAATTCCAAGTTCCTCCCAGTGGTGAGCATAGTATGGAGTATGTGATCTCACATTGGTTATGAAGAGTGTCTACTGTGAAAAAGTTTCTTCAGAGCAGCCTCATGTCTTGGTTTCTCAGACTGTAGATGAAATGACTTAACATTGATTTAACATGTACATGACAGAAATCACAGCATCTTTTATGCTGTCACTGGATAGAGGTTGGAAGTACTTTCCCATGACTGTCCCATAGTACAAAGAAACAACTGTGAGATGAGACCCAAATGGGGAGAAGTCCTTGTATACACCCTATTTGGATGGAGCATGGAGGACTATCAAAAAGATAGTAATGATGCAGTAATGGCACAGAGAAAACCCCAAACCTTAGGTCCATCATCTTCATGTTCAAGTGTATTTAAGAACAGGACAGCTTGAGCAGAGGGGAAATGTCACAGTGGAAGCTGGCCACTTCCTTGCTGCTACGGGAACAGACGTGCTGTGAGCAGAGTATGAGCAAGGTCATTGGTGTTTCCAAACACTCAGGATGAAACCACCAGAAGGATGCAAGATCACAGGCTCCTGATGATTGTGTAATGAAGAGAGTGGCTGATGGCCACACCTTGATCACATGCCATTGCCACCAGCATGTAGCTGTCTGTGTTACCCAAGGCTATCATGAAATAAATCTGTGTCAGGCATCCCCCAAAGGAGATGGCTTTGCTGCTCCAGGGATTGTTGGCCAGCATCTTAGGATGGTTATGGAGGAGAAGAAGATGTTGACAAAGGAGAAGCTGGCAAGGAGGAAATACATGGGGTTGTGGAGGCAACTGTCAGAGAGAAAGGCAAAAATGATAAGTAAGTTTCCCACCAGTGTGATGTGGTAGATGAACAGGAAGAGGACAAAGAAGAAATCCTCCTGCTCCTGCTGCCAGTGACTCCCAATAGGATGAACTCCATGGTAGAAGTCTTGTTTCCTTCCATCATGGCTCCTCCAACATGAAAGGTGAGAAAAGTCCAGAATTATTAGTGCCATTACTGTGCATTGTGATTTTCCATATGCAACACGTCTGACCCAAGCGATCAGCTTTCTCTACACCTGCCTTTACAAAATCCCGAGATACTCAAATTTTGGTTAAATATTCCTGTTGGTCTCTGGAACTAACTGACATTCACCCAGGCATTCATGTATGAAAAGTGAATAATATGTGAATCAGAAGTGCTTGACCTCCCCTATCAAGCACACCATAAACACCCAGGACTAAATCATTTCATGATTAAATCTCATATTCCATGGTGTAGCATCTTTGTTATACCTTAGGGGAAAATAATAAATATGTGACAAGTACAGTTTATTCATTCACTTATTCGCTGTGTAAGGCATAATTCCTGCTGTCCAAGACCTGATAATTTAATGGTCAAGCCTGCATTGCACCCTAATTTTATTATATATGATAAGAAACAGAGAGCATTTTGGAGTTCTTGAATATATCCTATAGGGCAAAGGATTTGTTAGTAGAAGGACTGGCCTGGAAATGTGGAATTGTTCCATTAGCCAAACAAGGAATGGTCACAGAACCAATAAGGTAATGAATGTGTACACTAGTATTGGAAAACTGGAAATAATATGAGTCACTGTGTTTAGGTTCCACCAAAATCAATCCAGTAAATTTTCTCGCCCCCATGTCCCATTTTGAAAGTAGACTTTTAGTACCTCATTTAAGGGGTTTTATATCTGACAAGCCCTCAAATATACAGAATTGCCATGCTTTTCTCTTCAGTATTATTTCTGTTCTTAATTATTTCACGTTGTGATTCATGCAACTCCATAGTACCTACAATTGCTGTTCCATAAGCACTCAGGTCTATTTTTTCAGGCCTGATCTCTTCTTCTCTTATTTCCATGTCCAGTCATTTGGGCAACATGTATGGCCAACTCCACTCAGTATATATCTAGCCTAAGAAGACTGCAAGTTTTGCAGGAACAGGATATCATATATTGTTTATTTTTGATTTCTTCAGATTGATAATGGTAAAGTGTTCATTGCAAACACCAATAAGCTTTCCCTCAATATTTCTTATGTGAAACCTTGGTTAATTGCATTTCCTATGTGTAGGATGCTCACCAGGACAATCTCCCGATTTAGCTTTCATGAGTGCCTTTGTTATTTTGATACTTATTTTAATATAATATTTATATATGTCTGCCTTTCTACTTCATGTCTCAGTTCTTTTGCTCACACCTCCATACTCACTGAAATATTGTTAGTTCTCCCTTCACTGCTCCACTGCAGGTTCCTTCCTGTCCCATCTTGTATCAAGGACAAACTAAGTATGAGAGACTACAAGCTGCTTGCCAAATCCATGCTAGACTTTTCTTCTTGGACATGCAACTAGACTACATTTACCAGACTCCCTTGTGTTGAGATTTGGTCATATGTGTGAGTTCTAGCCAATCCACTTATGTGATCCATTTCTGGGCTTCCTCTGCTCTTGCTTTTGCCAAGGCATTCAAATGTGTAGGATTATGAGCCTGTACCCTAGTTCTTCACATCCAGGAGAGACACCTACCATGAAGAATACCCTCCTGGACTGCTACTTACGAGAGATGAAATCTTTTATTCTCTTAAATCCATTTTACATTTTATGAGCAATTGGTGGCAGTAATCTGAGTTTTTTAAATAAATAATTCAATATTTCTATATTTTCCCACTTTAAAACTAATTAAATCTTCAATTAATTCATTCACCAATTCTCAGTGTTTCCTATAGTCATATGTGAATTATATGGTAGGCATGGGGATGTAGGTCTCCTTTTCTGTCAAGTTCATCAGGCTGTGCTTTCTCATCTCCAGATCTAAAGCAGTTTGAATTTGTTTTTTAAGATATCTTTTCTCATCTTCAGCTATAATTTATATATCTCAGATTTTGAAGGGTTCTATGAACCTGGTGACTCAGAGACTATGTTTATTTCATATGATAATGAAAGTTAAAATTTCAGAGGTTGGACTCTAAGCAACATGGCACACTAAGCTGATGTTGACAAGTCCCATTCTTTTTAAAATACATATAAAGTTTAGAGAAACGTAAACATAAACATCCCACCAAGAACAGCCAAACTTAAAAGAAAGAGATGGGCACACCAGGTTGAGAGGCAAAAAGAAAATTCAGAACAAAAATATAAGTCATGGTTGATGCTGTCTGTGGTGGCCCCTTGGGGATTGTGATCAAGAATTAGGTGGGCTCTCAGGGGTGGGTATTGGGGTGTTTGTGCCATTTGGTAGAGTAGCTGTTGCCACAGAGCCACATAAGCATAAAAATTAGTAGCCTGCATAAAATGCTTGAAGTATTAGCCTATTGGTGAAAAAAGCACTAAAAAGAATTTGCTAAGTAACTATTGTAAACAAAAGATATTATTCATAGAAAATGTGATCATGTACAAATAAATCCATGAAATCTCTGGATGAACAAAGAGATTTTGACAATTTTGTTAGTTATAAATATTTATGTAAAAAATTGATGCTATATTTAAGTAAATTAAAAAATATAATTTCAAAAAACTCCTTATTAAAAATTGTAGAAAAATTTGAGGAATATAGAACTATTCTAATTAGAGTTCCAACACAGTATTCCAATATTACTATTTTTATCTTTACAATTATGATGTTTAATTCTACAAATGTATTTTCCTACTCCTAAAATAGTAAAAAAATAACTTTAGCATGATAGTTGCCTAACATAAATTAAAACACAATTTAATGAAATGGAATTTTATGAGTTTAAACTGAAGCAAATATTTGACATTTTCTTTAAATTAATTTGCTGTTCATGCTCTGCTGTTTTGATAGCCAGCAAGCTTTGTTTTATTGTTTACTGCATTGGGTTCTCAAACTTGCTAGTAGAGAAACAGAAACTGAGGGATCCAGGGAAACCAGGTTCCGAGGGTCCTCCAGGCCCACACTCTTGTTCCATTGACAGAAAAAATTGGCAACATTTGGGCATGACATTGTTTAACAAAACTAGGACATCCACTGCTACATCCCAGGCAAGTCTGGAATATCCACCTCCATGCCGACAGCATTTTTATCATATAAAAAACCCAATTTCTTTTCCTAATCTGAAATCAGTCTCAATGTCCATTCTATATATAAATTCTAAACTGTGCAACTTTTTGTATAGTGTAAAATCATCAATAAAATTTAATGAACAACAAAAAAGAGAGTTGGGGATATAAAGAATGTTCATGGAAAGCCTCATTATAGAAATATCAATTACTTCCCAATTAATCTCTGAATTCAGTGAAATCTCAATCCAAATATCACAGGTTTCTTTTAAATATAAAATTTATCAAACTGTTCCAAACTAAAACAATTATGGAAGGACTGTAAGGAAGAAGGAATGGGCAAACCATTAGCACATATGTAGAAAAGCTGAAATCTATATACCTTCCACCCAGCAATTCCTCTTCCTAACTAGCTCCAGAAGAACTCTAGCATATGACCTCAAGAAGACATGCACGGGATATGTATTGTCCCATACAAAAGTGAGAAAAGGCAAACTCAATGAAGAATAATAAAGAAATTTTGCTACTTTCTTCATAATAAATTCCTTTCAACTGCTTTTAAAATGAATTATCATAAATAAGTCAGACACAATGTGGTGACAAAAAGCAAGTTGCTAGAAGTTGTATGGCACATCAGAAAATACATGAAAAGTTTAACCTAAGTAATATACCTGATTTATAGCAGACATGTAAATCCTGAATGGAAATATACTACCATCAAGAGAAGAATGTTTATCTCTCGAATGGGAATCAGAAATATTTTGGATGGGGACAAGGACATTTCAAGTGTATCTGTTATATTTATTTTTAAAAGTTGGAGAAAATATGAAATGTTGGATTTATTCTACAAAAATTTTTGTTACATTATTCCCTGTGCTACTCTGGTATTTTAGCAATATTTTATTTAATACTTTCAATTTTAAATAGAAATGTCATATGTGTGGTGATAATTTGATTAAGAGTGTACCCATGGTCTAGTGGATCAAATCCATTTTTTTCCAATATGGGAGATTGAACCAAGGGATTATCTACCACTGAGCTACATTCCTAGCCCTTTTAATGTTTTAAAATTTTGAGATAGGTCTCATTCAATTTCCAAGTCCAGACTGAAGCATGTAATTTCCAGAGTTACTGGGATAGCAGGCATGGAGTTCCATACCCGATTTAAGCCCATGTTTCACTGAAGGCAGGAGAAGGAGAGAGGTTTCCTTGTGAGTAAGCTGAGAACAAAAGGGGAGCTACATTGGAAGAGAGATCAAGGGACCATACATCAAGCTACAAGAGGGAGAAAATGCAGCAGTATTTTCAGAATCTACCTTAATATCGATTCTTTGATATTAAATAGCACACATATTTTAGCCTCTTCAGTCATTCAATGAACTGTCCTCCATCCTATAAATCTTTCTAACTTTTTTTATCTCTGTTATTTCTTTCTGAATAAGTCTTGGTTATAGAGATGGCTATCTGTTGAAATGAAAAAATTAAATATGCAGATATGATTGTGTCCATTTCTTTAAAAATCACCCATTTCCACATATCAATTCATAGATGAAGTCTAAACTCTTTATAATGGAGATAACCTCAAGTAACAAATATTAAGATAGTAGAGGATGACTCCATGAAAAAAATGTGTTATGTATCTTTATCAGGAGCAGAAAGATCAGGACAAGACAGGGAATGAGAAGAAATCATCATGGAAGACAAGTTGTGATTTTGTTTTGTGCAGGATTTTCATCTAATAGAAGGATTTATGCTTTATTTATTAGGTAGTAAGCATTAGTAGGATGGTTGTGGATTCCACTAACCATTTTCATCTTGTTCAGTGTAAACATATCTGTTTGAGTATATACATTAAATGACCAATGAAGTTGGAAACATTTTGACTGAAAATCCAGTGTAAGTAAAACCTCAAAGTGAGAAGAATACAAGGGCTGGGGTGCTAATAATGTAAGAAATAGACACCAGAAGAGGGGAAATGTTTGGTATAATAGATGCAGGAACTAAAGCAACAGGGAACCAGATAATAAATATTTCTAAGCACAGGAACTTCAGGATGGAGCACCAAAGTGTCTGATTTTAGAGTGTGGTCACAGGGAGAGAAGATTTCTGTTGAAAAAAAAAATGGAGAAAGAGGTGAAAAGATCCTTATGGTACCAGAAAGAGGAGTGGGAGGTGCATCCACATGAATGCTAGAGGCAGAGTGAGAACCTTGAGGTCACTGGAGGGATGTCAGAGTCTCAAACACTGCTGACCACTAATATCCACTTCCTGGGACATATTTGTGCTGTAGGAAGTTATCACATATATGTGATGGTGCTGGGGACAATTATTTAGGGACAGACAAGACCAAGTCCTTCCCCTTGTCTTTGTGGGGCTACAGAAATGTCCGAGGCAGCATCCTTCAAGGGCTTTAGAATCATATCAGTGCTTTGACAAGGAGATACCACAACCTTTTGAAGGGTCCATTCCCAGATGCCACTGAGTGCGGGAATGGATGGTGTCTCCTCTATAAGACCAACCAGTATGTTAGCATGAATGCACGTAGCAGATGCCACACACAGAATATAATTTCAGGAAAGAGATAGTGCCTAAGACTGAGATAACCTGTCTTAACTACTTCTTACTGATCCTGTGTTCATGAACAGGAGACCTGGGAGAAGTAGTGAGGTCAATTTGGAGGACACCATCTCTTTTGTGTATGGCATCATGGGAACTTTGGGATCTGGATTCAAGCTGAGATTTATGGCCTGGTTTAACTATGACTTCTCAGTATGACTTTTTGTCTTTTATTTTACCTGATAAAGGACATATGATAAAATGGCATAATTATTCAACTTATCTGGGTGGGCCATGCAAGGGTCAAAGAAAGGAACACATGTGGTGCAGATGCTGGTGCTTTATTGCATGATTTTGGTGCTATAAATCATCTATAGTATCCATAACCCTCCTCTTTGGAGTCAGCTCAGATGCTGTCAAGAAGTATCCTGGCCAGGACATCTTTACTACTCTTCCAAATGGGAAATTTGTAGACAACTTGTCTAGCATCTGCCACCATTCATTTTAGAGTTCAAAATGCCTGGTCCTCTGTGAGTGAGGTGGAGAAGACAGGTCCAGGATGCTTTGGAAAGAGGCACTATTAGTTGATCTAAGGAATAGAAGGGATGGAAGGACCTGTTCAGGCTGGAGCCTGAGAATGAGAAATCTAATTTCCTCTTCAAGGAAGCTGGGTAGGCTTTAGCATAAAGATGGTTGGGAATCAGTCACCAGGTTATAAGTCTCTTGAAATGTAACTCTCTTGTGTCTTCATTCACGTCAAAGTCAGAGTAACTGTTAGGACTCCTTGACACTTTTCCAGTGGGCCCCTGAGAGGACATAGTGCTCCCAACAGTAATCTTCTCCAGAAGGAAGGATGGTGAAGAAGGGTTCTTGGAGACTGTCTCCAGAGTCTGACTGTTGGCTGGACTATTCCAACTTCTTTTTTTAATTAATTAATTAATTTTGGTTCATCGTACACAAATGGAGTACAGCTATTGTTTCTCTTCTTTGATCTTGTTTTCTCTGTTGTTTAACTTAAACTTGAAACAACCTCTTGGGAGTTGCAAGGATTATGGTTCAGTTGAGCTGCTGGTTTTTCTTCCCTCCTATTCTGTTAAGTGTGACAAAGAAAAAGAATTATACTTCATTTTTTCCATTGAATTTGAGTTGGAGCGTTTTAGGGTGCAAGGTGTACTCTTTTTAATATAGTAGGTTGATAGTTGGTCTCCACATTTTCTAGATAATTAGAGGGGGAAAGGACCTAAGTGTTATCTAGTCTACTTTATGTGTCACCATTATAATAACGCTGAATAATGGTCACTATCCCATGATTTAGCACCTTCTATGGCAGTAAGCCTGTATCTTTTGTAGAGGGTAATGGCAAAGACCATGAGCTCTGACTGCCTGATTGCTTACTGACTCTGTGACTTACTGAATATTACTGAGCTTAAACTGCTATTTAGCTTACACACTACTAAAATAGATGATAATGAGAACAACATTCTCATAAAGTAATAAGGATTGAATGAATTAGTAGCTGGAGAAATTCTTTTTTTGAAATTTCAAGAGTTTTATATTTATAATATGAAGTTATTCAACATATAAAATATAGCCACAAGCTTCAGACAAGTAAAATTTTTCAAAAGTGAAAGATTATAAATCTTGGAAACAAATGAATCTTAGTTTTTGTTCTTAGAATATTCTACTGATGCTATGAATTATTTGTATGTATTTCCATATGTTGAACCAACCTTGCATCTCTGGGAGTCCCACTGGATCATGGTGTAGTATCTTTTTAATGTTTTTGGATGTGATTTGTCAGTATTTCATTGTGAATTACTGCATCTAAGTTCATCAAGGATATTGTTGTGAAGTTTACTGTCCTTGATGTATCTTTGTCTGGTTTTGGTATCGGGGTGATACTAGCTTCATAGAACGAGGTTTGAAGGGTTCCCTCCTTTTCTATATCATAGAATAATTTGAGAAAGATTGGTGTTAGTTCTTTGAAGGTCTGGTAGACTTTGGCTGAGAATCCATCTGGTCTTGGGCTTTTTTACTTTGGTAAGTTTTTGATGGCATCTTCAATTTCATTGCTTACAATTTATCTATTTAAATTTTCTATGTCCTGATTTTATCTTGGTAGGTCATGTTTATCTAGAAATTTGTCACTATCTTCAATATTTTCTATTTTATTAGAGTATAAATTTTCAAAATAGTTTCTGATTATCATCTGTCTCTCAGTAGTTTCTGTGGTTACATTTCCTTTTCATCATAAATTTTATTAATTTGAGTTTTCTCTGTGTCTCTCTTCATTAGCTTAGTGAAGAGGCTATCAATTTTATTTCTTTTTTCAAAGAACCAACATTTGTTTTGTCAGTTTTTGGAATTTTTATTTGTTTTAATTTCATTTATTTCAGCTCTGATTTTAGTTATTTCCTATCTTCTGCTTTTGGTGCTGATTTGTTCTTCTTTTTCTACAGATTTGTCTTTGCCTATGAGGTGAGTCTCCTGGAGACATAATATTGTTTGGTCTTGTTTTATAATGCAATCTGTGATTGATGAGTTTAGGCCATTTAAATTCAATCTTATTTTTGATAAATTATTATTATTCCCTGTCATTTTGATTTATTTCTTGTTTTTAATTTGAATTAATTTCTCCTTTGATTGATTTTTCTTCTAGTGTAGTTCCTCCCTCTGCTGGTTTTCACTTTTATTTTTCATTTCTTTATGATTTTTTAATTGAGTATGTTTTTTAGTTCAGTCTTTCTAGTTGTGAATTCTTTAACTTTTGTTTATGATGAAAGGTTTTTAGTTCACTATCAATTCTGAAGCTTAATTTTTCCAGATATAGTATTCTTTCCTGTATCCACTTTATTTTGGAGCTTGGTATATATTATTCCAAACCTCAGAGCTGTGAGTTTCTGAGTTGGGAGGTCAGGTGAGATTGGCATTGATTTCCCTCTAAATATGACCTGTCATTTTTCTCAGGCATCCTTTAGAATTCTATCCTTATTTTGTATATTAAGCATTTTCATAATAACATGCCTTCTGTTGTATTTTGCATATTTAGGATCCTTTAAGCCTTCTACCTATGATTTCCCATTTTGTTCTTCAGGTTTGCAAAATTTTCTGATATTATTTCATTGAAGATTGTTCAATCCTTGCTTTTTACCTCTGAGCTTCATCTATTCCAATAAATCTTAAATTTATTTTTTTCAGGTTTGCCCATATTTCTTGGAAGTTCTGTCCATGGTCTCCTCACATCATTTTTCCATGATCAACTTTATTCTCAAGATTGTATATTTTGTCTTCATTACCTAAAACTCTGTCATTCATGTGGTCTAGTCTGTTGGATGATTTCCTTTGAATTTTAATTTGGTTTATTGATTCCTTCATTTTGATAATTTCTGCTTGTTTCTTTTTCAGAATCTCTATATCTTTGTTGAAGTGATCTTTCACTTCCTCTATATTTTCTCTGATTTCACTCCTTTATCTCACAGATCAGTTTCAATATGTATATTCTTAACTCATTCTCTGACATTTATTTCAGTGTGGTGTTGATGGATCATATTGGTTTGTTTGGGGCAATTTGTTTCCTTGCTTTTCATGTCATTTGTGTTTGTATGAATATAAGCCAGTAGAGTTTCTATCCAGTGGACTTAAAGTGTCCCTGAAGGTTTCCAGAACCTCACTGTTTAGGGGAAGACAAATAATAACAACAAATACAAACAATATACAGCATTAAATCCAATAGTTCCTGCTATGACGTCTACAATGTTAATTGTCACAATAAACAGAAATTATATGATCGGTTATTGCCAACAATATAAACAGTATGTTTGCAAAAGTGTTTACAATTTCAAATGATGGACAAGGAAATGACAGAAGTGATGTAGTATGTGATGATTATAAGGGAGGTAGAGAGAAGATAGAACTAAAAAATTAAAGGAAGAGTGAAAATGAAAACTAGATAGTGGCTGTTAGCAAAGGAAAGAGAGAAAGGGAATCAAGGGAAACAGATGAGTGAGAGAAAAATACATAGTAAAACTTTACAAAGTAAAAAATATGGAATGCTTCATGAATTTCTGTATCATCTTGCACAATGGCCATGCTAAACTTTTCTGTATTGTTCTAATTTTAAGTTATTTACTGTCAAAGCGAGCACTGGAAAAAATTTTAATATGGTGCTTGGCACAGAGATAACTGCCATTTTACCAACTCTAAGTCAAGATGGTAATGTTACCTTTATGGTGTATTCACTTCCTATTTTACAGTACATATGTATTTTATCACATCTTGTATCAGACTCTACATAGTAGATGTTGAAACTCTTACAGGTCCTAAATTTTCTACTCACTTCTAAAAAGCCAAAACTCAGGATATGTGAGTTGAAGTACAGGAAATGAGTCTCAATCAAGTTCCACTCTTGAGATGATGGAGAGGACTACCATCCTTAAATGTCCTCTTAGGAATCTCAGGCACTAGAATGGGCTTTCATGGAGAGAAAAGGAGGTGAGTGGGACTATGTGCAGGAAGACCACCTGCTGAGCAGTGTCTTTGTCATACTGGGCTGTGTTTCTCTTATCTTTTTCCAGAGTATCACTGGATGACAATTAACTTTCATCTCATAGACCATCTTTAGAATTAATCAAACACTTTTATCCTTGCTTGTTGAACAGTATTCCACTTATAATTATAGAACAGACTTACAAAGTCCTTGGCTTATACTCTGATATTATCTGAAGACCATCAAATATGCCAGACTCTAAAAAACTAAAGGAAGATTACTGATGAGGTGATTTGGGATCAGTATTTACATCTTTTTCCTGTAATAGTTGAGTCCAGTAATTAGCATTTCATCATTCAAAGGAGATTTTCTTTAGAATTTCCAACACTTGGCAAAAGCCAGAACAAAAAAATCACATTACAAGGTGTAAATTGTAAAGTAGAGCTAATCTCAAATAGGGTGACATAATACATACTGTTCTTTCCATTGTCTCTGTTTTCCAAGTATTGGGGATAGAAGCCTGGGATGCTTTACAACTGAATTGCATCATCAGTTTCTTTTTGTAGTTTTTTACATTGAGACAGTTTTGCTAAGTTGCCCAAGCTGATCTCAGAATTTTGATCCTCCTGCTCCTGATTCCTAGGTTGTTGGGGTCACAGTTGCCACCATTAATAACCAATATTTTTATATTTTAGTGATAAGAATGACCTTTTTTTTCAAAAAATGGCAATTGCCAAAGAATAACACATTATTTAGAAGGCATAGGATCTCAAATTGGCTTCATATTTTTCCTGAGAACAACAAAGCCAGAAAAAAGTTTCACAACTCGACATTCTATATCCAGCCAGATTATTTATTTCTTTTTTTTTGGTACTGAGGATTGAACCCAGGGGCACTCCACCACTGAGCCACATCCCCAGCCCTATTTTGTATTTTATTTAGAGACAGGGTTTCACTGAGTTGCTTAGGGCCTCACTCAGTTGCTGAGGCTGGCTTTGAACTCACAATCCTCATGCCTCAGCCTCCCAGGTGCTGGGATTACAGACATGCACCACCACATCTGACCCCAGATTACTTCTTTTGTACATGTTTCAAAAATTAAATGAAAATACTGAAAATATTCTTAATAGCATTTTCTTGATGTAGCTTTAAAAATCTACATTTTACATCTCAATAATTTAACAAAGACCATGCATTTGAAGACTGGGAGAATTTGAAACTTCTATATTAAAAGGTGAAGAATAGTGGTTAATGACTAAAAGATGATAAAGAGAAGAATTATTAACAGATGAAAATGTCCATAAAAGAAGGGTTCCAAAATCTCTTGATATGAACCATGATGTAATCTGTCATTCCAGATGTCTGCAGTGGAAAGGTGGAGAGGAATAAAGTTGACATTCCTGGTAGCAGCTTGAACCCTGCATTGGTGCTGCCAACTTCAGAGAAAGACTGTTGTTGAAATTGCTGTGTTCTTCTTTTCAAATGTTTTCTTTCATTTTCACCTGAGATGAAAGATTATGCCATATACCCTGGTTTGATCATTTTCAAAATGTGCGCTGGTATCAATACATCACACACATTCCCCAATATATATACAACAACTATGTGTCAGTTAAAAACAAAGCTAACAAATTAAAAAGTTACATTGCATAGGACATATATGTAATATTTGAAATCCAAGTATCTTGAAAAACTAATATTTTTTCAAGAAGATTATCAAACAACCGAACAGGATGTTTACAGCTGAAAACTTTCACTTCAGTCTTTACCCAAGACAAGGCAGTAAAATGGATTATTTTTTGTGTTATCTTAGCTTAACATTTGATTATAGAAGATCAAATAAACCACACCTCAAAGCTGATTTCCAGTTCAGAAATACATCTTCCCTCTGTAGCTACAAAAACCAGTATTTTAATTTACAATTTGACTTCTGCTAATAGTGCCTGTTTCTTTGAAGGAAAAATCTAGGTTCTGATGGTGAAGATTTAAAGTCACAGCCCCATTCCAGTGCTCAGTCCTGCCAGGTGAATTGATTAGGTAAGGGCACTGGTGGGGAGGAAGCGGGACCCCACACTGAGGAGTGGGATGTCTGGGCATTGACATTCAGTGCTGAGGACTTTGTAACCCCTGTGTCCCCTTGATTCCCTTGACACTTCTTGGCTGCCTGAGGGAGTCCATTGTTCACTGTTGGAGAGAATCAATCTTCCCTGAAGAAAAGTATTCCAGTGACAGCACCAGGGTCAAGTGCTCCCAGGTTGGGAGTGAATCTCCACCAGCACTGCCGCTTCTCATCACCTCTGGTTCATTGTGTTGGTTTTCAACTCACTCAGGTGAGGAGGCAGGGGGTGTTCAATTTACTTCAGTAGGAACAGGTGTTGGAGGTATTTTCATCAGTGGGCTGTTGTTACATCCTTGTTTCTGTTGGGGGAAGGTGCTTGGACCACCTAGCCCATCATCTGGTTGGCATCACTCCACTGATGCCCTGGAGAGATTATGTCTGTGATTATATCATACTGAGGTTCGGGGCATGTGCATTTTGCTGGGAATACCACAGGAGTAAGTTTTGTCCTTCTCAGTGCATTCCTTCAGAAGGCCCATGATTGTTCCAATGTTGCATATTGATTTGATCACTTAAAACAGGTGATATATGCAGTACTGTGTCCTGAGCAGGCACTAAGTTTACTTTGTCATGAATAAATATTCTGCAACAACTATTACTGTGATGTTTACCCAATATCGCTTTTTTTCCTAATGCATCCTACCTTCAAAATTCATGACTTGAAATTCTATCCCAAGGAAGAACTTTTCTTTCTTGTTGCTTTACTGGTTTATTTATTTATTCACTCATCCATCCATTCTTTTATCTATTTATGTCAGTATGATGTACTGTTTTTTATTTTAATATTTTGGTCATAATTCATTACCATCATTTATTTTGTTACTCTATTGTCCCAAACTTGGCCAACAAGAATCCTTTAGGTTGGCATCTCTCTGTCTCTTTGCAAGTTTTCATCAATCCTTGTGTCTTACTCTTGGTCCCCTCCTCAATACCCAACCATGATTAGAATGAATTTCTTATAAAGACTGTGAGGAAAAAAATCCATGCTGAAATGATAGTGAAAATGACTTCATACGTTTGTCACTATCTCAAGTAGTTATTCCTTTTTTTTTCTTTTTATTTACCTTTTTGATTCATTGAACACAAATGGAATACAGCAATTGTTTTTCTGGTTGTACACAAAGTAGAGTCACCCCATCTGTGCATTCATACATGTACACAGGGCAATGATGCCTGCCACATATAGTGTTATTGTTCATACCCCCCAACCTCAACCCCACCCCTCCCTTCCCTCTATGCTCTCTATCCTTTCTCCATTCTTGCCATCATTCCAACCCATATTATGCATTATCATTCACTTATCAGAGAGACCATTCAGCCTTTGGATTTTTGGGATTGGCTAATCTCACCTAGCACAATAGTCTCCAACATCATCCATTTACCTACAAATGCCATAATTTTATTCTTCTTTATGGCTGAGTAATATTCCATTGTGTATATATACCACAGTTTCTTTAGCCATTCATCTATTGAAGGGCATCTAGGTTGGTTCCACAATCTAGCTATTGTGAATTGAGCAGCTATGAACATTGATGTGGCTGCATCACTGTAGAAATCTGATTTTAAGTCTTTTGGGTATAGGCCAAGGAGTGGGATAGCTGGGTCAAATGGTGGATCCATTCCGAGTTTTGTAAGGAATCTCCACACTGCTTTCCAGAGTGGCTGCACCAACTTGCAATCCCACCAGCAATGTATGAGTGTACCCTTTTCCCCACATCCTCGCCAACACCTGTTGTTGCCTGTATTCTTAATAAAAGACACTCTAATTGGGGTAAGATAAAATTTTAAGGTGGCTATGATTTGCATTTCTCTTATAATGAGGGATGTTGAACATTTTTTTCATAAATCTGTTGATTGCTTGTAGATTTTCCTCTGTAAAGTGTCTGCTCGTTTCCTTGGCCCATTTATTGATTGGGTTATTAGTATTCTTGGTGTAAAGATTTTTGAGCACTTTGTAGATTCTGGAGATTAGTGCTCTATATTCGTAAGTGATGCATCCTCTGAGAGAGAAATTAGGAAAACTACCACATTCACAATAACCTCAAATAAAATAAAATACTCGGGAATCAATCTAACAAAAGACGTGAAAGACCTCTACAATGAGAATTACAGAACCACTAAAGAAAGAAACTAAAGAGAATCCGAGAAGATGGAAAGATCTTCCATGTTCTTGGATAGGCAGAATTAATATTGTCAAAATGGCCATACTTCCAAAAGGGCTATACAAATTCAATGCAATTCCAATTAAAATCCCAATGATGGACCTCATAGAAATAGAGCAAGCAATCAGGAAATTCATGTGGAAGAATAGGAGACCCAGAATAGCTAAAGCAATTCTTAGCAAGAAGAGCGAAGCAGGGGGTTTCACAATACCAGACCTTCAACTATACTACAGAGCAATAGTAACAAAAACAGCATGGTATTGGCACCAAAATAGACAGGTAGATCAATGGTACAGAATAGAGGACACAGAGACAAACCCACATAAATACAGGTATCTCATACTTGACAAAGGAGCCGAAAACATACAATGGAGAAAAGACAGCCTCTTCAACAAATGGTGCTGGGAAAATTGGAAATCCATATGCAGCAAAATGAAACTAAACCCATATCTCTCACCCTATACAAAACTCAACTCAAAATGGATCATGGACCTAGAAATTAGACCAGAGACCCTGCACATAATAGCATAGAAAATAGGTCCAAATGTTCATCACGTTGGCCTAGGACCAGATTTCCTTAACATGACTCCCAAAGCTCAAGAAATAAAAGCAGGAATCAATGACTGGGATAGAGTCAAACTAAAAAGCTTTTTCTCAGCAAAGGAAACAATCAGCAATGTGAAGAGAGAGCCCTCAGAGTGGGAGAAAACCTTTGCCACACACACTTCAGATAGTATTCCCTTTTGACAAGATTTCTACACAATGAAATACTTTTAGCAGAGCATGTTTCTAACTTCATTTAAAGAAAATAATTTCCAATGTTGTGGACTAAAGGAGATTTTATTCTTTTGTAATGGATGGAATGGTCTCTTATTTCAGTGCAAGAAACATACCTCTCACTGTCTGTTTTTGTTTTTTGGTTTTTTTTGGTTTTTTTTTTTTGGAACCAGGGATTGATCTCAGGGACACTCGGCCACTGAGCCACATCCCCAGCCCTATTTTGTATTTTATTTAGAGACAGGGTCTCACTGAGTTGCTTAGGGCCTCACTAAGTTGCTGAGGCTGGCTTTGAACTCACAATCCTCCTGACTCAGACTCCCGAGTCGCTTGGATTACAGGTGTGTGCCACCATGCCTGACTTCACTGTCTGTTTTTTATTTGTAATTTTTTTTGGAGGAAGCCATATACCATGGGAGATTATCCTTCCCCCTTCTGAGAAATTGCTCCTGAGGGAATGTGTGGGGCATGTGACAATTATGAAGCTCCAGCCTTCCAGATAATACTTGAGAGCTTTCACTGATACTACCTGGTATGTAAGTAGATGGATAAGTCCTCTCATAGCCCAGGACTGAGACTCAGGCTATTCCAGAGATCCTGATGTTAATGAAAAGAAACCCTTCCCATCTGCAGTCTAGCTGCAGTTGTGGTGCAAGAAACTCCCGCTGCACCATAGGAGGAAAAGAAACTTATCATACTCTTTGCTCCATATAGAGACAGTCTCAGAATGCTGACAACTTTTTTGTGATAAGTCCCAATGACTTAGAGAACTGTGAAAGAGGTACCAGGTCATTGTGGTGGTGACTAGATGAACACAGGCAGTTTGGCTAGGCACACAATTAAGTTAGGACACGAGAGAGTCCCTGTTCACTATTGCAACAATAGTGCCTCTTAGGTCCTGTGAACGAACACGTATATAAGTTTTGTTCTCCATGTCTAACAAACCCAATTCAAACAGAGAAGATAAGATCTCAACATTTGATATGGAAAGTATAATGAAATCTTGACAATTGTACTGTTTGGGAGGAAAGTTGTTGAAAGCTTGAAAGTCTTTCCAGCCCAAAGATAAGAGATTTCTGAGGCAGTCTATGGATCAGCAGATTTTTGGGTGAGGGGATATAGAAAACAGATGATGGGTGAGAGCAGATGGTGCAGGGTCCCTGCAGGCTGGTGTGGCTGGGAAGGCTTCTCTGAAAAGCCTTCCCCGAGTGCTTCACCAACTGGTGAAGTTGTTGGATTTCTTACTCTTATCTAGAACACTCAGAAAGGTGGGCACTCCAGGAAAGGGGACCTGTGCTTTGACTGAGAAGCTCCTTCCTATGGGACTGATCCTGTCCAATAGGTGTGGGTGCAAGTAAAGAATGTCTATTAATCTCTTGTTCTTCATTAAGGAAGTCTATCTTTGGTTTATTGCACCTGACTGTAGACAGGACAGAGTTTTAAACTTCTTGGAACATAGGGGTAGTGGATGGCATCTCCCCAGACACCTTCCACACAAACTCAAGGAAACCATCTTTCCTTTCACTTCCATCTGAATGGAGTGTTGTGTGTCCAGTGTTCATGCATTCCATAACTTGGAGCATCACATGTATCTTGAAGATCTCTTTTATGCTGGGCATTATCTTAGATACTAGGGAATCACAGTGGTGAATGAGATTCATAGGGGCATGATTTATAGAAGCTTGCATCTGACGGAGAAGCTGGACTTATCAATTATAATGGTGTAGCTTGGTCAATTATATAGTATTGTTAAAAATAGTACAGGAAAGATTTATGTCAGAATACCCAGCAAGGTGCAGAAAGCCCACAAGCCTCTTTAAATTATTTATGTTGTGACCTGATGCTTCCCAAAGTGCTCTACCTGTCTTATCTTGTTTAAGTTTCATCTTGTATAAAGAAGAAATCCCTTATTTTCTCCATGTACAGGTGAGGAAATTGATATTCAGAGATCTTTCATAATTCACACAGTTTTTAAAATTTATTTAATTTTGATTCATTGTACACAAATGGAGTACAGCTGTTGTTTCTCTGGTTGTACACAAAGTAGAGTCACACCATCTGTGCATTCATACATGTACACAGGGCAATGATGTCTGTCTCATTCTTTTATTATTCTTACCCCCCGAACCCGACCCCACTCCTCCCTTCCCTCTATGCTATCTATCCTTCCTCCATTCTTACCTCCCTTCTACCCCGCATTATGCATCATCATTCACTTATCAGAGAGATCATTTGGCCTTTGGATTTTGGGGATTGGCTAATCTCATGTAGCAGGACAGTCTCCAATATCATACATTTACCTGCAAATCGCAAAGATTTTAGTGGTAGAATCAAGATTCAAACCCTACTTCTTGATACAAAATGAAGGATCCTGACAGTAAGGTCTCAACACATGATGATTAGTATTTAATAGAGTTTGATGATTGTTTATCTTGAAATGAAAAAAATAATACCAGGATATGTAAATGTATGAATCATTTTATCCTTCAAAAATTACATGCAGATTTTTAAAGCTTATTTATTTTCATTTTTACAGACTGCATTTTGATTCATTGTACACAAGTGGGGTACAGTTTTTCATTTCTATGGTTGTGCATGATGTAGATTCATACCATTCATGTAATCATACATGTACATAGGATAATGATGTCTGTCTCATTCCACCATTTCTCATATTCATGTCCCCTCCTCCCTCTCATTTCCTTCTACATAATCTAAAGTTCCTCCATTTTTCTCTCACCCCCCACCCCCCCAACCTGATTATATATCATCATCCACTTATCAGGGAAAACATTCAGCCTTTGGTTTGTTGGGATTGACTTATTTCACTTAGCATGATACTCTCCAATTCCATCCATTTTTCTGCAAATGCCATAATATTATTAACTCTATTGATCCCTGTGCCCATCGTGGTATGGGTTCTCCCACCACAATCCTTCTGATCATTTCCTACTTATGGAAATAGCTTGTTCCTTGGGATCTTGTATTCCTTTAACCAGGAGTTTATTGCTAGCAGTCAGATTATACTTAAGTCAAACATTTTTGCCTAAAATGTATCATACAATGTTGTGTGCCATGATTGACCAATGCTAAGAACTCCTACTGGATTTGGGGGATAAACCTTGTTTTCCCCTCTGTTATGAGGAAGTACTCATTGTGATGTTAATTTGGTATGCTACAAATAACTGCATCTCCATCAACCATTCATTGAATGGTGTTAGCATGATTTTATAGTCTTTTTTGTCTTTTTTAAAACTAATGCTTTAATTAGAGTTTGAAAATTTTATCTCACAGGTCTTGAATACCTATTTTGAAGTTTCCTGCTAGGTATTTTGACCCCTTCTCCTCTTTGGTTCTTATTTGAAATGAGTTCTTCTTTTCCATCACATTGTCTATCTGGGTGTTACTTGTATATGTGAAGATGATTGATTCGTATATGTTGATTTATAACTTATTACCATTATCAATTTTATTGTTTTTTGGTGTTATCTAGAAAATCTTTTCATCTGTAAATACAGAAAATTGTACCTCTTCCTTTCCTTTCCTTTCTTTTTTATTTTTATTTTTCAACACTAAGGATTAAACCCAGGGGCAGTTTACTACTGAGCCACATCCCCAGCCCCTTTTACTTTGAAATAGGACCTTGCTAAACTGAGTAGGCTGACTTCAAATTTGCAATCCTCTTGTCTCATCCTATCCAGTCACTGGGATTAAAGGCTTGCACCTGTCTCTTCCTTTCCATTATTATCATTTTAATTGATTTTTTTGTGTTTGATTGTGTTACAAGTCCTCCAATACAATGTGATATAGGAATTTTAATTTAATTTTATCCTAATCTTATTCTTTACTTTAATGTAAATATCTCCTTTGTTTCACCACTGAGAACTTGGATTCTTTACCAATAATTTTTTTTTTAATTACAAGAGTTAGTACATATGAAGTATTCTAAATACTTGCTATGTAGTATACTCTCAGTAAAAGTTAAATGTTAAAAATATTTTAAAAATAAAAACTTGACATTTTAATAAAGATAAACATGTTTTCATCATTCAGGAAATATTCACTTATTTAAAAATGGGAAGTGTATCACATTGTTATGTACTCATATGTGAGCATAGCATAGTTTGACGAACTTCATATCACAATGCATTCCACTTGTATGTATAACTTTAATGTGTAAATTAAAATAAATAACTAGAAGGAAAATCAATAGCCAAGGAAATGGTCCAGGGGAAAGAAAGGGAAGGCAGGAAAGGGAATGTTTGGGGGACCAAAGTGGAGCAAATTATATTCCATGCATGTAGGATTATGTCAAAATGAACACCAATATTATGTTTAACTATAATGCTCTAATAAAAATATCCACAATTAAATTTTTTTAAAAAATTACTAAAGGGAAGTGATTGAAGCCTGCTTGAAACTCTAATAATAAAAGCAAGATTTAGTCTCCCCTAACCCCCAAAACATAAATGGGTACTCAATGGTGTTAAATGTCTTTTCAGCATTCCCAAGGATAAGAATATTATATTATTATTTTGGGAGACTTTGTATATGTGTGTGTGTGTGTGTGAATACTTAAAAGTAAATTCTTCTGTAGAATTTTTATGCTTTATTGATATTATGCCTCCTTTATTAATTTTTTGGGGGTACTGAGACTTGAACCCAAGTGCACTTAAACACTGAGTCACATCCCCATCCCTTTTTTTATTTTATTTTGAGATGGGGTCTCATTAAGTTGCTTAGGGCCTTGATAAGTTGCTGAGGCTGACCTCAAACTTAAAATCTTTCTTCCTCCGCTTCCTGAGCTCCTGGGATTACTGGTCTGTGCCATCAGGCCTAGCCAGACTGAATTTTTGTAATGAGTTGCTTTCTTCCTTATTTGAAAGAGGATTATGTGGGGTGGAAGGATGGCAAGAATGGAGGAAGGATAGATAGCATAGACGGAAGGGAGGGGTGGGGTCAGGTTGGGGGGGTAAGAATAATAACAGAATGTGTGACAGACATCATTGCCTTGTGTACATGTATGAATGCACAGATGGTGTGACTCTACTTTGTGTACAACCAGAGAAACAATAGTTGTACTCCATTTGTGTTCAATGAATCAAAATTAAATAAATTTTTTAAAAAAGAAAGAGGATTTTACACTCCCATTCTTGGCCTGAATGTGATGTGTGCCCTTTCTAGGCAAAAGCATTAAATATTATTGTGTTTCTATTAATTTCTCTTGCTCTTTTCTTCTTTTACCTAAGAAAGTCATGCCCCAAAGAAAGGCTGATTCTTCAGCTTGGATTCCTCAATGAAGAGGGCACATGACAGTTAGTCAAGGTGCACACATCAGTTCATAAATAATGTAAGTAAGCAAACAAATCTTTCTCTTTTTAAGCTCCTGAGATTTCTGGGTATTGTCTATCACAGTTTTAATAAAAAGAAAGATTATTGAAACAATCACTTATTTTCCATTGTGGAATGAAGTTAGCTTAGTCTTTCCATCCTTTCCATCCCTTTCCTTTTGGTGTATTGTCTTCTTCATAGATTATTTCATGTAGCATTATACATTTATTTGCATGGACTCAAGCAAAGTATTCTTATGATTTTTTTAAAGTTTATATCTCCCTACCTTTTCTCTCCCCGCTTTTTTTAAGACACAAACATGTTTTTTTAGCAAAGTAGAGGCACATTCAAGGGAGAATATGGGCTGTCTTCAGAGGTAGAAACAGTCCCGGCCCTGCCCCATCATTTTTTATTTTGTCTACTTGTGTTCCTTCTCTTTCTTTCTTCCTTTAACAAGTGGCTTCTCTCTTTTATTGATTTTTTCAAAGAAAAATTTTCAGATAAAAAATTTTAACAGTGAAATTAGCTCATCTATCACTGCAAATATTAATCATTTTTCTGTAGTCAAAATATTTAAAAATCCTCTTTAAAAATTTTTATTAGTGCATTATAGTTATACATAACAATGGTGTTCATTTTGACATAATCCTATATGTATGGAATTTAATTTGCTCTCCCTCAATCCCCAGACCTTCCTCCTCTCCTCCCTCCCTGGTTCTCTTTCCTCTACATTTCTGGTCTTCTTGCTATTTATTTATTGTTTTGGTGCTTTATAGATATACATAAGTTGGAAATTCACCATAGTATATTTGTACATGCTAATAGCATAATTTGGTCAATTTCATTCCACAATTTCTCTCTTTTCATGCCCTTCCTCCCTCCTCCTTTACCAAATCCCCTCTTTTAGCTATTATGAAATTTATAGTACATTATTAATTATAGTCACCTTGCTGTGCAGGAGATTGATTCCCAGACTTACTTCTTCTACTTAAATATAACTTTTGTTCTGTGATGTATATGTGTATGGAAACATAACATTTTATCCCAATAATATATACAATTATTATTTGTCACTTAAAAATTGAATACTAAAAAATTTAATGATTAAAAAATTAAGTTTTATTGTGATGTAATCCACATACAATACAATTCCCCCATTCCAAGTGTATATCTAATGGCTTTTAGTGTATTCATAGAGTGGTGGAGCAATCACCACAACTGAATGCAGAGAATGTTTACTACAACTGAATGCAAAGAATATTCGTCACCTCATGGAAACCCAATACTTGTGCATTTCCTTAATTTGCCCACATTTCCCAGCCCCTGGTAATCACTAGTCTACTTTCTGCATGGAGATTTAGCTGTTCTAGACACTTGTGTAAATGCAGTCATACAGCATGACCCATTGTGACTGACTTCTTTCTTATAACATAAGGTTTTCAAGGTCCACAGATGTTGTAACATGTATCACTCCTTTCTGTTGCCAAGTATTATTCCACTGATGAATATGCCACATTTTTATCCCTTCACCAGTTGGTGGTCTTTTGGGTTGTCTTCAGTTTCGTCTATTATGAATAATGGGATTAATAAAATCCATTTCAAGTTTTGGTGTGGATGTACATTTTCATGTCTCTTGGATACACCTTGGGGTAGAATTCCTGGGTCACAGATTAAACTTACACTTAGTTTTTGATAAACCACCAAACTATTTTCCAAATAAGTTGAGCTGTTTTACAGTCCCACCAGCAGTGTATGAGGGTTCCAATTTCTCCAAATCCTTGGTAACACTTGTTATCTGACTTTAACCATCCTAGAGGGTGTTGTATCTCACATGGATATGTCTGGCTTTTTCTTCTTTCTTTCTTTTTCCTTTGCATGTGAAACAATTTTATTTCATAGTTGTATTCTAAACCACCGACAATATTTTCTTTACACTATAGCATTAGTCCAGGTACCCATAGAAGATGATTATATAGACTCAAAGAAAAATGCACCCCATTATATGTGACCAGTGAGTTTTCTCGGAAAAACTTGTTTCTGGACCAGTTCCTTAAATATATCATTGTTAGTTGCTTTTTATTATTGAATTGTAATCATCATTTACGTATTCTAGATTAACAATACTCCTTATATAAATGATTGGCAAAAATTTTCTCTCACATTCCATGAGCTGTTTTTTCCCTTTCTTGATTCAATTTATTTTTGTTGTCCCTGTTTGCATTAGATGCTTAATTCACGTATTTTATTCTTTATATTTACCTATGTAAGTATTTAGGGCAGTGAGTTTTCATTTCATTACCATGTTAATAATATTCCATAGCTTCTGATGTTTGGCATTATTATTTTCATTGTTTTCTAAAATTTATGCCATTTGTATCTTTAAAAATTATCCTATTTTTAATTGTCACATAAATGTATGGATTTACTGGGTGCCATGTGATAGTTAAACACATGTAGATTTGTGATAACCAGAGGGTGGCAGGGTAAGGGTGGTGGTGGGTGGACATTGTTTGGATAATAGGATCCAAAATACAGAAATCGAAGGAATATGTTCCAGTGTTCTATAACACAGTAGGGTAACTATATTTGGCAGCAATCTGTTATACATTTTTGAATTTTAGATTTTTGCATCTAATGCAAAGTATTTAATTCCTTTGGATCCAAGACTTATTTAATAAAGGCAATTAAACACTTTTCCAGGTTGAAAGTTCATTTCTATTTTTTATTTTGTTGTTAATAACTATAATTAATTTTTATTGAACTTTCATCAGAAGTCATTAGTTGAATTATTGCTATTTTTTGGAACTTATTTTGAGTTTTTCTCTGTTACCTTATATACTTCCCTTTTTCTATATGTTTAAAAGGAACTTGAAAGTAAAGTTTTCATTACTATGATTGGAGCCAGTGAAATGCATACCTATAAACAAATATACACATTCATACACATATTCTTTATTTTGTTTAGTATTCTTTATCCTTATCTTTTAATCATTGATCTTACTTGGAATGGCAAAGTTTATTTAAGTCTCTTTTTATTGATATGTTTTTCTGTATCTTCTGTAGTTTCTATTTCAAGAAAATTTTGCTGTTTTATTTGGTGCTCAGATATCATAAGTACTGTATTTTTAGTAATTGTGAATATAGGTTTCACTTTTATTAGGCGGACTGCATATTGGTTAATCATTTTTGTCCTGGGTTCTGCCATACTTGATATAGGGGTCATAGTCTTTTTTTCACATTAATCTCCTATGCTTTAGTTAATCATTTCATTCTCAACCATTCCAGATTGCTTTATTTTAGCTATTTGCTGATCTCATGAAAGAGAAAATACATTTATATTCAGGCAAGTCCTAAAAGGTTTACCTAATGAACACAGCTAAGGCACATTCTCCAACCTACTCTTTTTTAGTAACAAAGGAATTTTTTGTCTCCATCTGACCATTCTATTCCAGATATCTCAGTTAGTTCCACACATGGGAGGGGAACAGGATTTTCCTGTATTGGCCCTGATATCTTTACCTGCTCAGGTAGTTTAGGAACTCCTTATAACTTGCAAGATTCTAGATTCATTGCCTTCAATTCAGAACTTTTCCAAAGTTATCTCCAGTTTGTTCCCTTTTCTGCTTTACCTCAATCAATTATCTCTCCACCTCATGCTCAAAGCATCTGCTCCTGTCCCGGCCTGTTCAAGGCTTCCTCCTTCCCAGTCTTTGTACAAAAGTTTGTTTCATGCCAGGTGGAGTGTCACAACCCTGTAATCCCAGTGACTCAGGAGGCAGAGGCAGGAGAATCTGAAGTTCAAAGCCACCCTCAACAAAAGTAAGGTGCTAAGCAACTCAGTGAGATCTGTCCCTAATAAATTACAAAATAGATCTGGGATGTGGCTCAGCACTCAAGTGTCCCTGAGATCAATCCCTGGTACCTAAAAGAAAAAAAGAGTTTGTTTCACTATGCTGTCCACATCCTTTTGGTAAAATTCTCAACTACATTTCTCTCCTAGAAGTCTTCTGATTCTGCCTTAATCTGTTTGTGCCACAAACTGTGTGTGTGTGTGTGTGTGTGCGCGCGCGTGCGCGTGCACGCATGCACACATGCATGTATGTGAAACCAGTTTTGAGATTCTGGAGACTAGAGATTATGATTTCCTCTTTGCTGTTTCACTGACCCCTTGGAGTGTATAATGGGTCTTACTAAACAGTTTGATTGTTGAATGCTGGTTTCTGGAAGAATGGATACTAGGAAATTTTGACTTCAGAATACTGACTTCAGATATTCTCCAACCTGGGTTCTAAGATTAGTTTGAATGGATAGGGGACTCTGAATCCAAAATTTTAAAAAATATTTTTAGATGTTGACAGACCTTTATTTATTCATTTATTTATATGTGGTGCTGAGAATCAAACCCAGTGTCTCACACATACTAGGCAAGTGCTCTCCCACTAAGCCACAACCCCAACCTCAAAATTTTATAAGATATTAATATAGGCACTTATGTCCATCCCATCAGATTGAAAATACTTTGAGGTTAAGAATCACCACTGTTATTTATCTGACACTATACAAGATCCAAAAGTGGTACCCTATATCTATATCTTCCAGTCATATAAGAGCATAGCATACTTAATAGTGACAATGAAAGACTAGGTTACTGTTAACATATTTACTATATTATAGTTTCATCATTTTTAGAGTGTACTTCTTCTACTAAAAAATCAGTTTGCTGATTTTTATAAAACTTCACGCTGTGTTATCATGGTGGCAGCCTAGTATATCTTGCTCACTGAATCTCTTGGTTGTATGAAGGGGCCATGTTGAAGCTGGATGTGGTGGCACAAGCTGGTAATCTCAGTAGCTCAGGAAGCTGAGGCAGGAGGATCCCATGTTTGAGGGCAGCTTCTACAATTTAGCAAGACCCTGTCTCAAAATAAATAATATAAAAGGACTGAATGATGTTCAGTGGTACCAAAATAAAAATTCCTAGTACAAAAAAAGGCCACATTGGTTGACTGACCTACACCAACTAGATTTGTTCATGCAATGATGAAATTACCTCATGACATATTCCTTGGAATGAGTCCTGTGATTAAACACGAATGACTGTACTTATTAGTAACTTTTCAGAAAAAGAAATGTCTTTGTAAAATTCATAATTCTAAAGGTCTTTGTGGTCTTTTATTCTAATTCATCAAGCTTTATCAGTGAGGTCAGAAAGTGGGTTAATTATAAATCCATTTACAATTAAGGTCAATAATAATGGCATTTAAACTTTAAGTGAATTAGTATATTTTACCTACAAAATAGGAAATTATACAAATACTAATGGGCTCAAGGTTGTGAATCATCAAAAATATTTGCAGCTATCAAAACATAACTTTCAACAATAACAGGAGTGATCTATGCATTTTTTAGTAAAAATATTTATGAGAACATACAATAAAGTTTCATTATTTTGGGAACTGGCATGTAGTCATTCTCTAACTTAATCTACTGCATCATGGCTGATTGTGAATGCTAAATGAGTATATATTTTACAGTCCATGCAGGTCTGAAGCTTCAATTCGGATTCCAGTCATTTCAGTGTATTTGGCACAGATGGTCATGGAGCACACATACATTTGTTCTTCCTTATGCTAAGTAGCAACCCCTGCCCCCACCAATAGAGGTGAGATAATCATGGTAGTGATATGGTTAAGGGATCAGATGATGTCTTAAGAAATAAGGAGACAGTCTGTGGAGGTGTACAAGGTTGCAATCCAATGTTTTTGTCATTACAATCCATAACTTCTGTCATTCATATCCATTTGTAATTTCCCATTTTATCCAGTTTTCACCCTGTAATATGGGGCCTCTATTTGTTATTGTTGTTAAAATGAATTCAGTCTCAGTTCTTTCCAAATATGGTCGGAATACATCCCATAATCAAGAATTCCCTTCAAGGTTGTGACAAGTTATGAGTTGGAAAGATTTAAGTAGAAATGTAATGAAACAGAATACAGTCTCCATTACTGTATGTTATCCCAAAGAGAGTGGAGACTGAAGGTCATCATCTCCACTCTCTACTACTCATTCTAAATTTCACTTACCTAGGCTATCGCTTTGGCAGATCTGGTATTATGTCTTTGGTCTTCATTCATACAGGTATGAGTTCTTAGGTATCTCGCTCTTTTTGTATTATAAAGGCTATTCATTCTCATTGAAATTAATTTCTTTTCATGGAAATACCAAGAGCTATCAAAATGAATACCCTAAGTGTAAGGCATATCATTTCTTGTCCTAATTGTGCAATAGTAACCAGAAATCTTCATGAAAATCAATATCAATTATCCTGGTTAGAAAAGTAACACCTATATTTTTCTGTAGGCCCACTTCATGAAGAAGACATAATGTTCAGAGGGTAATCACAGTTTCTATTTTAATGGATTCCTTAAAGGGAGGTAATATTTGTGTATTTTGTTTGAACTACTAAAATAATGAAAACATTAGAATGTGATGAGTTTAATATAAAGTAAATGCCCAGAGAAACCACTAGACAAGCTACAAAAAGGGTACACTCAAAAACACTATAGGTAAATCAAACATTCGAGTAACTCACAGGAAGATTGGAAGAAGAAATCAGAAAAGAAAAAATAGAGAAGACAAATGCAAACAAAAAATAAATCAGCAAATGTTAACTGTGAACATTCCAACAACTATGTTAAATATGATTGTTCTAAATACACAAATTAAAAAACAAAGATTGGCAGAGTTGGTTTGAAATGAACATCATTCATTTGTATACTGTCCATAAGAAGCTCTCTTCAAA
This sequence comes from Glaucomys volans, assembly GCA_020662805.1. Lineage (NCBI taxonomy): Eukaryota > Metazoa > Chordata > Mammalia > Rodentia > Sciuridae > Glaucomys > Glaucomys volans. Next base: position 42,372 of record JAJEJO010003892.1, read on the forward strand.
TATTGAAATGTAACATCTTAGATGTAAAGTAATAGGATTGAAAAAGACATGCAAATGTTAATGAAAAGAAAGAGAAGTGGATGTATTGATTTCATATAAGGTAGATTTTTAGAGTAAAGGAAATTACCAGAAACAGAGAGGGATATTTCATAATAATAAAAAGGTCAAAATATTACAAAAACATAGCAATCTGTAATGTGTGCTCATTCAACTGAGAAGCAGAATATGTGGGGAAAAAACTAACAGAACTGAAGGGGTACATAGACAAACCCACAATTATAGTTTGAAAATTCAAGATCCCTCTTTCAACAGTTAATTGAACAACTAGACAGTAAATCACTAGGGATATGGAAGACTACAACAACAGTGAGCAACAGGATCTATTTGATATTTATAGACCTCTCCCATTGATAATAGCAGAACAAATATTACCTTCTAGTGCCCACCAAACATACACATAGATAAACCATACCTGGGCTATAAAACAAGTCTCAATAATATAACTGAAATCATACACAAGGTGTTCTCTGATCACAATGAAATACAACTAGAAACCAGTAACACAAAGATCAGAGAAAAATTTCCAGACACTTGAAAGCCAAACATCACACTTCTAAATAATTCACAAAGTAATTACCAGTGTAATAAAACTGTATTGAACTGAATTAAAAGGAAAATACAGCATACCAAAATTTGTAGGACATATTTTAAATGGTTGTGAGAGTTAATTCATGGCACTAAATTAATGATTTAGAGAAGAAGAAAGTCTTAATCAGTATTCTCTAAATTTTCACCATTTTCAACAAAGCTGAAATGACTATTTTAATGTTTTTTTCAGACACATGAATGTTTTCCAGTGTACATAGCTAAGAATGGATTGTTGGGAGAAAGACCATAGACATCTCAACTCTTACTAGAGGTGCTGTTGGGGCCTTTCACTGGCTGGTTCACCCATCTTTACACCCCCCTCCCAAGCTGCTGAGATGGTTGACTGGTAGCAGCTCATAATTTCTCCTTTAGGTCACAGAGGTTATCAAACCTTTCCAGCATCCACTGCCCTTGAGGTAGGAGGCAGGCATCCAGTGGCCAAGGCTGGCTTCTTGACTTTGGGTGGGACTGATTCAATGGGAGCAATTCATATTCCAGAGACTCACTCAAGACCAGGGTGAAGTTGATGTACTGAATCTGCATCATGCTTATATCCATCTTCTTCTGAAAGCATTTATTCAGGGCCAACCTTATCCATTCCCATAAGATGCTCTGCTTCTAGGGAACTTTCCCAAGATAACTTTTCCCAAGTATTGCCAAAGTTGTCCCAAAATGGTTGTACCAATATACATATTTGAGCTTAAGCTCAAAGGTTGAGAAACAGAAAGCCCTTTAGCATTGAGGGAGGAGCTTCCTGGTCTGGGGATAAGCAAAACAAGAGCCCCAAGATGACAAAGAACTTTGTGAATCAAGGGGCCTGAAATTAAGTCAATATGGCTGAAGTATTATGAACAAAGAAAAGAGAATGATATTGGTTGAGGTTGTACATATGTGTATGAGCAAGACCAGGTAAAGATTTGTAGACTGTCTTCATTTTCTGCCTAAGTGTGATGTTCAGTGTGATGTCATGGTTTAAACAGTGAAGTGAGTAGTTCAATATAAACTTTAATAAAATCACTCTGTATGTAAAGAGTGGGTTTGAAAGAAATAAGAGAAGCAAGGAGAAGGATTATACAGTAAGGAAAGTGGATAATAAAAATTAGTGTTTATGCAAAAAGTAAGAAACTTAATTAGATCTATAGCACAATACTATTTATGTACATACAACACATGAATGCACAGTGATATGTTTTATTCAAGAGTCCATGCACTTTGAGTAGGGTCAAGCACAGAGCCCCTAAAGAGGTTGTGCACAACTTGCAGGACTCCAGTTGCCCACGAGGCTGCCACCACACCTTCCATCCCCCAGACTGAGGGAGTTCCAGGCTGGTCACACAAAACTCCCTGCAGTGGTTTCTGGGCCCCAGAAAGGAGGAAAGCCCACTGTTTCCCAATAAGGGATTCACCTGATATGGACTCCCCACAGCATCTCCCACTGGTGGTGCCTATCTGCAGGTGGGGAAATTTGATAGGTAATAAATGCTGTCCTGTCTGGGTGGGTTCTTCAGCCATCACATTTCTTTCTGTCCTAACATACATTACCAACTAGGCTTCTGGCATCAAGTACCCCAGCTGGAGGCTTCCAGCAGGGCTGGCATACCCACTCCCAAGGACTCTGCCCAACTCTGCCAACTTGATGGATTTCCTGTTGTCCTTGGGAACCCTTAGCAGGAGCTCTTTCCCCCCAGGGCCTTCTCCAGGAGCCCACCCAGGACTCTCCATGGGACCCTTCATATTAATTCCCCCAGAGGGGCATGTTCTGAGGAGGCCCCTCAGCAGAGGCAGTTGCTGATAGCCCATGGCTATCATTTCTGTGGCCTGGTTTCATCCTTCTCAGAGCCAGCCCCCAGGGTGACATACCTTCTAGATTCTGGGAACTTAAAGCTTAGAGGCTCCCCAAGCCCACAAGTCTCCCCTCCAACATCTATTAGGAAAGACAGGTTTTATTGGCATTGTTACTCTAAAGAACTCTCACACAAAAGCTCTGCACAGCAAAGCTCAGGGTTCTGCAGGAGGGCTCGGTTGCCAGGTGCCTGCACTGCTCGGAGCACTTTTTAGCCTTGACAGGTCAGAAGGAAGCCTGAGCACCTGGAGGCCTTACCCATAGCCTCCTGTTTTTCAGGTCACATCTGACAAGGACTCTGACCTTGATGAAACTTTTTCCAGGCTCCTCGTGTAACAGGCTCCCTTACAATGGAATTTTTAGGAAGCCTCAAATTGCTTTTTCCCAATGCTAACCAGTATCCTACTGACCTATTCCTTATTGTTTTGCCAGGGTTTTCCACACTTAATGCTCTCATTCTGAGAATGGGAGCCTTAATTGTCCCCAAAGCCCTGGCCCTGAGGCCAAGAGAAAGCAACAGAAGCCAGAGGACCACAACCCCAGGCTGTGCTCTGCTTCCCCCAGACAAAAGTCTCCATCTTAAATGACCCCTTCTATAAGGTTGGAGGGCAGATTTGCTGTCTTCCCAGGAAGACCAAGCTTTGATTTGATTTGTTTCTCTCTTTTTGTGTTGTTTTTCTCTCCTTCCTGATGTAGGCAGGCCAATGAATCTAGTCAATGGGGACACCAGATTCAGGCCTCTGGCCTGGTCCCCAGGACAGAATTTGGCCATGCTGATGGGACTAAAGCCCTCTGTTGGCATCACTAAATACACCTCTCAGTGCTTTGCCCAAGGCTAAATGGTTCAGGATGAGGAACAGGCAAAGGGGTTCCCTCAGGGACAAAAGTCAGTCTTATCTCCTGACATTCTATCCATGAGAACAAGTTTTGAATCCATCACTGTTTCTGATAAGACAGAAAGAAGAATTTTGTGACTATGGTCCCAAAGTCTGAGTAGTAAATACTTCCCAGCAGGGCACAGTGGCCCTTCTCCTCCCTGTTCCTTGCCTTTGGGTCTCTCCTTGAACCCATTTGGGGACTGTCTTTTGAGGCCCTGAGGGATTCTTGCACAATTGTTCTGAAAAGGCCATTGGGTGTTTGTGATTGTGGCACCATTTCCAGGAAGAGAGAAGAGAAATAGAGCAACCAGGTGATTTCCAAGACCTCTGTGGTCTTCTGCAGAAAGGTGGAATACCAATTTCATGCTACAGCTCCTCAGAGAGTTGTGCACGGCTCATGTGAACCTGTGACTCAAGAAAATAGGGCTTGGGCGTTGCAGCACTGGGGCTCACCCTGGTCTCCTGTGCCCAGTTATGTGTGCTGTTACCTTGGCTGCCAGGCTGGCAGAGGCTGGGGGAATTGATGACTGGCAGCAACCATCCTGCTGAAAATGTGTTCACTGGATATTCCTGAGACTCTGAGGAGAAGAGACAGATGCTCCCTCCAGGGTCCTAACAGCAGTGTCAGGTGACTGGGACACACAGCAGTGTCACAGTGAGGTAGCACAGAAGAAATCAGCATCTGGAGAAAGGAGACAAACAGAGAAGGAAAGAGGGCCTGTAGCTCTGGACCTAAAAGATTGCCCTCAACTTCACCCCTAAGCCTGTTTTCCTCCAGGCCTGGATTCTTTAAAGGTTCAATAAGTCTTAGAGTCCTGTTTGCCCAGGTAGTGACTACAAACTCTGACAGTTTATAGAATGTCGTTTTGAACTGATTAAAAGAAGCCTGGAGAGACATTGTTCAAAACCCAGGATGTAGTTTTAGTCCAGGTGCTGCATAGCAACAAGATAGCATCAAATTGAGGGTCCTGAGGGGAAACCATATGGCTGCAACCCACGCTGCCCCATGACCCAAGGAATAGAGCTTCCCAGGCTGATGTCATGACTCTTGCTCCTCAGGCTCACCATCTACAAAGTTTCTTTCAATAAAGAATTCAGGACCCCCAAATCACACCTCATCCCAGGCACAGACCTCCCTTTGGCTTCCATTCCTGAGTAAATATTTGACTGTCTCTATTGTTGAGTTCTGCAATTCCTTTGCACACCAAGTCAAGATCCTGCCAGGGCTTAGTTGAAGATCCCTTGTCCCTCTTGGTACCTCCTTGGACTCCATCTTGTGATGAGAGGATTCCATTTCAGGAGCACATAGCCTGCCCCTCAAAGTGCCCATGGATGTGTTGGCACTGATCCTGGGGCCACCTCACACCCTATTACTTTCTGGGCTTCCTAAGACATGTGCAAGGGAGGTTCTGGCCCTTGGTCAACATGCTAGGAGGGAACCTGCTCAGCAGCACACTCAGCTTCCCCAAGCTCTGCAAGAACTGTGGCCATAGCTCAGCCACCAGAATAGCCTTGTCAGAAACCATAGTGCTGAATCAGAATCCATCTGAGCAGACTGCCCAGAACTCCCAAAGCAACTTAGCTTGTCCTTTTGTGCTTATGGGTTTGGGGGGTTTTACTGCTAAATTCACATTTTGGTTTTCAACACTAAAATTACGCAACTTTTTTTGTTTTAAAGAAAGCTTTTGGCTCTCAGGCCTTCTCTGCTCTCTCACTGCTAAGCTCCAGTTATTCAAGGTTACTTAGGGAACTGTTTCCCAATCTGCAAATTCACCTTCCTTGAATGTGAATCTGCTTTCCTAAATTAATCACTTCTCTGAAAACAAAGAGAGAAAATTAACTCAGACTATTTGGGCATTGAAGACTTCTGTGAAGCTTGAACACAGGACCATCAAGTCATATGACCAAGTGACCTCAACTTGTTTCAGCAGATCACAGCATGACTCACATCTGCCTGTGTGTAGACTTGGTACCGACATTCATAGTGGTTTGTCTCATGGCTGAAATTTTAACATAGCAGGATCTCTGACAAATTGGTTAATTTAGATTTGTTAAATGAAATAACAGTGTCTTCAAAACTGTAACATCTTTATTTTGTTTTGTTTTTGTTTGTTTGGGGCCGGAGTTTCCTGCCATTCAAGATTATTACAGCAATTTTTAGTGTTTTAAGTTAAAGTATTGACTATATTTCTCTGGTATCTCAAATTTCATGAGTAATCAGGAAAAACTTAAAAATGAATTGGTGGTCAGTCACATTGGCACACGCCTATAATCCCATGGTTTTGGAGGCTCAGGCAGGAGGATCATGAACTCAAAACCAGCTGCAGCAACTTAGTGATGTGTTAAGTAACTCAGTGAAACCCTTTCTCTAAATAAAATACAAAATCGGGCTAGGGATGTGTCTCAGTGGTTGAGTTCAATTCCCAGTGCCAAAAAAGAAAAAAAATGAATTTGGTAAGAAAAAATGTGATAAACATTTATAAATATGTGTGATAGAAGTAAAAAATCTGAATCATTTATAAATGAGTTAAAATACTAATCCATCCTCTGCTAAGTATGAATAAAGTACTCTACTTCTTTAAGTCTCTTGAAAGGTATGGCATTTGGGTCTGTTCCCTGTGGCTCATAGATTCCTGGTGCAGAAAAACACTAACATCATTGAGGATTATCTGATTTTTCTAATAAGTTTGAGAATGACTATTCTAGAGAGACAAGGTGAGTGTCTAGAAAAATAATAAAAGATGTTAATTAGAAGGCAAGCTCATATGGAAGCATACTTCAGTGTATTTTGAGCAATGAACCTTTAAGATAGTTGAGTCATTTTTGTTGACCATTTTTAAATATCTTGAAGTCAATAATTTGTATAAGGACACTTCTTTGAATACTTAAGCTTTAAAATAGCCACCTTCTATTTTAGGTAGCAATCAGTTTGAGGAAAATATCTGTTGTTCTGTGGTAGGCAGGTAATGGAAATTACTCTGAAGAGAAAAAGCAACTCTGTATCTTCCTGCCTGTTGAGAATCCTTTACTATGTGGCTCATGTCAGCAGCCATGGCAGGGACTGCAGGGACTTCTCTGCAACATGTCAGCTGCTTCTCTTTTCCTATAACTTCTTTGCTCACATTAGATTCTTTAAAATGTACTTTTAATCCCTTTGGTATTGCAGGAAAATCTTGCATGACTCAAAAACAAAGATCTTAAGCTAGGCCAGGTGGTGCATGCCCGTGATCCCAGTCACTCCAGAGGCTGAGGCAAAAGAATTACAACTTAAGGACAGCCTCAGCAACTTAATGAGACCCTGTCTCAAAATAAAAACAAAACGTTCTAGGGATGCACCTCCATAGTAGAGTGACCCTGGGTTCAACTGCCAGGACAAACAGAAACAAAAATCTTGAGTTTTCCACACCCAAAATCTGTTGTGTGTTATTGCTGGTAATGGTAAGTGATCAGTGTTTACACCTGGACAGGGAACTGGTCTATCTGAAGTATGCACATGGTAAGCTTTAGAGGGTTTGGATCTGTACTATTCCCTCAAGTCCTGTGTTAAAATCTTGGTCCTTAATGCAGCAGTGCTCAGAGGTGAGACTTGGGGGAAAATGATCAGATCAATACAACTCTGACCTCCCTGATGGATTAGTTCTTTACTGGGCCATCTTGGAGGGGAATACTGGAAGGTGGGGGATGTGGAGGGGACTAGGCAGAGGAAGGGTGATCTCATTCCAGACCCTCCCTCTACCTCTCCTTCCCAGCCCCCATGAAGCCAGCAGCTTTCCTCTTCCACAAGCTCCCAGTCATGATGCTCTGCCTCAGACCCAGAATCAATAGAACCTGTGACCATGGACTGAAATCTGGAACCATGAGCCAAATAACACTTCCTCTTGTAAGGTGATTTCTCTGGTGTGTTGACACAGAGACAAAACTGAGTAATAGCATCTGCATCACCTACAGGACAATGGAGCTGAACTTGATGACAGGTTTCAGGTAGGCTTAGCTTAAGAATCACTCCTCTAACCCTGTTAGTCACTCAAGTTTGACACAAAGGACCTTTCCATACTGACTTCCCCTCTGATGTGGGACCAGAGCAGACCAAGGATGGGGAAAGTTCACCTCAGCAATGATGAATCAAACCACCTGGTAGAAGATCAGCAACATCTTTAGAGAAAGCCACTCAGAAGGAGGAATTTGTCAGAGTCAAAATGGAGTCACTGGTGTCTGCCCTGAGTAAGTGAGGCATCCTCCACCAGGCACAGTCACTGGGCTTTCTGGATACTTCTGCACCTGGGCTCCTTCTTGCCTCCTGCTCTGCAGTTTTGTGAAAGTGTTCTGTGTTCAGGAACAAGCATCCGCTCTGCCCCAGGTGCCTTGGTGGGGTCCACACAGCAGTTCAGCAGCATATGGTCAGCCAGATGTCATGACCCTCAAGACTCCAAAGCTCTCAAGGCTGAGAAACAGATGGGATGGGGGAGACAGTAAGGGGAATGACTTAAAGTTTAAACATTTCTAAGAAGCCCCCAAAGATATATTTTCAGTCCCCAGCCATTTACTGTTAACCTGTTCATTAAGCATTTTTCTCCTACACAGCTTCCTATAGGGAAACACCCCAGGTGAAACTGCCCCAAAACCCTGGCCCTAGTGTCATGAGGATGCAGCACATCTTGGAGAACTGATGTGTCATGCATTGGTCTGTGGGTTTCTGTGAGAGCCCCTAACTTGGGGGATTCTACATTATGTGTGTTTCTGAGATTTTCCACTACATGAATGATACTTCTTACAAGTTTCTATGCTCAGTAGGTTGGGAAAAGGCTGGCTAGATCTCTTCCTAGTGTGACCAAGCTAAAATTAGTTTTATTTATCTTTTTCTATAATTCTGATTCAGGCCAGTGGAACCCAGACTCAGGGTCTTTCCTGGGCCCCAGCAATACTAGGGGGACCAAGCACCAACCTTCCATAGGAGCATAGAGGAGCTCTGTGCTATCTTTACCTTGCCCAGTCCTCTCTTCCATATGGCTCTTTCTGGGCTAACCTTTCATGATACACCTGTAGGACTTTCTAGCTAATTATTGATACTGGTGCTGGGGGAGGGGTATGGAAGTCCCAAATTTGTATCCAAGTTGAACAGAAGTACAGGCAGCCTGATGGAAGGATAGTCTTCTTGGGATCCTTGTCCTTTACCATCTGGGTCTGATGCTGATGTGAGTGCTAAGCACAAACAAGAGATGAGTGAAGAGAGGCTTATTACTCGCAGTTTGTTAGGAAAGCACTGGGGATAATTTTCAAAACAGTGTGTCCTCAAAAAAAGGTGGGGGTATTTTACTGGGAAAACTTGAGCATATTCCCCTAGGAGACTCATGGCCAGAGACAGAGGTGGGCACACTGCTAGGCATGTTCAGTTTGAGGTCACACAGCATATTCTCAAAAAAAAAAAAAAAAAAAGAAAAAGAAAAGAAAGAAAGAAAAGGAAAGAAAAAAGAAAGAAAAAGCAACTGGGAATGCCTCTTGGCAGAGAATTCAATATTATAATGAGCAAAGTTCACTCTAGTTCACTTAAAAACAGTGAGGCAGTGCTCAGCACCTTGTAAGTTGAGCTGATTCTTTGTAAGTTGCCCTGGAGAATTTGGTCTGCAACAAAACAACTCTGATGGAGTATTAAGTCATTTACAGAGGGAGCAGCTTCTCCCTTCCCCTGAAAACATAGGTGTTTGCCCCTAAACATACCTACCCAGTGACTGACACTGATGCTGTGAAGTTGGAGTCAGAACTGATCTGAACATGCACCCACACTGAATAGAATTCAGTCACACAACTGAGAGTGGGCAGAAATAGACACAGTCCAGCTGCCAGCATAGAGCAAGGCTTATGTGAGAGGGAATGACCTTCAGAGAAGAGCACAGCCAGAGCAATAAGATGCAAGAGCCCTTAGGGTGCCTGCCTCTGATAGACATCTTCAAAAGTTTTAGTTAGTGATGAGAAGTGGAATGCATGGCAAGTCACCAGTTTACTTGGATATTCTAAGTTTCCTTTAACTCACTGCCAAGGCAGATGAATAAGTGAATTTCAGTAGACACTGTTGGAAAATTCAGAGGCAAAGGCCTTCAGGTGAGCAAATAGAAACAGGGAGCTCCCTGGGGACTGAGTGGAGGATGAAGCAAGACAGATGGATTCAAGAAAGGATTCACTGGATACCTTGACAAGTCCTCCAGGACCAAGTGAAGGTTCAAACTTGGCCAGAAGAGTCTCCATGCATTTCAGAAGTGAGGCGTTCTTGGCATGGCAGGAGTTCTAAGATAACTTCTGACCCCAGTCTCCACATGAGCACAGGACTGACTTGAAGATGAAGTCCCCAGAATAGAGGGGGCCACTATGTCAGTTCTTCAGAGGACCAACTGGGTCCAGAGCTACCCCAAGCTAAACTGAGTGCTGCAGGTTGCTGAAGGATCTCAGCTCCTGAGACCAGGGTCCACAGTGGCAATCCTGGATGACACTACCCATGGACCCCTGTTGGGAGTCCATGGACTCTTCCTCACCACAGTGCTCTCCACTCCACCCTGTTCCCACTGGGCCTCCACTCCACCTTCACTCACAATGAAGTTCTCCTGGATGATTTCCTGTGTCTGACTTGGAACATTCCTTCACAGAAACACAAGAGCCATGGTTTGGAGCTTCAGTACCTTGCTCTACTGTGACAAAAGTGCATGAAGAAATAAGGCCTATAATAAGGGGAAAAGTAGAAGCCCAATTGTGGGCTGGAGGTTCTAACTTCTCTCTTAAGAATAGAACAAGAGGATTAAAGATTCCCTAAGAATAGAAGAGACCTGAAGGACATGATTAGTCACTTGCCATACCCCATATAAATATCTCTAACACCTGAAGTAAAGGAAGTGTAAAATGAACAGTCTTCCCAGGTACACAGAAAAATCATCTGATTGCCCCACATTGAAAAGAACCAATAGATCTCAAGAGATGGCATTGCTTCAGAGCAAGACCAAGACAGAAGCAGATTTGCAGCAGGTATAATACAACATTTAGAAAGCACTATCCAGTTAGATATAATACAAGTCACATATCATTTTAAGTTTATCAGTCAAAAAACATAAAGAAAGCAGTGAAATTAGTGTTTGTAGTATACTTTATTTAAATGAGTATCCAAAATATTATCTTTCAACCTATAATGAAAATTCTTTCTTTTTTGAATTCCTGGGGATCAAACCCAGGGCCTCACACAAACCCTGGACCTCTGAACTACACCACAGCCCTGAGATAGTTTATGTTCCCAATTCTGAACAGTTTTTAAACCCAGGGATATTTTGTACTCTAACAGTACGTAAAACTGTACTAAGCACATGTAAAGTGCACAATAACTACACATGGCTGGCCATAGTAAAGTGCTCTGACCTTAACCATTTCCACAGGGTTCCTTCTCTCCTTATTTTAACAGCTCCTGGAACACACTGGCTCTCTACTTCTAGGTATTGTTAGGGCTCCACCAGTATGTGCAAGAACTTTTCAGATCTTCATGGCCAAAGTCATTGAGAAGATTTATGCTTGTGTGTCTGTGGAGTGTAGAGGTGGTATTTTAGATTCACTTTCCCAAACCAGTGCTGCCATGATGTGACTGTCTCCTACCGTGATAGCCTCTTCTGTAAAGTGTCCTCCTCCCAGCATACCACCCAACATGTAGGGCGAGCTCACTCTACCCTTCAATAGATAGAATTGTCATTCCTGGAATTTGAGGACAGAAAGCAGGCACCCACACTCACATGTAAACTCTTGCTATTGATACCAGCCTTGGAGATGTTTTTGGAAATGAAAAAGTGAGGAGTCAACACAGTGGGCTCATTTTATAGCATTATTCTCTTAACCTCATGTTCCTACCATTCTTATCTATGTGTCCCTTAAATTATTAATATTATTATTTTACATTGTTCTTTTTTTATTTTATTTTTACAGACTTCATTTTGAGTCATTGTACACAAATGGAGTACACCTTTTCATTTCTATGGTTGTGCATGATGTAGATTCATACCATTCATGTTATCATACATGTACATAGGGTAATGATGTCTGTCTCATTTCATGATTTTCCATTATTCTTGAAGGAATGTTCAGTGCAGTTAGAAAAGAAACAATAGAACTTAGTGCTTGAAAGGAATATGCACACCTACCAATATTTATGTTAGCGCAATGTGGGCCATGTCCCCTGGAAGGAGGCCTACATGGCATTCTGTTAAAAGACGGAGGCACCAAACAGGATCCTGAGAGACTAGGGACCCATCTTCCTCTTCTGTGTTCTGTGAACAGGATGTTCTTCTACAGTCTGTAAAGCAGTTCTTCTGTGGTCTGTGAACCTGTCACCTTCTATGTTCACAGTGTTGTTTTTGTTATTCTTTTTTTTACCTTAATTAATGATGGTTTATTGAGAGATAATTACATGACTAATAGATAATGACACATAATTTTGGAACTGGAAACTCTTAAAGACATTAAATTGTATTGTGATCATCAAAGCAACATTAACCTCTTTTTTTTAAAGAATTAACATGTAAGAGTTGGCATGAAGCAAAGTTTATGTACTTTATTTTTTCATATTTTATTGTAATTCCAAAACTTTATTTATTTTTTAATTTTTACAGACTTCATTTTGATTCATTGTACATAAGTGGGATGCAACTTTTCATTTCTATAGTTGTGCATGATGTACATTCATACCATTCATGTAACTTTTTACCAACTGATAATCTGCCAAATAGGTTAGCAACTGCTTATGCAAGGCTTGACCTTTAAGATGTATGGTCAGCTTAACTGTAAGCATATAAGACAGTGTTATACACAGTAAAGACAGAAGCAGCTTCCGATGTGACAAGTGCTCCATCTCTCCTGAATAAAGCTCTTCTCCTCAGATCTCAGTGAGCAAGACTGACTCCTTTCTCCATTGTTGCCAGGGTTAGTCATGGTTCCCTTCCTTTGTTGCAACCCCGTGAAACAATTTGTGTCCAATGTGGGGCATGATAAAAGAGTTCTGTAAGAATTTGCTGTGGAAGAGTTCCACAAAAATTAGAGGTTGGATTGTTGTAAGTAAATTCCGTGGCCGGGGTAGATAACAATAATAATTGGAGAACAGGTCACACTACTCACAAAAAAAGAGGTCTGCACTAGTCATTAAAGACACTGCTCTGGCAGGAGCTGTGGCAACATGAGAAACACCTCCAATGAAATGGAGCCTCATTTAAAGATCCTTAAGGGAATTTTAATATCTCAAGATCTTCAGATAAATAATGATGACTGTCTAAACTTCTGCAAGAGAGTGTTCCTTAAAGACAGGCTATTTGATTCTGAACTTTGGAAACAAGTGCTTCAGAATAGTAACTGAAATGCTCAGAATAAAGGAGGACTCAAGCTAAAGTATCAATCTATTTATTTGGCCATCCTATCAGCTCTGGATTTAAAGAAAGACAGCAAAGATACTCTAGAGATAAACAAGAGAGGAGAAAATATACCTGACTTTATTATGGCTTTTGCATTAGAACCCAGATGACCTAACTTCTCCCAGGCATACCATGAGGGCCCCCGGCAAGGCCTGACCTTGGGATAGATGTTCATGATGCTTTACAAAAATAATTAATGGACATGTCATATTTCAAAGACTTGTGTTTCATAAAATTCCATAATATTTGAGCTTATCACATCATATTCTGAGCAGTCCTATTTTTTATTCAACTAAAGTTTTAAAAACATTTGTTACATTGCAATGGAATATTCACAAATAAAAAGCTAAAAGGCCTTTACATTTGTGTCATGTGTGTATCATGTTGTCTAATGGTGTGTTGTCTGTCTATATATGTGCATCCAAATAACATGTACATGATGTCAAATTTGATATATAATGAGTACTCATAAATTAAAATTTAAAAAATGGATCCAGATGTTTTTAATTCTTGTGATTTTTAAAAGGTTCAATTTAAATTGGGTAAACAAAGAAAGCCAAAAATGTCTTCAAAAATTTAATTCACAGGTCTCAAAAATGGTCAAAACTAATAAGAGGTTGATGTCTATAAAGTGTTTAATTCATTGTTTCCAGGATTTTAGGAAAAGGATGACAATAAACACACTCCACCTTTTCTAATATTTGTTTCTTATAGGAGATCATGAATACACCTATAAAAGACATCTGATTAATTCATAAGGTTAAAGTGCCAATAGTTGATATAATATCAAGTAACCTAACTTTTTAAATTCCATAGGATGATATACGAAAACACTGCATTTTTATAATTGGTAAACAGGTGCTGTCCCATGTATGAAGAGTTCAAAAGGATTCAACTGGATTTTGATTAGAGCACTATAAATAACAAAATTTCATCTTATTAAAATGGAGTAATTTATCAAAAATACAAAAAATTTCATAAAGTTGTTTCAAAAAATGTAAACAAAAGGGTCAACAGATAGAAAAAAATGTTTCTGGGTAAGAAAGTGCTTATGTGATGAAGTACATAAGAATCTAAGTAAGTGCTAAGAAAGAAAGTAAAGGAAAATTTTCAACAAGTCCATGTGTAACTAAATTGGTTATGTGTGTGTGAGACAATCAGTCAGAGCTATTGAAGGTTGACATATTTGAATGTTATTGAGTAACAACCTAAGATTATGGAGCACTGTTTAAAAATTATGCCACAGTCAAAGCAATTTTGAGATTAAAATAACAAAATACATGGGTATCTTAAGATTGTCAAGAACGGAGGTCATATAAAACAGTAGCCTTTACACTGTGCTTTTCCAGGATCAACAAGAAAAGACAAAGGGGAATGAATAACCAGGTTACCAAGACCCTCCTCCAACTAATCAGCTAAAATTCTTCTCATTTACTGATTGGACAATTATGTGATATGCTAATCATCAGAAGTTACCATGACATGGGAAAAAAATCCAGAATAATTTTCCAATATTAATATCAATACATTTACAGGATACAATGCTGTGAAATTTCCAATCATTTCCATCATACCTGAAGGAAATTTTCTTCTTACAAATGACTCTTCTGAGGGCTTCCTTTATGTCTTTATTCCTCAGGCTGTAGATGAAGGGGTTCCCATCAGCATGGGAGTAACCAATGTGTATATCAGAGCCATGACAGTATATTTGACAGGATTGTTAGCTGATGAACATAAGTACAGAACTATGACTGCCTCATTGAACAGTGACACCACAGAGTGGTGGGAGCTGCAAGTGGAGAAGGCCTTGTGGATACCCTGAGCAGAAGGAACCCTGAGGATGGATGAGAAAATTCATGCATAAGACAAGATAATGAGTAGAAATGGGAAGGCAAGAAAGAGCCCTACCCTGATAAGTATCACCAACTCATCAACTCATTAACATGAGTATCACAGCAGGCCAGTTTCAGCAGAAGAGACATGTCACAGAAAAAAGGGGGGATCACATTGTCCACACAAAAAAATAGTCTTTCCAGGAGTAGCATTTGCAACAGGGCATGGAATGTGGTCAGCATCAAGGAAAGCATCACCAGGGAGACTGAATTTGAGACTCTGGTAGTGAAGGGGGAAGCAGATGGCCACATAGCAGTCAAAGGCCATGGCCACAAGGATGAAGTTCCCAAGGTCTCAAAAAAGAAAAATAGGGCTCTGGCGCTTCCCTGGCAGAGAGTGACCATCTGGGACTTCCTAAGCCCGCAGAGCCAAGCTCCAGTCTTCCCGTCCACTGCGCGGCGTCTCCTGGGCGGTCTGGCCTGGAGGGGCTGGAGTCTCTGGCTCTGGTGGTGAGTTTGGACCCTTCGGTGCCATTTTGCGGCTTCCCTGGTGGAGGGCGACCATCTGGGACTTCCTGGGCCTGCAGAGCTGAACTCCGGTCTTCCCAGCCACTGTGCAGCGTCTCCTGGGCAGTCTGGCCTGGAGGGGCTGGAGTCTCTGGCTCTGGCGGCTGCCTCTGACAGAAGCATTGATCATTCCCAAACTGGAGGAAGTGGAACATCAGCTTTCTTGGGTCACCACTTGATCAAGCACCTCTCAATCATCAGAGGGGAAGATACATGAGCAGCATGAGAAAACACAGGAAGAAAGTGTCCCAAACAAATCTAGATGATATATCAAGAGAACTCAAAGACAGCATGGTAGAAGGAATGACAGAAAGGAGTTCAGAATGTTCATAATTAAAATGATCCAAGAAGAGAATGATGTGACGAGAGAGCAGATTCAGGCTATGAATAATCAGCTAATACAGCAATTGCAGGAAGCAAAAAATCATTTCAATAAAGAGATAGAAGTTCTGAGAAAAAAACAAAGAAAAATCCTTGAAGGAAACAAGGAAATGAAGGAAACAATAAACCAAGTTAAAAACTCAATAGAAAGCATAATTAACAGAATAGATCACTTAGAAGACAGAATCTCAGACAATGAAGACAAAATATTTAATCTTGAAAACAAAGTCGAACAAACAGAGAAGATGGTTAGGAATCATGAACGAAACTTCCAAGAAATATGGGACATCATGAAAAGACCAAATTTAAGACTTATTGGGATTGAGGAAGGCACAGAGATACAAACCAAGGGTATGAAAAATCTGTTCAATGAAATATCAGAAAATTTCCCAAATATGATGAATGAGATGGAAAATCAACTACAAGAGGCTTACAGGACACCAAACACACAGAATTACAACAGATCCACACCCAGGCACATTATAATGAAAATGCCTAACATACAAAACAAAGATAGAATTTTAAAGGCGGCGAGAGACAAACATCAGATTACCTACAGAGGGAAACCAATATGGATATCAGCAGATTTCTCAGCCCAGACCCTAAAAGCAAGAAGGGCCTGGAACAACATATTTCAAGCTCTGAAAGAAAACGGATGCCAACCAAGAATCTTATACCCAGCAAAACTTACCTTCAGATTTGATGACGAAATAAAATCCTTCCATGATGAACAAAAACTTAAAGAATTCACAAAGAGAAAGTGTGCCCTATAGAACATACTCAACAAAATATTCAAAGAGGAAGAAATGAAAAACAACAATCTTAGCCAACATGGAGAGGAATTACCCTAAAGACAGAGTCAAACAAAGGAGAAATAAAGTTAAGCTAAAAACTCC
>JAJEJO010003892.1:65779-118702 GCA_020662805.1 Glaucomys volans
TCTCTCTCTCACACACACACACACACACACACACACACACACTGCTTTCTTTTAGATAACATTGACTGACAAATCCCAGTATGGCTTGTCATGGGGCTGCACACATGTCATCCCAGAAGCTTGGGAGGCTGAGGCAGGAGGATTTTGATTTGAGAGCCAGCCTCTGAAACTTAGGGAGGCCTAAGAAACTGAGATCCCATCTCTAATAAAATATTTAAAAAATAGCCTGGAGATGTGGCATAGCAGTTAAGCACCTCTGGGTTCACTCCCAGTACCAAACAAACAGACACAAACAAAAAAAAACAAACACTCCCTTCCATACCCAGTGTGTCTGAAAGTCAT
Organism: Glaucomys volans; assembly: GCA_020662805.1. Classification (NCBI taxonomy): domain Eukaryota; kingdom Metazoa; phylum Chordata; class Mammalia; order Rodentia; family Sciuridae; genus Glaucomys; species Glaucomys volans. The sequence continues at coordinate 66,122 of JAJEJO010003892.1, forward strand.
CAAAAAACTACAGAGGAGGGACATTAAGAGATGAGTGAAGCTTGTTTACTAAAATTATATAACTGAGTCCTACTGCTGGGATGTTCACACCACTGCTAATGGTATTTAATACAACTGCAATAACCATTTGTACCTATGGGTACCATATGCTGATATCATAGTAGGAAGAAACGTGGAAAAAATCATGTACTAAGTTTCTCAGACTCTTGCTCATGTTTTGAGTTTGTGGGACTGTGGTGTCAAGAACCTGTGCAGGGATCACAAAATCAGATATCACCTGCAGATATTTTCACTAATGTTCCACTGAGCTTCCTATCTTATTCAGTTATTAAATCCAATATCCTCAATCTGGACTGCATGAAAGAATTATGTAGGGCAGTGTTTCTAAAACATCATGTATGCAAATTACCTACCATTAAGACATTCATTCAGTTTCTGCAGTTCAGATCCTACATTTTAAATGAACTCCCATGTAGTGGTGTCAACATTGTGATCACTGGACTGCACTTGAATAGCAAATACACACATTGCATTAAATGCAGATTACTGAGCCCTTTCAGATAAATTTAATTGGAATCTCTGAGAAGTGGCCTGTGCAAAGCTTTTTAAAGTTACTCATGTGAATGTAAAATAAAGAAAGGTTAAGAAATGTTATTGCACTTAACCGTACCTTACATGCCTGTTATGTCAAAATGTTATGATCATTGAGGATTCGCTGACCAGTAAATATAAATAATATTAATGAACACTGTTATTACTAAAAATTGTTATAAGTGATGAACATTAGTCAAAATATTTCTATACTGTGGCAAAGTCTTGGAAGGCATCTAGATGGAAAAGAGGAAAGTGTGCATACCTGAAAAATTACCTTGCAGAACATCATACAACCTGGAAAATCATGACCCAGGGGTTGGAAAGATATCAGATCATTTTCCATCTTGACAACTTACCCAGGGTGTCAGAGGGTGACTCTGGGCCCCAGACCCAGGATCCTGCTCCCTGTATTCATTATAATCATATGAAGTAACATCCTCTGCTACTCACATGTCTATGCCATCTGTTCTCACTTTCTATCCATTCATGGACCCGAGAGACTCTGCATCGCAGGGGAGTACAGATTGGGCATAGCTCATTGAGCAGAAAGTAATTATCCAGGACCTCTTTAAGACAAATTCTCAAAGTCCTGTATGGGGACTGATTACAGCCACTGATCACACCTGACTATACTTGCTAAAAGATGGGAATGGAGATCCCAGGGATGAATGATCAGTCATTGTCCATTTAGGGAATGGACAGGAATCCTGTGCCCATAAAGCCTACATGGAAGAAAAATAGTTGGAAAATCCATAAAAATAAATCAAGCATCTTAGAAATATAACAATTTATACGAGTGACAACATATTGCATGTTTGCATTGCTGTACAATAAGTAAACTTTACATAATGAAACTTACTTGGTAAGGTTCAAGTGAACTTTCAAGTTAGCATTATATTATGTATCTAATGCTACATAACAAAGCCTAAGTCATTCATATCACTTCATCTCACACCATAGGCAATTTGTCATGATACAGTGTGACATGAAGAAAAAGAATGAATGTATACACTAAGATTTTATGAAGACAGGGAAAGAGAAAGAGCAAGAGAGATCACTATAGCAACTTTGTTAGAGTACATTGTTTTAATTGTTCTACTTTATGACTGGACATTGTTGTTCATCTTTTCCTGTGCCTAATTTGCTATTGTTTTAATGTTGACTGTCCCCCAAGCATCCACATGTAAAGGCCTAGACTTAGGATTGCAGTATTAAGAAATCTTATGGTTAAATGGCAGCACCCTGCAAAAAGTCCCCAGGTCATTTGGAATGACTTTCAAAAGGATCCTGGAACTCTCCATTCCAGTTTGTGATGCAATCCACCCTCTGCATGTGCTCTGCCATCCCTATCCCACACCATGAGGTGATAATGCAATGACTGTCCTGGTCAAAGCTTCACTAGGACATTTGGAGTTTGAACTCCACAAACTGTGAGCTACATGAACTTTATTTAAGTTGACTGTGCTAGATATTTCTTTGTACTGGGGGAAATCTAGTATAGTAGTCTCTTTAATAAATGGTGCTGGAAATTTTGGATTCCCATGTCTAAAAATTTTTAATTCTAATCCACATTCACATTCTGCACAATAGCTCATAGAAAATGGAACATAGATCTTAATGTTTATATGAGTGATGAAGAGATTCCACATGACATCCTACTCTGTGGAACCAGTGATGGCCCAAAGCAAAAGCCAAGGTACAGATGGAGCAGGATGGATGTGCAGTGCTTTCAACCGTAGCCCCTAAAGTCAGTTGAGATCATTGCAACATTGATTGGAATAAGAGTCTGAGAAAACTTAAAACAGTGTACCAGAAGTGTGTAGTTCTTAAGGAACATCCTCTACTACCAATGTACAAAACAATCCTTTAGACTACCATTTGGCCATTTTCTTTTTCTTTATTTTATTTTAGGTCATTGTACACAAATGGAGTACAACTATCATTTTTCTGGTTGTACACAAAGTAGAATCATACATATGCATATTCATACATATACTCTATACATAGAGTATAGATGATTGTTTCATTCTATTATCTTTCCTTCCCTGCCTCCTCCCCACCCCTCATTTTCCTCTATACAATCCATCCCTTCTCCATTCTTCCCATGCCTTCCCCCACCCCCGCTATGTGTCATCAACCACTTATAAGAGAGATCATTCGGCCTTTGGTTTTTTGGGATTGATTTATTTCACTTAACATGATCTTCTCCAATTCCATCTATTTACCTGCAAATGTCATAATTTTAGTATTCTTTATGGCTGAATAATATTCCATTATGTATATATACCACAGTTTCTTTATCCATTCATCTATTGAAGGGCATCTAGGTTGGTTCCACAATCTAGCTATTGTGAATTGGGGCTGCTATAAACATTGATGTGGCTGCATCACTGTAGTATGCTGATTTTAAGTCCTTTGGGTATAAGCCAAGGAGTGGGATAGCTGGGTCAAATGGTGGTTCCATTACGAGTTTTTGAAGAAATCTCCATACTGCTTTCCAGAGTGACTGCACCAATTTGCAACCCCACCAGCAATGTATGAGTGTGCCTTTTCCCCCACATCCTCACATTTGGCCATTTTCTGATTCATGTGTAAGCTGATGTGCAAACAGAAGGGTTGCTCCTGTGTATGGGTAATTGATATTGATCCCCAAGGCTAAACTTTGTTACTCTACACAACTGGAATGGTGTCATCTGAAATCTTGGGGAATATTTTGGGTGTCCCTTTATAATTCAAAATCCATTGACAAATGTTAATGAAAAGTATAAATTCCCCTAAAAGAACACCAGTGAAGATTCAGTTCTGTAGAAAGGAAATTTGCAATGTGCCACTATGTGAATATCCTCCAGGTGATGATGACTAAAGAGAAATGGATAATGAGAGAAAATATGTATGCTAAACCTGGCTTCATGATCAAATCAGGGCCAGAATCATTTTGGCATTAGGAAGTGACATGACTTAAATGGAAGAAAAGATGATGGTTGTGCTGGGTGCTCTTAAGGATTTCCCTAGAAAGGAGCCAAATGTGGGATGAATGTCAATTTTTCAAACCTGGTATGAGGAAGGATTGAGCATCATTAGGGAAATTCATTTTTTCTCATTCCTGTAATTTCTTTTATTTCATGTGATCTAATCATAGGAATCTGTTCTTATTAACTGCATTTCTTTCTCTCCTATACAGACTGTGTGCACCAAGATGGGGAGTAATAAGGTTCTGCCATCCTTGCAATGTTTCTGAAACATGAGTTCATGGCAGTACTCAACTCAAAGACCACTAATAACTTTCTGTTATCCACAGGATAAAGCCTAAACTCTTAAACTCCTAAGATATTTTGGGACATTCACAGTGTGATCCTGATTATCTTACCGGTTTCTGCAGCCATCCACCTTCACCTCCTGAAATGCAGGCTCCTGCCATACAGGTCTCCTGCCCCTTCCCTACACTGGTAATGAGAAAGCATCTGTGCTGAGTTGCTCAGCATCTTCCTCTTTCTCCAATGGATTTTCAGGTGTGAGCAGTGGCTGTCATCAGTCCCCACTACAGGACCCTGGGAGAATTGGTTTCTGAGAGGTCCTGGGTAATTATTTTGACTTTACAAGTTCCTCCAGCATGGGTACTCCTCTGGGATGGAGAGCTCCTCAGGCTCTTATGTGTAGAAGGGGAAGAATGAGAAGGGATGTTGCTATTAGGTGAGGACTACAGGGGCCGTAATTTCCTGTGCCTCTCATGAATAAAGGGAAGCAGGATCTGGGCCCTGAAGTCACCCTCCACCATGGTGGGTGATTTGGAAGATGGTTAGAAAAGTTCTTATGTCTTTTTAATGAAATTTATTGAATTCTCAGGTTGTGCCATGTTCCATAGAATCATTTTTCAAGTTTGTTAAGTTTCCTCTTTTTCAACTTTCTGCCTCTCAAGATTTTTCCAAATAGTTTAAATATTTTGATTAATATTCACTATTATAATCTTTTTCTTAAAGTTTGTTTTTTACTGTCACTGACTATGCAATATAATTTCAACAATCTATCAGTTCAAAATTATAACAGCTCTTTGAGTTTGGGTTGAGTGTTGAAATTTTTAATTCTCATCCTCCTCTCTTTCCATCACTTCTTCCTCCTCTTCCTCCTCTACCTTTTCCTCCTCTTCTTCATCCTTCTTCTTCCTTGAATTTGCCTTTGGAGATTTTGTTGTACGAATCTCTCTTAGAGATTATCATTCAATTTTATCTGAAGGTGTTCAGTAATAGGTATTTTATGGCAGTGTATGTAATTGCTATGTACATGCAGTCTATTGACCACAGTATTGTCATTACTTAGATGTTCATTTAAAATGTGGAAGTTGAGCTACAGAATCAGAATGTGTGTTTTAACAGAAACCCCAGGTGATTTTTGTGTCTATTGAATTTTATAAGCACTGCCATGGGTGATTCTTAGGTAGAGTCCTGCATGGGAATTGTGGATTTTACCACAGGAGAGGATTGGAGTTCATTGAGTCAGAAGTGACAAGAGCAGGTGATATCTCCAGTTTGTGGTCCCTGAATATACTCCTGACTCAAGAGATCATTCCAATCACTGAGAAGGGACACAGCATTTGGAGAAACCAGGTGCACAATTTTCACTACAATGGACACGACTTGAGAGACTGCCATTGTGGATGAGGAACATGGCCTTGTGATACAGAGTGGATGATGCACCAGGAGAATTAAGTGTAGAATGCACAGGATGTTGTACATTGGAGTTTATGGTAAGATAAAAGAATGAATGTAACAATTCACAGACTTCTGATCTGGTGCTGCATTCTTTTTTAGAAATATGAGGAAGTATATATAATGAGTTTTGTTAGGGACCTGTTGAGCTTATGATAGATTGCCTATGATAGATTGAAGGGAAGATAATTGTTATGGGGGTTTTATAGGTTATAGAGGTCTATACCTTAGTTGTATTTACTGATTTTTATTTTTATTTAATTGATTAATTTTTTGTGGTGCTGGAGATTGCAACAGGGCCCTGCGCATGTTTGATGTGCACTCCACCACTGTGCTATATCCCCAGCTTCCAATCTGAGTTTTAAATGGTAATAAAAGCCATTGCAGAATGTCAGGTTTATTTGGAGAGTTACATATAGAGTTATGATAAGATAGAGTTTAGAAAAATCCACAAGTATCATCAAAATACAAGACACTCTTAGAACAGGAGCCACTTATGTTTCCCTAGGATTACCCGCCAGGTATTTATGGAAAAAAATAATACATTTTGTCCCAGAAACCAACAGTTAAGTGTTTAGTAAAGGATGGAGTATTCAAGCATGTTACAAAGAATTTAAGAAAAAAGTCATTAATGATTAAACAGGGCATGGATAATTGGATTTTAAGATAATAATTATTGTAATAAAGGTGAAATCGGTTAGTGTAAAATAAGTACCAGATCATGTATGACAGAAAAATGTTCATTTATTTGAATTGATAAGGGACCCAACTCTTTTTCTTGAAGATACTGGAGACAGAGCATGACATATTGGAACCAGTCTATAACCTCTGAATTCCTCCTCCTGGGCCTGCCCATCCAATCAGAGCACCAGAACCTGTTCTATGCCCTGTTCCTGGCCATGTATCTTAACACCATCCTGAGTAACCTCCTCATCATTGTCCTCATTTGCCTGGACTCCCATTTCCACACACCCATGTACTTGTTTCTTAGCAACTTTTCCTTCTCTGACCTCTTGGTGCTGACCAAATTCCATGACCTATTGCACACTCTGCTTGTGGTCAGATTATCTTTCTGTTCAGAAATTGTGATCCCACACTTTTTCTGTGAAATATCTGCTTTACTAAAGCTGGCCTGCTCTAACACTCATGTTAATGAGTTGGTGATATTTATCATGGGAGGACCTATTGTTGTCACCCCATTTCTACTCATCTTTGTGTCCTATGTATACATTTTCTCCTTCGCTCTCAAGGTTCCCTCTTCTCATGTTACCCATAAGGCCTTCTCTACCTGTGGTTCCCATCATGTGGTGTCACTGTTTTCTGGAACAATTATTGGTCTCTCCATATGTCCATCAGATAATTCTACTGTCAAAGACACTCTCATGGCTCTGATGTACACAGTGGTGACTCCCATGCTGAGTCCTTTCATCTACAGGCTGAGGAAGGAAGCCCTGAGAAGCCCTTAGAAGAGTCTTTGGTTCGAAGACAATTTTATTCTCTGAATCATAGAAACCCTTGCAATATGTACCCAACTGTGTCCAGTAATAATATTGTGATTTATATTTGAATATTATTGCTGACCTTTCTTTCCTCCATAAAGTTCTCTGTTCAAATGAAATATCATATAATTTTACAACATTAAAAAGTTTAAGTGAAAAAAAAGCTGAAGTGGAGATAAGTAGTTGACGCATAGGATGTTCTCAGTAAACTGCTGGAAGGTTTCCTTATTTGTTAATTCTGGATGACTGGAAGGCATAATTAAATCTTTTAGTTGAATTTTCTGTGTGACTTTGTTTAACCAATAATTTATCATGTGTTCCTTTTATAAAATCATAACTTTTCTTTAAGTGATATTCTGCTCTCCCAGGTCAATGCCAAGATTCAAACAACTCAGGTCAACCCTTGCTCTTCTAAATGAAACTTCTCATTCCTGAATAGAAAGTCTTCACTTATCTCTTTCTGAGAAAGTGTTCATATCATTATCCTAAACTTTATTACTTCTTCTTTATGTCCATGTCTACATTATTCTTTTTTACCCGATCCATACTTAGAATGAACTTTCCACTTTCCTTCTTATAGCAGCTTAGTTTTTATTTTCTGAAAATAAAGTCCTCTTAATGATCTAAATACTGTTGCCTCAAGCAGGTCAAGGAGGCCAGAGTCTGCTTTTTAACCTCACTCTTTATCACCTTTCCCTCCTTGGTTTTTCAAGTTATCAATAAAATTTACATCCATGATCTTATTTAACTCCTGTGATGATTTCATGAAAGAAAGGAATCGTATTATGATGTCAGAAATTGAAGAATGTGGAATTTGAACACAAAGTGCTCCACTGTGTGTCAGTACTGAACCTGTAAAACTGCAGACCAGGGGCTGGAGTTGTAGCTCAGTGGCAGAGCACTTGCCTAGCATATGTGAGACATTGGGTTCAATCCTTAGCACTACATGAGAAAAATAAATGAAATAAGGTATTGTGTCAATCTGCAACTAAAAGAAAAACATAAAAATAACCTGCAGACTATTCTATTGTGAGGATTAATCTCACTTCTCCCAACCTCAGATATAGAATGTTCAGCCTTACATTTCTCAATGTAAGTTGCATCTATCATTATCTAGATTTTTACCCTTGGCTCATGAGTTGCCTTGTCCTCTGCAAGTGATGACAACCACATCTGTCATTTTAATTTCTCTTAAAAGCCACTGACCTCCACATCTCTTCAGCCCAGACTTTCTCCACATCAAAGCAGTTTTTAGCTTCATTTTTCAATGGACATCTTCACTTGATGATTTCTGAATCACACAATTTTTGAACTCCATTATCTACCCATATATGCTCTTTATCCTACATTGTTTCTTGATTCACATAACTTCTATGTAGTTACCCAGAAACAAAATAAAATATTGATACATACTATTACATAAGTGTACTTTGACCTGGGGAACAAAATTGACCAAATTATGTTATGCACACATAACAATGAATTCTCACTATTATATATAATTAAATCCCACCTATAAGATAAGTGAAAAAACACATGTATCTTGAAAACATTATGCTAATTGAAAAGGGCACTGTAAAGACAATATATTGTATAATTCTTTTCATATGAAATATTAAGTCTAGGAAAATCATAGAGATAGAATGGTGTTGCCAGCTGAGTGGCAGTACTTCTGGGGCAATGGAGAGTAGTTATTAATGGGCACAGAAATTCCATTGGTGTTATGATTCATTTCTAAAATTGTGATGAAGTTTGCATAATTCTGCAAAAATTCACAAAAGTAACTATTTGTATATAGTTGCATATTAAATACTTTTGCATTAATGTTAAGTTTCTGGGTCTAATTATGATTCAGTGATAGTGTACAAGATTGTTCTTGTTTGTAGCAGATTCTGAAACTTGTCCCATTTAGTAGTTTGTGTCATTGTGTCAAAAATTATCAGCAATTGGAAAAAGGGTATGAGAGATGTGGAGAGAAATGAGAGAGAAAGGGAAGGATAGAAGAATGGATTGAGGCAAAGAGACAGACATATGATATGAACAAATGAAAAATGCCTGACTTGAAGAATCCATAGAGTATTAGAAATAAAAACTAATTTGAGCTAGTAACCTTTGCTTTGAATGTCACAGGTTTAAGTTCAGTTATATATGTAACTCCTTCAGTGATAATATTTATAGAAACATAATATTTTAAATCATGTTTTTCATTTGAGTTAATAAAAAGATAATTATCACCTTAGTTTTTATCAGTTGAGGTGTAAAAACTTAAAACCTGCTGCAATAACTATTGGTCTAAGTGGAGAAAAAAGGAACAAAGATAATATCCAAATATAATAGTTGAAAATGCTCTTGAAATGAAGAAAGATACAGACTTTCAAACATAGTTTGGAGTTATTGAACTTAAGGTTTGGAGGAATAATTCTATAAGCATCAAGGGGGAGATGATATATGAAGGATGGAGGAACGATGGAGTAGAAAACCTTAACAAAGATTATACCACAGGTGGCTTGGAAAATTAGATTTCAGTGGCAAAACATATCCACAAAATTTCTTACCTAGTTAATTTACCCTTTAGGTGTAAACACACATATAAAAGAACTACCTAAAATATGTGAAAATATAGTGAATATAGAATCCATTAACTATCTCTTTTTAAAAACGAGTAGATCTGAGCTATCAAGAAGGTAATCAAAATAAAAACTCAAAACTAAGAAGTCATAATAGAAGAATGGTTAGAAGAATTCTGGTTTTAACATGAGTAAAAACATAACAAAATATCGCAAGAAATGAAGAAAACATTTATAACAAAGTTGAATTTTAAGGTTAATAGCAATAAACAAAATATGTTGTAGATAAAAGTTTGTCTCATAGAATAGAAGTTGGGTAGCATGAATAATTTCTAATGTTCTGTAACACAGTAGGATGACTATTGGTGACTACATATATTTAAAAATGGCTGGTAGAGCAAATACTGAATGTTCCCAACAAGAAGAAAAGATAAATGTTTGAGGTGAAGGATATGTCAATTATCCTGATATGTTCTTTGCACAGTCAATACATGTACTGAAACATCACACCACCATGTACTCCATATGTATGCACAATGATCATGAAAAAAATTTAAAGATCCTTTGTGGACAAGGCCAACTTAGAAAAGACAATGTACATATGAGAAATCGCTGTAAAAAATAACGTGAATACTGAGAGCTTTTGGGTAGGGATAGGTAAGTAGGAGACAACATAGATCAATGGAAGAAAATAGAGTCTCAATCGACTTTAGAAAAGATACCTGGCCACTTCTGTGGAGGAAGGGAAATTGAATTTGTCACTGATTGCACATTACATGATTTTATATATAGAAGACCCCAAAAACTCCACCCCAAAACTCCTAATAGAACTAGTAAATAAATTCAGCAATTTGCAGATACAGAATCATCACACAAACATAAGTAGCAATGTATGCAAATAGTGAATTATATGAATTAGAAATCAAGAAAATAATACCATATATAATAGCTAAAATGATTAAGTAACATACCTATGAATAAATATAACCCAAAATGTAATATGTCTACCATGAAAATTATAAAACATTGATGAAAGTAATTAAAGAGGACAGAAAAAAGTGTGATGGCATCACATGTTCATGCTTTGGAATAGCTGATATTGTTTAAATGCCCAACCTGCCTCAAGAGGCCTATAGATTTAGTGCAATCCCTATCAAAATACCAATTAGATTCTTTGCTAACTAGAAAAAACTATTTTAGGTTTTATATGAAAGAAACCTGAATATCCAAAGCCATCCTGAGGGGGAAAAAAAGCAAGAGCATTGCACAACCCCAAAGTTGTTGTAATTAAAACAGCATGATATTTGCATAAAAACACATAAACCAACAATAAAAAAGATAGCCTAAAAGCAAACTCGTGCATCTATAGCCAACTGATTTTTTATACTATTCCTAAGTAAATGTTGGAGGAAGGACAGTATTTTCAATAAATGGTGCAGGGAAAATTGGATATCCACCTGCATAAAAATGAAACTAGATCTCTATCTCTCACCTCTATGTCTTACTATTCTATCTAGCAAAAATCAACTCAAAACACATCAATAATTTAAAAATAAAACATGAAGCTATTGAAACAACAGAGAGGAAATGCTTTAGAATGTTGGAATGGGCAAGGAATTTTTGCATAAGATCCCCAAAGCACAGAAAACAAAATCAAAAATAGAAAAATGGGATTACTTCAAACAAAAATATTCTGCACTGCAAATGAAAGTATAAAGAGTTAAGAGATAGCCAACAGAATGGGAGAAAATATTTGCAAAATATACTTTTGACAATATCCTTATGTACAGAATATATAAGAAACTCAAAAACTTTAATAGCAAAAAATCAAAAACCTGACTGAAAAATGGGCAACAGAGCCAAACAGGTATTTGTCAAACGAAGACATACCAAAGGCCAACAGGTGAATGAGAAAAAGCTCAACATCACTAATCACCAAGATAATGCAAATCAAAAGCACAATTAGTCATCACCTTGACCCAGCAAAAATAACTACTATCAAAGAGACTGAACATAACAAGTACTGGCTGGCAAGGATGTGGAGAAAAAGGAACCCTTGCACAATGTGGAGGGGAATGTAAATTAGTATAGCTGACATGGAAAACAATGTTAAAGTTCCCCCAAATTAAAATTAGAACCATCATATTCAGCAATCCCACTCCTGGGTCCCACTCCATCTAAGGAAATGAAGTCAGTATGACGAAAAGATATCTGAGCTCCCATGTTGCTTGCAGTTCTATTCATAATAGCTAAGAGATGGAAACAACCTAAGTGTGCATCCACTGATGAATGGGTAAGAAACTTTGGCATACATACTTAAAGGAATACAATTCAGATATGAAAATAGTAAGAACCTTTCATTTGTGACAACATGGATGAAACAGGAGACAATTATGTTAAGTAAAATCAGTCAGGCAAAGAGACAGACAAATATGACATGATCTCACTGTTATGTAGAATCTAAAGAAGCCAATTTCATAAAAATTGAGAGTAGAATGGTGGTTGCCAGAGGTTGAAGAGTGTGGTGTGGGGCAGGGAAGAATGGGAGAGAATGATCAATGGGTAGAAAATTACAGTAAGATAGGAACAAGAATTTCTGTAGTGCTATTGTATATTGGCTGATAGGCTTCAATTATGTGCTATACGTTTCAAAAAGCTAGAAGAAAGAATATTGAAAACCGTTCCCCATAAAGAAATGGCAAATGTTTGAGGACATAGATATGCTTAACTTGATTTAAACATTATACAATACAAACATTTGTCAAAATGTTGCATGCTATCCGGTTAATATGTATAATTTTTATGTTTTTTCTGTCAGTTTAATATCAATGAAAATAAAAATGGAAAAAAACTATTTTAAAATTTGCAAACTTTCCTGAGGTCATTCTATGCACCCTTTTATTGTGCTTTTCTTTTATAACTCTCAGAAGATAGTTTGTTTCCTCCCTATATTTTTTCACCTAGTTTTCAGTGCAATTGAGTATAGGATTCATTTTTAATTAGATTTTTCTGGTATAAAAATTGATTTGATTTTAATAGTAATCCTTTTTCTTGTCACTAATAATTTTCTTGTAGTATGCCATTGGGATTTCACAGTTTATCTATAAGAATTGGTCTTACCTTAACAACCACATGGAGAATAATAAAGCAATTGAAAATAATATTCAAAGGAATATTGTACATACAGGGCAAAATTTTGTGAACCATAATCTACTTCCTTTTTTGTGGCAGTTTAAAAGAAATTTATTCTCTCGGTACTCTGGAGAAAATAAGTTCAAAATAAGGTGTGGGCAGGACCTTGGTCCCCATAAGACTCCAAACAGACCCTCCCTTTCCTCTTCCAAGCTCTAGGGGTAGTCATCAGGCCAATGGGGTATTTTAACTGGCAGCTCATTTACTTTGTTTTCTGCTTTTATTATCACATGTTGTATTATCTATGTCCCTGTCTTCACATAGTTTTTTTTTCTCTCCTTAAATGGACATTGTTTATATTAGACTAAAATTTACCTGACTCATTTTAACTTAAGTACAAATTACAAAGTAAAGTCACATTCACAAGAACTTTGGGTTGTGACTTCAACATATACTTTTGGGTGACACAATTCAACCCATATAACTTATGTGTAAGTCTGATATGCTGGTAGAAATGGGTCCCATTATATTCTGGGACCCATTATATCCTGGGACCCATTTATACTAGCTAATTGGGACAGGAGTGGGAGCCAGGAGCCTGAGCAGGTGAGAAAGGGAAGCAGAAAGGATTGGTTGGTGTAAGATTGGTTGTATTCCCCTGATTTGCTCAAAACAACAACAAAAGAAACAAACAAACAACAACAACAAAAGTTTGACAATTGGAGAATTGCTTTCAGGCAACTCTGCGAGGCAGAGGCCACAGACAAGGGCTACTCTGGGGACCAAGTATTGAAGTGTGCAGGCAGGGAGACAAAGGAAGATTTTCTTTTCAAGAAATACATGTGCTTTGGCACATGGAAAGTCCCAGGGACATACACTGGCCACCTGAAGGGATGGCAGTCTCAAGATCAAGGGTGCTTGTAGATAGAAGAGATCTTAATGGGGGTCAATGGAAATGCAAGAATGAGGCCTTTTCAAGATGGTTCACATAAGATCAAGGGAAAGAGGCAAAACCCAAAGACCCCTCCAAATCATCATAATCTACTTTTGTGAATAGAAACACACACACACACACACACACACACACACACACACAGAACTAGTCTCTTGGGTAATGGCATGAAAGGTCAATATCATTAATTGTATGAGGAGAGGACTTTTTTGGACCCTAGAGTTCAAGGTTGTATATTGTGTTAGTTTTTTGTCTGTGATCAAAATACTTAACAGGAAAAACTTGGAGTAGAGTTTATTTTGGTTCATGGTTTGGGAGTTCTTTCTCCATGGTTGGTCAACTCCATAGCTCTGGGACCAAGATGAGAATATCATGGTGGAAGTTTGTAGTGGAGGAAAGCTGCCAGCTCATTGCAGCTGGGTAGGAGAGAGGGAGAGAGAGAGAGAAAGACAGGGGTGAGGGTTCAGGGACAGATGGTGTCCAGGGCCATGTCCAACACAAAAGTATTTTCAGCTATCAACTAGATTAATCCAGTTTTAGTCAGCTTTGCATTGTTGTGACTAAAAAATATGACAAGAACAACTTCAAAGAGGAAAAGTTTATTTTAGATCACAGTTTCAAAGGTCCAGAAGTTGGTTGGTCAACGCCATTGCTCTGGGCCCAGGGTGAGGCAGATGGATGTGGCAGAGGAAAGTATCTTAGGACATGGCAACCTGAAAGGCAAAAGAAAGAGGTGTGGAGGATGATGTGCCAGGAACAAAATATAAACCTCAAAGACATGTCTTCAGTGACATAGTTCTTCCAGCCACATTCTGCCTACCTACATTACCACTTAATTTCAATTCTCCTAATATAATAATCTCACCACTGAACATTCTTGCATTACCTCACACATGAGTTTTGGGGGACAACACATATACAAACCTGGCCCCGAAGAGCTTATGTCCATCTTACAATACAAAATGAATTTAGTCATTTTCCAAGAGGCTCCATAGTTTTAACAGTTCGAGCATTGCCAAAAGTCCAAGTTCAAAATCTCATCTGACATTCAAATCAAACTCTTGAGTGTGAACCCCTGTGAAGATAAAAAATAAATAAATGCACAATTATACAGAGTGACATTTTCATTCCAAAATGTAGAAACACAGGCATAGAAAGAAGGGGTGGGACCAAAGCAAGAACAAAATCCAGCAGGGCAAACAAGTTCCAGAGTCCCACATCCAGCATTTGGGTCACATGACATCATGATGCTCTCTCCAAAGGACTTGTGCAGCTCTGCCCCTATGATCCTTCTGTTTACAGTCCCTGGGGCCTCTTTCTTGGCTTGTTTCTGCTTGATGTCTACAGCTTTCCACAGTGGACATTCCATGTTACTGGAATCTCCACTGCAGTTGCGCCTTCCTTCTCATATCTTCATGTATCACATCTCTGGGGATGCCTTCAGGGATTCCAACACTGCTACATTTTTCCTGGCTTCCCAGGCCTTCCTTTGAAATATTGATGGAAACCTCTATGACCCACTAACTCTAGCCTCTTGCATTTCTAAAGAACCAGCACCACATGGACAACATGAAGGTCTGCTGCCATCTTGAGCAATTCCCAGGCCCCCAGGGACCATGCCTGCAGTAGTCTCTGAGTGCCTAGGTGGCTGTGAATGGTGAAACAACTTCCCAGGGTCCCCTATTCAGGCAGTGTACCCCATGGTCATGCCCCAGTGACTTGCTTCCTCCAGTTATACCCTATCTGCCTACATTACAACCCAGTTAATTCATTCAAATAGATTAATCCACTGATGAGGATAGAGAGCACACATTCTAATTATTTCACCTCTGAACATTCTTGTATTGTCTCACACAGGAACTTTTGAGGAACATCTTATATCCAAAGCATAGAATCCACTGTTGATTAATTAATCTAGTCAATGGATTAATCCACTGATAATGTCATTGCCTAAAAGTTCCACCACTGAACCTTGATGCATTGGGACCATGCTTTCAACATCTGAGTTACTTAGGGGACATTCCTTATCCCAACTATTGCATGTGTGTTGAGGTTGAACTTCCCATACATCCTCAAGTGGAGATACCACCGACAATGAAAATAACAGCTGGGAGCTCTAGGGGAAAGGCTGACCTTCAGATAAAACTGTGGCAGTCACTTAGAGTAGAGAAATGGGATCAGGGCAGGGTAAAGCGTGAGTAATAGAATTATTGGAGTGTCAAATTAATCAAATGGTGTTATATTCTTGTATCAATATACCATGATTAAATCCATCATTCCATACAATTAATATGCACTGCTAAAAGAAAAGAAAAAGACCCCAAAGGTACTCACCTTTAAAGATGACAATAAATCAAGAAGCACAAACTTACTGATGTCACATTTCATGGATGTTGATGCACTCAAATTGACAATTCTATCTCTTTTCATTTAACCTCTTAGCCTCTGATTTCCACTTATATAATTTCAACTTACATAAGTTTGGCTTTGTTCAAACTTCAATGGCTGCAAAGCCACATAAAGCATGATACAATAATATACTCTTAAAACCCCAAAATAAATAAATAAATACATGTAGGGGTCAGCAGACTATATGAAGGGATGGAAAGAATGTGTTTGGATATCATGACGAATGGAATAACTAAGAAAAATGGTCCAAGTCTGGAAACCTTGTCCATGCCATAGTGAAATAAGAGTTTAAACAAGAATGGCTATTTTCCTTTTTGATGTGGAAAAAAAGTGAGAAGAAACCACAGCAGCAGAGCATCTGTAGTATTAAACAGGCTAAACACATGGCCTCCTATGTGAAATGGAAAGACATTGAACTTCATATTTTTCTCTCCGCAAGACAATAGCAGTATCTTCTTTATTTCCTTGAAATTGTCTCATCAGGGTACAATGAAAATATAAAATGAGCTTTACCAAACCCAAAATACCAAACAGAAGAGAATCATCTTTAAAAACTAGACATTTTACCAGCCTCTACCTTCTTTGTTCTGCCCTGGGGAAATAAACTCTAACATTCCTGTCTGTTAGTAATTAGAGACAAAGACAAAGTTGAATCAGAGATATAATTTTCCAAAGGGTTTCAAAAAGTTCTTTAGGGTCAGGACAGAACAGAAAACAATGTAGACAAGAAAATAAATAAGGGGAGTGGGAAAGTTAAGAGAGGATGATATCAATATTTGTGTAGAATATGTAGAAGACTTTAGGAGGAGCCTGGGAGGTTGAGATATTAGGAAATTATTATCAATCTATGATTATGGAGCAGTATTTAAAAACAGTACCATAGTTAGGACAGATCTGAAATAAAATTTCTCCACCAGGGAAAGACATAGCTTGGGACTCATGATGGTGGTCTAGTGCAGGGGAAGCAGATGGCCACATAGCGTCTGTAGCCCATAGCCATGAGGAGGAAGCTCTCCAGGTCTGCAAAATACAGGAAGAAGTTCATTTAAGTCATATAATCTGCACAGAATATGGATGGGACTTGACTCTACATGTTTTGCAACAGTTTAGTAACAGTTACAGAGGAAAAGCAGAGGCCAGACAAGGACAAGTTGTTGAGAAACAAATACATGGATGTGTGGAAATGGGAGTCCAGGTAATGAGGACAATGAGGAGGAGGGTCCCCAGGATGGTGGTAAGATACATGGCCAGGAACAAGTCATAGAACAGGTTCTGGTGCTCTGATTAGATGGACAGGCCCAGGAGGAGGAATTCTGAGATGAGAGTTTGGTTTCTTCCCATTATTATTTGTCTCCAGTACATTTCTTAAAGTAATAAGGTTTATTACAATCCAAATAAAAGTGAACATTTTCTCTCATACATAATCTGATACTCATTCTAAAATAAGGGATATCACCATTATCACAATAATTATCTGTGAACTATAAATGTCTTTATTCTCAATAATCATTAATGACTTTTTTGTCTTCTTTTCAATATATTTCAATAGTTTATCCTTTTCTTAATACTTATCCACTTGCTTCTGAGACACAAAATATATCACTCTTTCTCTTTCTTGCTTGACTAATCATCCTAGGCACATGTAATTGGATCCTGCTCTATTACTATCTTATATGCTGATGTTCCTTAGGTGTTTTTCTAAACCCTGTTATCTTAAATTCTCTATATAACCTCAAGAGAAACTCTTCTACTCAAAGGCTTAGATTACCATTTAAAACTCTGTTGCAGGTGTCTCTCTCACCTACAGAATTCTACATCCCATTTCTTAGTGATCATCCTCCCCTGCATGTATCACTATCATCTTAAGCTCAACAGGTACCCAAGGAATATCATGATTTTATGTTGCCTCTCTACCATCCTTCTCTTCTACTCTCTAATACTCATTAAAAGGAATACAGGAAGCAATAAGAAATGTGACAATTCTTTCATCTTACCATCAATTCCAACCCAGCAAGTTTGATAGTTTCTAGAGTTCCTTCTTCTGCTAGAGATAGGTAGGCCCTCAGGGAGACAGAAAAAGAGACTCTTAGTATTTGGGTACCCAAATCTATGAACTGTGTTATGGATTGGAGACAGAGTCCCCTGAAAAGCTCACAATGCAGGTGTATTCAGAGATGGAAAGATTAGATTATGAGAGCTCTAACCTGATTTGTGGGTTAATCCATTTGATGGATTAATAATTCGAATGGGTTCCTAGATGGTAAGTGTAAGAAAGTGGGGTGGTCAGTGAGGGTGAGCCCTTGGGGATTATATTTTGTCTCTGGCTCCTTTCTCTGTCTGCTTCCTGGCTGTTACAACCTGAGCAGCTTTCCTCCACAACATTCTTCCACCACTGATGTTCTGCTTCACCTTAGGCACAGAGAAACAGAACTTGCCAACCACAGACTGAAATCTTGTAAACCATAAGTCAAGTTGTTCTTGTCATATTTTGGTCATAGAGACAAAAAGCTGACTAACAAAATCAGTCATCTTGACTCTTTAACTAGATGAACCAAGCCTTAAGCTTATCTTTACCAGATTAATTAGATCAAAAATTTAATTAATTTAAATGTCACCAGTCTCAAAGACCTACACAATGGGTCCTGAACTGATTTATGACTAGACTGCTTATCCAAAAAGAAATATTCTGAACCTCAAATATCAAATGATTGACATGGGATTTGATTTTCACAGGAATTTCCTGAAATCCGTTTTCTTCCCAGGAAAGTCATATATAGTCAGAGAGCTCGAACCTGGGGCCATCACTTTCCTTCTCTTAGAGGTGACAAGTACCTTCATGCTACTTTGGGGCTATGTATGCCTTGGCTTTGCAGCTCTTTAATAAATCTTTACATGTACATTGCTTTTGACTTGTCTTGAAATTCCTCTCAGTGGTATAAGTCAAGGATTCACTGGGTCAAGCTGAGGTCTGCTTAAAGGGTCCTACTGGGACCCCTGCCTGGTCACATTGCTACTTCATCCACTTTTTATCACAAGACCACTGTCCTAGTCCATGATGACATCTCTCACCTGGACTATTGAAGCAGCTCTCAAGTCATGTCCCTGTTTCTATGCCTCCATACCCTTCTTCTCATTCAGTACACTTCATTCACACTGTGGCATTCAAAGTTGGAAAGATGATCAACTCTTGTCTGGAAAGTGTCTTACTATATTATCACTGGTCTTAAGACAGAGGCAAAGTAAATTTCAAGGGACAAACTGAACTTCATCATTTGACCTGCATCTACTCCCCACTCTCTCCTATGTCCCCACAGTGACTCTTGCATTCCACTCTCCAGAAATGCTGGACTTAACGTGGTAAATTATTCTCTAGCATTTTATACTTACTGTTCCTCCAGTCTATCACTTTTTCTCCTCTACTTCCTCTTTGCTTGGCCTATTCTCATATATCCTTTAGGGATGTTGTATGGCACTTGCTAAGACCAACCATCAG
This sequence comes from Glaucomys volans, assembly GCA_020662805.1. NCBI lineage: Eukaryota > Metazoa > Chordata > Mammalia > Rodentia > Sciuridae > Glaucomys > Glaucomys volans. Next base: position 85,471 of record JAJEJO010003892.1, read on the forward strand.
GTCCCCAGATGAGATGAGTCCTGCTGCAGGTTCCACAACATCCTACCCTCACGTCATACCACTCAATGTCTTAATCACTGGTGAATAGCTGACTTTCCACCAGACTGTGAACTCCATGCAGGAAACTCCATGTCTGCCTCACACCTGCAACAGGGCAGCACCTGGCATGGTGCCTGATTTGGCCAAGGGTTCATCAGTATTTGTTGGCTGTACTTCATGTTAAGACAGATTCCTTCAAGTTTGAAGGCAACAAACTCCCATTAAGTGAGAAATACTCTCCTACTAAATATTCCTAGAGTTAGAATTCACTAGACTTAGCCACTTGGCACTAAATTTTGTCATTGTATTACCAACTTCACAGATGTAATTTTGTACTTATGAAAAATATTAGAGTATAATTAATGCACTATACTTTTCAGTACTATCAGTGATTCAAAACAAACATCCTTATACTTTTTGATCCCCGTGATTCCTTTGATATTGATATGGGAAAAATAAATATGATGAAAATTTCCCAAGGTATGGGGAAAAAAGAAAAAAATGTATATTTCTTCAAGTTTTTGCTCAGTTGTTCCTCAGATGTCCGCACCATAGTGATGTAAAATTGTATGTGTCAAATTGGCTAGACCCTGATACCAAGTTTTTCTCAAAGACCAATTCTAAATGTTGCTACAAAGGTATTGTATGAAGTATTATAATTTAAATCATTAGACTTTGAGTAATATAAATTGCCCTCTGTTTTAGTCAGCTTTTTCTCTGCTTTGACTAAAGAACCTGACAAGCACAACCAGAGAAGAGGAAATGTTTATTTAGGTTCTAATGCTTTCTGAGTTTTCAGTCCATAGGAGGCCAGCTCCTTTCATCCAGGCTTTATATGAGACTGAACTTCATGGAGGAAGAGTGTGGCAGAGGGAAACAGCTCACATGGTGATAGGGAAGCAGAGAGAGAGGTCTCCACTGGCCAGATACTAGTATGTACCCCAAAGCCACACCCCAATTCCCACCTCCTTCAGCCACACCCTACCACTTCAGTTACCACCCAGCTAATCCCTGTCAGGGGGATTAATTCACCAATTGGGTTAAGGCTCTCCTAACCCAATCATTAATTCTCTGAACCTTCTTGCATTGTCTCACACTTGACCTTTTGGGAGACACCTCACATCCAAACCATAACACCCTCCATAATGTGCTGCGCCTTGTACAGTCATTTGAAGGACTTAAAAGAAAAGTCTTGAGTCTATGAAGACAAAGAATTCTTCTTCTAGAATGCTCTGGAACCAAGAATGTAGCATTCTCCTCTTTCCAATAGGTGGGCTTGCCCTGCAGATGTCAATTATCAGTCCCCAGTACCATGTGCAATATGTCTTTAAAATAAATCCCTCACTCAAACATACATACACTTCTGTGTTCTGCTACACAACCCTGACTAGTAAACTCTAGTTTTTCTCCAAACAATTAAATAAGACAGAGGAGGAGCATTAAGAGATGTAGGAAGCTAATTTCAAGCCAAGATTGCTTGAAACTTCACCCTGCTGACAATGTTTAATATGCTACACCAAAAGTTTTTACAGATGCAAAAACATGTTGGCATTAAAGTAGGAAGAAACATGTAAGGAAAATCATGCAACTGGTTTCTCAGAATTTTGCATTCCCTTAAATAAGATTATCTCTTGTGTCAGGAGTCAGTTCAGGGATCAAAAATCAGAGACACCACATGCTGTGGTTGTCATTGATGACCCAGTTGTCCAATACTTCTGAACCTGGTTAACATGCAAGAATCACCTAGATCAATGTCGTTAAAATCTGGTATACATGAAACTTAACAGGGAATTCTGTTAAAATACTGATTCTGGTTCTGTAGTTCAGATTCTACATTTTAAATATATGTCAATACTGTTTTCAGTGGACTTTAGTAGCAAATGAATTGCCAAAAAAAAACCCAAAACAGATTTTACTGAACCTCTTCCAGATAAATTTAATCATAATCTCTGAGAGGAATTCTGTGTACAGCTTTTGTAAGCTCCATGAAACTATGTAAAATAAAGATGGTTTAAGAACTACTGCACTGAGCTATACGTCACAGAAGAGTTACAATGTTGATATGATTTTGTAAGAATTCCTCATAAGTAAGTATCAACAATGAACACTTTTGTTAATAAAAATAGTAAATATGATGAACATTAATTAAATATTTCTACAATGTGACAAAGTCTTGGGAGGCAGGCACATGGAAAAGAGGAAAGTTATCAAACCTAAAAATTACCTTACAGAACATCATGTAACCTGGAAAATCAAGACTCTCAGGTTACAATGGTAGTAAGGCAGTAGTTCATTCTCCCTCTAGCCAACTAACCCAACGTGTCTTAGGGTGACTCCAGGCCTCTGACCTACAATCCTGTCCTCCTTCATTTATTATAAGCATAGAAAGTAATGCCCACAGTTATCATTACCTATCTGCACCATCCCTTCTCATGTCTTCCCATTTAGTCGTCCATGGGCCCAAGAGTCTCCCCATCCCAGAGGATAGCAGAGTCTGGTGTAACTCATGAAGTAATTCCCCAGGACCTCTCTAGGACACACTTTCTCAGAGTCCTGCAGCAGTGACTGACTACAGCCAACTATCACATCTGACTACAACTTAGGGAACCATAGGGATGAAGAGAAGCTCATGGTGGATGATTCCTCATCACCAATTTAGTGAATGACAGGAGTCCTGTCAGTCCTGGAGCCTATTTTTTGAGGGGTGAAGAAGTATGGTTGAAAAAGGTCCCTAAAAGTAATCAGGGGCCAGAATGTGAGTGATTTAAAATATCATACAAGTCTGAAGTTTACACAAGAAATCATCAGTGGATTTGAAGCAAAACACTGCTATAAAAGACAAATAATGGGTAAAGAGAGGTGGCAGACTTTGACTACAACACAATTTCCTGTAAACATTTCTAATAGAGATAAATATACTGCTAACAAGGATCAGATTTCTGTTTCCCTACTTTGTATCTGCCAATATCAGCAAAAAAAGGAATAAGAGAAAAGATGAACTCTCTCAGATCATGGTGGTGTTTTTACTCAGATCCAGGTAGAAAAAGAAGCCTAAATTCCTATCCCATGCAGTTACTTTTACCTCTTTACCTCTCTAGGAAAGCCCTCATTGCACCTGTCACCAGCAAAATCCCAACCACTCTTCATATGTATCAGATGGCCTCCTAAAGTCACCTTCTATATCCCTGAAATTGATCACACTTCATCTTTTCTTCTTCCCCTACCAGTTCCTTGCATGTAGCAATAATATGGTGAATGAGGTCTTGTACATAGTGATAGGATGCAGAGTTTCATTCCTAGGGAATCTGCATCCTCATTGATCTTACCTTTGTTGAGTTGTTATGGTTTTTATTAGCACTTATTACTGGACATAGAAATACTAAGTCGTGTCCAAGGTATAATGCAGAATTTCAGACAGTCCTCCCTGCTTCAGGTGCATAGAGCAATCAAACTTTCCTTGGTATCAGCATCAATCACCCCAAATAGAAAGACACCTCTGCTCTTTGTACATTGGTTTACACAAGCACTAAAGCAAGACTGTGTGGTAGCCTCAACTTTCATCTTAGTGAAGCTGTTCTCACATATCCTGGAAAAATAATATTTCTGTGGGGCTGGGATATAGCTCAGTTGGTAGACTGCTTGCTTTGCATGCATAAGGCCCTGGGTTCAATCCCCAGCACCACAAAAAAAGAATATTTCTGTGAACTATACTTTTCACTTTATAAAGTATGCAACTAATATTTTTGGTATATTCACAGAGTAGTGAAATCCTGTGCCCATTAATAGTTACTCTCCATTTTCCCCAATTCTGCCTCCACCCAAGCATTAGTAACCCCAATATACTTTTCTCTTTATGATTGCCTATTCCTGATGTTTCATGTAAACAGAATCATTCAATATATATGGTCATTATGGTTGCTTTCTTTAAATTTGCATCATGTTTTCAAGGCATCTGCATGTAGAAATGTAAATAAGCATCTCAAATTTATTTCTGTATGTTGCATTTCATTGTGTGGCTATGCCATGTTTTATTTATCCAATCATCAATTGATGGATCTTTCCACTTTGGGATGATTATAAATAATGCTAGACCCCTTTCCACTTCTCTCCAGTCGTTTCAATCTCTCTAGGGCTGCTTGTGATGCTGCACTCAAGTTTATGTATTTTCCCGCCTGGTTTGGGGTTTTAGAACTCGGTTTGTGATTTTTACCTCTTGCTGCTGCTGTGCCTAAGGACGGAAATAGAAGCAGCTGCGGGAGGATAGGGAAGGTTTTCTGATGTAGTTATGAGGAGGTGGCACTCGCTTGTGCGCGCTGTTTTTCTTTTTCTTTTTTTCCATTTCGAACTTATTGATGTATCTCTACAAGTTGCTGGACCTGGGGCCAGCCCCGTTGGAGTCACAGGGACACTTCTGAGAGCTCATCCCGGGCTCTTGGCACCGCGTGTGGGGAGTTAGTCTCGCTCCCTGAAGGCGATTGGAGACTGACATCAGCCGATCCAGGAGTTGGAGGGATTCATTTGAAAGTGATTGTTTGCCCTCCCGCTCTCCAGCAGAACAGTTGGGTTGGCGTCGTCTTGCAGGTTTGGGCTGCTGGTTCATAACCTCTACTCTTCATTCACTTAGGTGCACCCACACCCGGCCAAGAAAGGCACGCAGGAGAAATCCCCGAGACTCGGCCATCGCCTGGGGTGGCGACTCCAGCTGCAGCTGCAGTCCGACTCCACTAGGGACCTGCGGGAAGACTCCAGGGAGTCTTCCGCTCCTCACCAGCGCAGCTGCGGGTTAACCAGTTCCAGGACGCCTTCGGGCCTGGTTTGCGGCTCCACATCCCCTTCTGGGCGCACCGCGGGGGACCGCAGTACCAAGGACTCCTCGGAGATTTCCGGGGATCGCCTGGCTAAGGCACAGAGGAGGAGGCTGGGGAAAGCTCTCAGACTCCAGGGACCACAAGCGTCCAGCCCTCTATCTTCACGGCGCCCTCCTTTTGCAGTTTCCCACCCGCCACCAAAGTAACTTGGAGAGAAGCGGGTCACAGTGCAAGGGCCCCCGGAGGTCGCGGCGCCCACGCTGAGCCGGCCTTGACTGGCAACTCCTGGTGACTGTGCAGTGCGCGCCGCCGCCCGTTCTGAATCGCGCTGCCCCAGCCAGACCCGGCACTCACCTCCCTCTGCCAGGGTGACTAGCCTGCAGTCGCCGCCTGAGACACAACTTGGCAACCCCTTCCCCAGCCTTGGCAGCTGCTACCACACACACGCACGCTTCTCTCCATCTTGTGATTCCTTTTTCCTCCCGAATTCCAGTGGGGGTGTGAGTTTGTCTTTATCCCTACTCCCCACCCCTCCGTCCGCAATTCACCGCTTATGGCTGTCCTGCCCCTCCTCAGCTTGGCGTGCGCCTCTTTCCTTTCTCGCCCTGCTTCATTTTATTTATTCAAATTTATTTGGCGCCTGCTCTCTCTTTCTGTCCCTTTCCCTCCCTCCCTCCCTCCCTCACTCCGGATCCCCTCTCTCTCCCTGGAGTGGCGCTTCAAGGCTCCGCTGCTGGCCAGGCGTGACGTTGCACGTGGAGATATTGACGCTGGTGTTTCTGGTGCTCTGGATGTGTGTGTTCACCCAGGACCGGGGCTCCAAGTTCGTTGCGGACCGCTACGCTGTCTAGTGGAACAGCAGTAACCTCAGATTCTAGAGGGGTGACTACCACATGGACGTCTGTATCAATGACTACCTGGATGTTTTCTGCCCTCACTATGAGGACTCCGTCCCAGAAGATAAGACTGAGCTCCATGTCCTCTACATGGTCAACTTTGATGGTTACAGTGCCTGTGACCATACTTCCAAAGGCTTCAAGAGATGGGAATGTAACTGGCCTCACTCTCCAAATGGACCGCTGGAGTTGTCTGAAAAATTCCAGCTCTTCACTCCCTTTTCTAGGATTTGAATTCAGGCCAGGCTGAGAATATTTCTATATCTCCTCTGCAATCCCAGATAATGGAAGAAGTTCCTGCCTAAAACTCAAAGTCTTTGTGAGACCAACAAATAGCTGTATGAAAACTATAGGTGTTCATGATCATGTTTTCAATGTTAACGACAAAGTAGAAAATTCATTAGAACTAGCAGATGACACCTTACATGTGTTAGCCGAGCCATCCCGTGGCGAGAAGGCGGCACAAACACCAAGGATATCCAGCCGCCTTTTGGCAATCCTGCTGTTCCTCCTGGACATGCTTTTAACATTATAGCACAGTCTCCTCTCCTTATCTGTCACAGAAAACATCAGGGTCTTGGAACACCAGAGATCCACCTAACTGCTCATCCTAAGAAGGGGCTTGTTACTGGTTTTTGGCAGATGTCAGATTTTTGTTTTCTTTCCTTCAGTCTGAATTCTAAGCAACAACTTGGGGTTAGGGGGACTAAATAAACTAGTTGCTGCCTCTCTCACCCCACCCCCAGCCCTTGCCCTTGACTTCTCACCCCTTCCAAATTAAATGAACTCCAGATGAAAATGCGGAATTGTCATGTGACACCAGTGGTTCATCAGCTCTGTGCACTCTCCTCTAAGAGCTCACCTCCCTCAGCACACTGTGTCCATGGTATATGGACAAGGAAGAACAGTGGCAGATGCAGCCAATGATGGCCAGGCCCAGGACGGTTTCACTCTCCTATATAATATTTATGCCTTCTCATTCAGGACTGTAAGATGATCATGCAGGGCATCATGGCACCATGTCAGGTCCAGAGGGGAGGTATTAAGAATAGATATATTACACCTTTCCTCTAGAAGTGTATAAATGAACAGGCTTCTAAAAGGTTGAGACACTGGGTTTTTCAAAAATTATGACTATCTTAAAGCATTCTCGACAGCAAAACTTGTATTCTGTAAAAGAAGTCTTTTTTTTTTCCAGGAGGCAGATTGAGTATAGGAATGCTAACACAGAGCAAGAGTGAAAAACAGAGCAAACTGTTTGGTGGGGGTGTGTATGTGTGAGTGCCTCTAATTTTGTTGGTGACTGGGCAGTGCACACCAGATTTTTTTTCCCTTGAATACAGATCACCATTTTTTTAAAGAAACTCAGAGGCATTTTTATGAATAAAGTGACCCTCCCCAAGGCTGACAAGCCAGGGTTGATGATTGCAGAGCGGAATAGCTTTGGCTGCTCCTCTGGGGGACTATATGTACCACAGGAAGGATGTCACTGGCCAGAGGAGATGTGATTTGGCTTTTCTGGAGTGCCAGTGTGCTGTGGCCTTTTCCCAACTCCTACCCCAAAGCCCTCATTTTGCTCCACACTCCACAACTGCAGGAGGCTAGGACAAAAACACCTGTCACCAGGAGAGTCAGTCAGCATTACTTGGGAGGGCTAAAGGGAAATCTGGAATAAAAATTTCCAAGTTTGGAATGAAAGAACTCGAGCATTGATTTTATGTTCTTTCCCTTTCTGACACAGCCTAAAGTGTAGGGGAGTGTTTATCTGTGGGAGATAAACAAGATCGACTCCCAAAGACTTTAACAAAATATTTTTTAAAAACCCCACTAGAATAGAAAATACATTATTTAGATATACTTTATGCTGAGAGTGAGTATATATGCTTGTCCTATTTAAACTTGTGAGAAAAAGTGGTATCCCTTGATACATTTAGAAATATGGGGGCTATCTTGTTTCACTGTGGGGATGGGGCAGAAGAAGAATAAACACAGGATGACCCTGTTCAAGGAATCTTAGCATGGTCAACAGGGGATGCTTTCAGTTAATTACCAGGAAATGGGAGCCTTGGGGTTTCTACTGGTGGGACTGTCATAAACTTTAAACTCCAAAACCTAGACAGGGGGAAGTGTCAGACCAATGGAAAACTGATCCATCCTTTTATGCTATTGCATGACATGTCAATAGGAACCATGCCTTTCAAAATAATTAAGTAAGTCCATTAATGCAATGATCATGTAAAATGTGAGAAATTGAAAGAATTCCAGCAAAATAAGGATTTTTATGTATTCATTTTTTAAGATGTATATGTAAAAAAAGGGGGGAGGGCTCATGTTATGGACAGACTTCATGAATGGAAATTTTCTTAGAATTGTTTTGAATTTTAAAAATATGTGAATGAAAGGCAGCTGTAAACATACTGCACCCTAGAGACTTGTACACTTGTTGAAATGTAATCTGGGCTTATCTGATGGTTGGAGAGGATGTTACTGTTGAGTCTGTTCTGGCTTGGAACCTTGTGAGTAGGGTTGCCAACTTCACAGGTACAATCAACCCTTCTCCCCGACATCAACCCTTCTCTGGATTGGCAGAGTTTTATCACAGAAAGCACCCACCATTTCGTTGAAACAAAAGTCCACAGCATTCTATTCCTTTTTCCTCTGACTATTTATATGATCAATACTCTCAGTAGTATCCAGAAATCCTATTCTTTTTATTACTAGTTACAGGCTTGTGGGTCCAGTGGGATTTGGGTAGGGGGAAAAAGATACCTTTTAAAATGGATCAATAGGCAGAACAAAATAATACAGCATGTTCTATAACCAAGGAAATCAAACAATCCTGTAATGATTCCAGTTAGTCATAACTACATTAGCAGTGCTAATTTCATTTTAGAAATGATGACTTCTGTGGTTTTTCTAGCATTTGTCTCTAACAACTAATAAAATAATTACTCATGGTCCTCTCTGCCATTGTCTTTCATTTTTCACGGGGAAATTAGACCCTTTTACTTCACTGTTGTGCCACCACAAATTAAGTTAAAAAATTAGCAAGACTATCTACACCAGTAGACAATATGCTTCTCAACCTATAAATGACATAATCATAGCTAATGTGCTTGCCATGGAGTTTTCAAGAAGATGATTGGTGTCAGTCAGTTTTTGTCTTGTCCAAAAAGCACTGGTGGCCGTTTGTGGTGTGTTACAGTCCTCTGGGGGCTCAAGAGGATGTCATGTAACTTTGTAGCAGCTTTTAATTTAAAAAACAATTCAAAAGCCTGAAGGGCAGCATGGCTGCCCCTCAGCCCCAGTTGGTCAAACCCCAGCAACCTTTGCCCGTGGTTGCCAAGGGCTTTGCAACATGAAGCAGGGAAATAAGGATCTGTCTGTTTAGTGGATACCGTGTATCCTGTAATAGACCAGGTAACAGTTCGTGTTAGACTATTGTTTTGTACTGTACTTTCTCGGGTGGCAGAGGAAAGAAAAGTAAAATATTAAAAAAATGCGTCCTTTAAATTCTGTATTATTAGCAACCTCTGTTGTATGTAGTGTTTAATAATGAAGTATTAATTTGATTCTTATGTCTTTGGTAAGTGAGAACAATGACTTTCAGGATACAAAACATGCACTGAGGCTTTGATACACCAATGTGTGTACATGGTTGAGAAAAGTCACAAATGGCTGAGATATTGCTCCACATTCAGGACTCATGTGGTCATCACCCACCTAAACTTAAGACTCCATCATCTTGAGACCTGGAAAAACATGACTTTTTTGACCAATATTTTGTCCTCAATGTTTTCAAGGTCTGATGTTGGAGCCCTATGTTCCTTCCCTACCCTAAGCAAGTGTTGGAATGGTGTAGAGAATTTAGTAATGGTTCTGTACTTTGATTTGTTTTTTTTGTTTGTTTGTTTGTTTGTTTGTGGTTGTTTCATGGACTGTTTCATTTTTCCCCAGGAAAAATGCAGTATCAAGTGCAGCTCAGGCACGGGAAAGGTTGCAAACTGACACCTTTAGGAAGATTAAATGGGCACTGTTTCCCTCTGTGTCATTGTGAAAGGAAGAGTCACACTGTAACTACAGATTTTCAGGGACCCTGTTTTTCTCTGGTGCCTTAGCAATGGCTGCAGCCATTTTTATTAGTTTCAAAAAATTAGAAAAACAGTTTTTAATTACTCCCTTCCATTCATTGCTCTCAAACTTGTGGTCACTGGCTTTTGTTTTGAAAAGCACCTCCACCAAAACCCTGGTTTGCCTACAACCCTCTCAACTTTTATGTTATTAAAAAAATTATTTTTTTTGTCTCGTCATCCTCCCACATTTTATTTTCCCTCAGAGCCATAAATGGGCAGGTCTGTCTCTGGTTTAATATCACTGAGTTTTTCCCATGCATTTGCCCCAGAGCTGATGCGGTGTGAGACAAATCTCTCTACAATGGGCTTGCTCCTATTGTCTGTAGAGTTTAATAGATTCTGGCATGTTGGAGGTTACCCATGAGTCAAAATCTGCTTTCCATGCTTACTCTTGACACCCCATTGAAGCCACTCACTGTGTCTGATTCTGGGTGTGAAGTCCAGCTCCGTGTGTTCCTGTGCTTGTACTGCCCTCCTTTCCAGTTCCTTTGCACTTACTCATAGAATGCTGTTTGGAAATCCTGACATTATATAAACGTAAAAGAAAATGTAAAAAAAAAAAAAAAAACTCACACACAAACAAACCCATACAATCTGTACTTGTATGTACATGTGTCTGTATAAGTATACCTAAATAGGGCTGGGGATATAGCTCAGTTGGTAGAGTGCTTGCCTCTCAAGCACAAGGCACTGGGTTCGATCCCCAGCACCATGGGGAAAAAAAAGTATATTTAAGTAAAAATTAAAGATTTTCATCATTTCAAAAAAATAGTGCTGATATGAACAATCAAGTAAAAGTACTTGTCTGAATATGCAATTATGTTAGGTAAATATCTAGGAGAAACTTTCTAGTTTATATGGGAGTAATTCTATTGAAAATTCTTCACTTTTACAAGATTTTATTACCTTTTTAAAACCCATATAAGAAAGACATTTAAAAAGAAAATATTCATAGAACAAGCAATTACACACTGAGCATCATGAATATAGAAGTCACCACCAGTGGTTACACCCACCTGGGGGAGGAAAAGAAACTCTTCCAGAGGCTCAGACCTCAGCATAGCTCCCAAGATGAACTGTGCTTTAAAGTCTGAATTTTCCCCAAATTTTCTTATTTCATCAACACTCTTATTTCTTCATATAGAGTTATATGCCTCTCTCTCTCCCTACACACACACACACACACACACACACACACAAACACATACAATAAATTGTCCAGAGCAGCTGCACAATTTTACTTTCCCACCACAATGTATGGGAGTTTCACTTACTCCGCACTCTTACCAATACTTTTTTCCATTTTTAAAAGCTAAAACAAATCTAGTGTACAACTAGCATTTTGGAAAGCTTTCCTTGAAATTTTTAAGCTCTGTGGATGATGACTGATGATGTTGAACATCATTTCATGTACAAATAGTTGGAGAAATATTTGGTAAATTCCTTGGCACATTTTAATTGGGCTTCTTGTCTTTTTATCATTGAGTTATGAGAATTCTTTAGACATTTCTTCATATTACACTCTTACAAACTGATGTGTTTTCTCTCATTTGTAGGATGTTCATTAACTTTCCAGATAGAGTCCATTGATGCATAAATGCTTTTCTTTTTTTTTTTTTTTTAAAATGGAGTAAAACTGTCATTTTTCTGGTTATACACAGAGTAGAATTTGCCTACTAATACATATACATGGGGTAAAGATGTTTGTTTCATTCTGTTGTCTTTCCTTCCCACCCCTCCCCACCCCTCAGTTTCTTCTATACAATCCATCCCTTCTCCATTCCCATACCTCCTCCCACCCCTGCTATGTGTCAACAACCACTTATAAGAGAAACCATTCGGCCTTTGGATTTTTGGGATTGGCTTATTTCACTTAACATGTTCTTGAGTTCCATCCATTTACCTGCATATGTTATAATTTTACTATTCTTTATGGCTAAATAATATTTCATTGTGTATATATACCACAGATTCTTTATCCATTCCTCTATTGAAGGGCATCTAGGTTGGTTCCACAATCTAGCTATAGTGAATTGGGCTGCTATAAACATTGATGTGGCTGCATCACTGTAGTATGCTGATTTTAAGTCCTTTGGGTATAGGCCAAGGAGTGGGATAACTGGGTCAAATGGTGGATCCATTCCAATTTTCTGAGGAATCTCCACACTGCTTTCCAGAGTTGCTGCACTAATTTGCACTCCCACCAGCAATATATGAGTGTACCTTTTCCCCCACATCCTCGCCAACACCTATTGTTGCTTGTATTCTTGATAACAGACATTCTAATTGGGATGAGATGATATCATAAGGGAGTTTTGATTTGCATTTCTCTTATTACTAGAGATGTTGAACATTTTTTCATATATCTGTTCATTACTTGTAGATCCTCTTCTGTGAATTGTCTGCTCATTTCCTTAGCCCGTTTATTGATTGGGTTATTTGTATTCTTGGTGTAGAGTTTTTTGAGGTCTTTATATATTTTGGAGATTAGTTCTCTATCTGACGTGTGAGTGGCAAAGATTTTCTCCCACTCTGAAGGCTCTCTCTTCACATTGCTGGTTGTTTCCTTTGCTGAGAAAAAGCTTTTAAGTTTGATTCTATCCAAATTATTGATTCCTGCTTTTATTTCTTGTGCTTTGGGAGTCATGTTAAGGAAGTCTGGTCCTAGGCCGAAGATTTGGACCTACTTTTTCTTCTATTAGGTGCAGGGTCTCTGGTCTAATTCCTAGGTCTTTGATCCATTTTGAGTTGAGTTTTTTTGCAAGGTGAGAGATAGGAGTTTAGTTTCGTTTTGTTGCATATGGATTTCCTGTTTTCCCAGCACCATTTGTTGAAGAGGCTATCTTTTCTCCATTGTATGTTTTTGGCTCCTTTGTCAAGTATGAGATAACAATATTTCTGTGGGTTTGTTTCTGTATCCTCTATTCTGTACCATTGGTCTACTTGCCCATTTTTGTGCCAATACCATGCTGTTTTTGTTACTACTGCTTTGTAGTATAATTGAAGCTCTGATATTGTGATACCACCTATTTCTCTCTTCCAGCTAAGGAATGCTTTAGGTATTCTAGGTCTCTTATTCCTCCAAATGAATTTCATGATTGCTTGTTCTATTTCTATGGCTTCCATCATTGGGAATTTAATTGGAATTGCATTGAATTTGTATAGTGCTTTTGGTAGTATGGCCATTTTGATAATATTAATTCTGCCTATCCAAGAAAATGGGAGATCTTTCCATCTTCTAAGGTTTTTTTTAAAATTTCATTCTTTAGTGTTCTGTAGTTCTCATTGTAGAGGTCTTTCTCCTCTTTTGTTAAATTGACTCCCAGGTTTGTTTGTTTGTTTTTAGGCTATTGTGAAGGGGGTAGTTTTTCTAATTTCTCTCAGAGGATTCATCACTTATGAATAAGAATACATTAGATTTATGAGTGTTGATTTTATATCCTGCTACTTTAATGAATTCATTTATGAGTTCTAGAAGTTTTCTGGTGGAACTTTTTGGCTCCTCTAAATATAGAATCATATCATCTGCAGATAGTGATAGTTTAAGTTCTTCTTTTCCTATTTGAATCCCTTTTATCCCTTTAGTCTGTCTAATTGCTCTGGCTAGATTTTCAAGGGTGATGCTGAATAGAAGCAGTGAAAGAGGGCATCCCTGCCTTGTTCCAGGTTTTAGAGAGAATGCTTTCAGTTTTTCTCCATTTATAATGATGTTGGCTATAGGCTTAGCATAGATATCCTTTCCAATGTTGAGGAACATTCCTACTATCCCTATTTTTTTCTAGTGTTTTGAGCATGAAGGGGTGCTGTATTTTATCAAAAGCTTTTTCTGCATCTATTCAAATAATCATGTGGTTCTTCACTTTAAGCCTGTTGATGTGGTGAATTACATTTAAAAATTTTCAGATGTCAAACAAACCTTGCATCACTGGGACGAAACCTACTTGATCATGGTGCACTATCTTTTTAATATGTTTTTGTGTGTGATTTGCTAATATTTTGTTAAGGTTTTTTGCATCTATGTTTATTAGGGATATTGGTCTGAAATTTTCTTTCCTTGGTGTGTCTTTGTCTGGTTTTGGTATCAGGGTGATATTAGCTTCATAGAATGAGTTTGGAAGGTTCCCTCCTCCTCTATCTCATGGAATACTTTGAGGAGTATTGGATAGAGTTCTTCTTTGAAGGTCTTGTAGAACTCAGCTGAGAATCCATCTGGCCTTGGACTTTTCTTGGTAGGTAGGCTCTTGATGACTTCTTCTATTTCATTGTTTGAAATTAGTCTATTTAAATTGTGTATGTCCTCCAGATTCAGTTTGGGTGGGTCATATGTCTCTAGAAACAACATATCAATGTCTTCAAGATTATCATTTTTTGGAGTATAGATTTTCAAAATAGTTTCTAATTATGTTTTGTATTTCGATAGTGTCCATTGTGATAGTTCCTTTTCTATCTCGAATTTTAGTAATTTGAGTTTTCTTTCTCCTTCTCTTTGTTAGTGTGGCTGTTTATGAAATTTGTTTATTTTTCAAATAACCAACTCTTTGTTTTGCCAACATTTTGAATATTTCTTTTGTTTCAATTTCATTGATATCCACTCTGATTTTAAATATTTCCTTTCTTCTACTACTTTTGGTGCTAATCTGTTCTTTTTCTAGGGTTTTGAGATGTAATGTGAGGTCTTTATTTATTCACTTTTCATTTTTTAGTTGAATGCACTCCATGCAATGAATTTTCCTCTTATTACTGCTTTCATACTGTCCCAGAGATTTTGATATGTTGTATCACTGTTCTCATTTACCTCTATGAATTTTTTTATTTCCCCCTGACATCTTCTGTTATCCACACATCATTCAATAGTGTATTATTTAATCTCCAGGTATTGGAATAGTTTCTGTTTCTTATTTTATTATTGATTTCTAATTTCATTCTATTATGATATGACAGAATGCAGGGTATTATCTCTATCTTTTTGTATTTGCTAAGAGTAGCTTTGTGGCATAACATATGGTCTATTTTAGAGAAGGATTTATGTGCTGCTGAGAAGAAAGTGTATTCACTTGTTGATGGATGGAATACTCTATATATGTCTGTTAAGTCTAAATTATAGATTGTGTTATTGAGCTCTATGGTTTCTTTATTCAATTTTTTTTGGAAGATCTGTCCAATAGTCAGAGAGGTATACTAAAATCAACTAGTATTATTGTGTTGTGGTCTATTTGGTACCTGGAATTGAGAAGTATTTGTTTAACATACATGGATGCACTATTGTTTGGGGCATAAATATTTTTGATCGTTAAGTCTTGCTGATTTATGCTTCCCTTAAAAGTATGAAATGACCTTCTTTATCCCTTCTGACCAACTTTGGCTTCATGTCTGCTTTGTCTGAAATGAGAATGGAAACCCCAACTTTCTTCCTGAGTCCATGTGAGTGGTATGTTTTTCCCATCCTTTCATCTTCAGTCTGTCCTTTTCTATGAGGGTGTCCTTTTCTATGAGATGAGTCTCTTGAAGGCAGCATATTGTTGGGTCTTTCTTTTTAATCCAGTCTTCCAGTCTATGTCTTTTGATTGATGAGTTTAGGCCATTAACATTCAGGGTTATTATTCAGATATGACTTGCATTCCTGGTCATTTTGACTTATTTTTGGCTTTTAACTTGACTTGGTTTCTCCTTTAATTGGCTATTCCTTTAGGGTAATTCCTCCTTTTGCTGGATTACATTCTTGTTTTTCATTTCTTCCTCTTAGAATATTTTGCAGAGAATGTTCTGTCATGCAGGCTTCCTATTTGTGAATTCTTTTAGCTTTTGTTTATCATGGAAGGATTTAATTTCATCTTCAAGTCTAAAGGTAAGTTTTGCTAGGTATAAGATTCTTGGTTGGCATCCATTTTCTTTCAGAGCTTGAAATATGTCGTTCCAGGCCCTTCTTGTTCTTGGGTCTGGACTGAGAATTCTGCTGATAACTGTATTGGTTTCCCCCTGTATGTGATCTGATGCTTTTCTCTTGCAGCCTTTAAAATTCTATCTTTATTTTGTATGTTAGATATTTTCATTATAATGTGCCTTGGTGTTGATCTATTGTAATTTTGTGTGTTTGGTTCCTGTAAGCCTCTTGTATTTGATTTTCCATCTCATTCGTCAGATTTGGGAAATTTTCTGATATTATTTCATTGAATAGATTATTCATTCCTTTGGTTTGTATCTCTGTGCCTTCCTCAATCCCAATAAGTCTTAAATTTCATCTTTTCAAGATGTACCATATTTCTTGGAGTTTCTGTTCATGATTCCTTACCATCTTCTCTGTCTGGTCAACTTTGTTTTCAAGATTAAATGTTTGTCTGAAGTTCTGTCTTCCAAGTAATCTGGCCTGTTAGTTATGCATTCCATTGAGTTTTTAATTTGGTTTATTGTTTCCTTCATTTCAAGGATTTCTGTTTGTTTTTTTTTCCAGAATTTCTATCTCTTTATTGAAATGATTTTTCCTTCCTGCAATTACTCTTTTAGCTAATTATTCATTTGCTCTCTCATCACATCGTTTGCTTCTCAGATCATTTTAATTATGTACATTCTGAACTCCCTTTCTGACATTCCTTCTACCATGTTGTCATTGGGTTCTATTGATATAGCATCTAGGTTTGTTTGGAACCCTTTCTTCCCTTGTTTTCTCATGTTGCTCATGTATCTTCCCCTCTAGCAGTGCACATCAGAGGTATTGCAATTTCCCTTTAAAGACTTATCATGTCCCTGCAGATTTTCAATATCTCACCTTGAAAAGATTAGTATTAGCAACACACCATATAAATAATATGCATCCTTAATCCATACATACCCTATTTAGATATTAACTGTTGTCAAAACACACGGAGATGGGTTCACCTTATTATCTATAGCAAAACCAATAGGTTTGCAATATGGAAAACAATTTCAAATGGTGGAGAAAGAGGATGAGGAGGGCTGTGAAATATAATGTTAATGAGATAAGAAGTGAGTCTATAGAGGTACTATGTTGTAAGAATAGTGAAAGTGGGATTAAAAGAAATGGGTTGTCAGCATGAGAAATGAGAGAGTCACTAAGGAAACAGATAAATTAAAGGGTGATAAAGTGATAAGAATATTAATAAAAGAAAAATGTGGGAATATACTAGGTATAATAGGAATAATTATAATACTATTTTTAAAAAGTTCTGCAATAAAATTAGAGTGTACTGTTCAAACCTACTATTTTTCAGTAGTCTGTTGCCTGAGAGGTGCTTGATAATACAGTGCTCATCCTGCATTGAAGGTCAAGCAGCTGGTCCTCTGGGATCCTCCCAGCTGGGTCTGCCCACCTGGAGCAGGCCTGGTCTCAGGCCTGTGGTTAAGGTCGAGTGGCTGGGAAGGTCGAGCAACAGGTAAATTCTAGCAGCAGGAAACGTTGAGTGGTTGGTCCTCTGGGTTCCTCCTTGCTGGGATGCCCACCTGGTGTAGGCCTGATCCCAGGCCTGCAGGGAAGGTCGGGCAGCAGGGAAGGTCAAGCACCTGGTCCTCTGGGCTTCTTCTGGCTTGGTCTGCCTGCCCAGAGCAGGCCTGGTCTCAGGCCTGTGGGGAAGATCGAGTGGCTGGTGCTCTGGGCTCCTCTCAGATGGGTCTGCCCACCTGGAGCAGGCCTGGTCTCAGACCTGCAGGGAAGGTTGAGTGGCTGGTCCTCTGGGCTCCTCTCAGATGGGTCTGCCCACCCAGAACAGGCCTGGTCTCAGGCCTGCAGGGAAGGTCGATTGGCTGGTACCCTGGGCTCCTCCCAGCTGGGTCTGCCTAGCTGGAGCAGGCCTGGTCTCGGGCCTGCAGAGAAGGTCGAGTGGCTGGTCCTCTGGGCTCCTCCTGGCTGTGCCTGCCCACCTGGAGCAGGCCTGGTCTCAGGCCTGCAGGGACAGTCAAGCAGCTGGTCCAAATAAATGCTTTTCATTCATCTATTCTTGCTTCTATTGTGAAGTTGTTTTTTGGTTTGTTTTGGTCATAACCATAAGGTCTGTGTCCTTATCTGGGAGTCATTTACATAAGAGGCACATGTATATAATCCTGTCCATCACCAACCCATACAAATATTCCATTCCCAAACATAAGAAACAAAGGCTAATAGATAATTTTCTTCAGTCAGAGGTCGCTCATCTCACCTCAGACACTTACTTCCTTCACCCAAAGGTTGCTCACCACATCTTGGAGACATTTCCTCCCCACCCTAGAAACTTTTACAAAAGGAGATTGTTAACAGATAACATTTCCTCACCTGTCTACCAACTTAGCAAAAAATTTCTTTTGTGTACCTAGGAACTTACCACAAATATCACAGGTACATTATATGCCAACAATAGCTAACCGCTTAAACCTTGCATAGAGCAGTTCCAGGGAGCAGCCCTATAAAACACCCTGAGCTCAGATTTCCCTTGCCTTCTCTCATTTTATGGGTGAAGGCCTTTTTCAGCTGCTAACTGGCAAAAAAAATTTCTGTGTGTGAATTTCCTGGCCTGGTTTCTGAGTTGCTCACCTGTGGTTCATTTTCCCTTTCAATAACCACTGAACCACAGCCAAATCCACCTTCATGAAGATTACTCTTATCTTCTAGGAGTTTCATAGTCTTAGCTGTCACATATAAGTCTTTGCCTCACGTATATGTTACCTATTTGTATGTTTTCTTTTGAGAAATGTCAACTCAGGGCTCTTGCCCATTTCTTAACTCAATTATCTATTTTCTTTCTATAGAGTTTGTGATTCTTAAATATATTGTATATTAATCCCTTATTACATGCATGTCTTGCAACAAGGAATATTCATATATTTAATTTTTCTTTATTTCTTTCTTTAGTGTTTTGTAGTTTTGCTCTTGTAGATCTTTGATGTATTTTGTTAGATTTATACCAAAATATTACGTTTTGGAGGGATGAGAATAAAAATGCCTTTTTTTAAACAAAATTCACATTTTAGTTAGACTGAAACAAACTATACACAATTGATTTTACTCACCAAAAAATAATAGCAATATTTTCTGTACTATTTCTAGATAAACTGCAGAACATTTATTTTGTAGGTTTTCCAGGTTTTGCTTATTAATCAAGATGAGGCAGTAGATATAGTCATGGAAAAAGAAAGCAGGCAAGTTGCCCATATCAGTAGCCTCTGATTTTGTCTTGACCATGAAGCAGAAATGTTCAACATTCACCTGCTAAAACAAGGGTGTAGACTCACAAAGATGTAGACTCAACAAAGGAATCTAAACAGCAACAACCAGATGTGGAACAACAATTGAAGACTCTTGCACTCAAACTGTAACTTGTTCTTTAAGTTCATTTGATAAAGACAAAATTTATACTGAAATCTGTTTGATGAGCTCACAACCCTTTGGTTAATTCACTTAACTGTCCATTACAGATTTTAACACACTTAAAACCCCTAATATAAACAGTAGGCTTCATTGTAACATTTCATAGGATGCATTCTTTTCTTATACCTCCTCAAAATTCATTTCTTCAAAATTGATGACAATACCTGACAACTGAATCCATGATTATAATGCATTTTATATCTAAAAGACTTAACTAAAACAACTCCAGAGTGCTACTGGCAGAGGTCATGCAGAGGTGAAATGTGATCTTTCCAATGCTATCTTCTGGAAGAACATTCAAGTTTTAAAGCATGAGAGCTCAAACAGTTGCCACGTATATAGGCAGATTACCAATGGCTAATGTATTCATGAAAGGCCTGTAGGCAAAGATATTCAGTGATTAAGTGACCTACATACACCTTATGACTTTTCTTTCAAATATCAAATATAAGAGAAAGTCCACTTAAAAAGTCTTCTAGGTATTTTCAAGTTTCTGAACTATCTGTAGAAAACTCTGACTTAGTTGTATATAGTTTGATATGTGTGTCTACGATTAAATCCACATCATGTTTTATATCAAAATTTATGTTAAGCAAAGCCAAGTTACCTGAACTTGGTCTGTCATAGTGTTCCTTAAGTATGCTCTGAGACACTGTCCTTCATTTTCATAGCATTCATTCTCAACATTTTCACAGGAGGAATACATAGGACCTTCAGCAAGGCACATATATGAGGAAAAAAACTTGATATAAGGCAGATGGAAGGCTTCATAAATGGTGGATGGAAGTTTTGTATCTTTCCCTCTGTGTTTCCATTTGATTCTCCAATAGCGAAGCTTGGATGAAAGAGTGTGGAGACTAAGCAAGTCACTTCTGTACATGTCAGCATGGTGCTCCTCTGATGTATTGAATTTGATAAATCCCATGACTGAGGGTACCAGGGATAAGTACTTAAGAGCTTCGAGGTGCTGTTCTGAAAATATATGCTTAAGTTCCTGATGTGATCCACTGTTGGAACACCTAGGGTTTGTTTACAGTAGCTTTCAGAGGTTAGTTGAGATTCCAGGTTACCCTGATAGTCCTACAAAATTTCCCAGGGAGTTTCATCTGAATATCAAGTTTGGTTGCCAAATTTGTTGCTTCCTCAAACCAAAACTCATGATAAACTTCAGAAGTTTGTCCCTGGAGATTTTTCCCAAAGGCTCTTGTAAAAGATAAGATGTTTTTAAGAACAACAAAGGCAACAATGAAATCAATATCTTTTACTTCACTACAGATTACCAATACTTGACCAGTTGTACAGTTATTCCATCTAATATTTGCGTCACTATTTATATCATCTAAACATAAAAGAAGTGCTTGCAGGAGATCTACCAAAATTGCAAAAGCATCATGCCTGCCTTTTCACTGAGAATGGCAAGTTTCCTTCACTTCTTTACTCCTTTCTTCACTGTTCTGAAAAGGAAAAGAAATTACATTGTCAAGTTCTAATAGTAGTTGTGGTGATCAATGGCAAAAGAACAAACTTCCTACATTGTTCCTAACGCGACAGACACCCCCATCATAGGCACCGATTTTGCCAACCACGTGTTTAAGGCACAGGAAGTGCAGAGTCTGTAGACAGCTTGGGAATATTTCTCTAAAATTCTAGAAGCGACAACTTTCTCTTTTTTTCATGCTTAAAGTATTTATTTAGTTCCTCTTAAAATCTGGCACTTAAACATTACCATATGTTTCTAATGTAGCCTGAAAAATAAGTTTAGGGGGAGTTTTACTTCTGTGGACTCCAGCGTAAGTCCATCTCTCTCTCTAATTAGCTGTGTGACATGGTGAGTGGGTAGATTATTTTACTTCTCTGGACATCTTCAGCCTGAAATGAGGACATCCAACTTTCATTTTGGAAGAGAATCCACTAGACACAATGTAAGGCTGGCCATGACAATACTCCTTATTTAGTCCCCACTTCTCAGTTATCCTAGTGTGAAATTTCACAGCCAAAATTTCTGCATCAGCTTCATAAGGCAGGAAGCCCACAAATTCCTCTCTCAGGTTATGAGATTCATCTACAAACCTCACTAACACAGGAAGGTGCTCTTCCCCTGCTACATCCACCACATCCTCAGTGATAATGGAAAAGAAGTGTGAATTTCTTGATTCCATGAGGGTTTCTTCCTGAATGTAGCTCTCACAGATCTCTATCATCTATTTCCCCTGAGTTTTTGAACAGAACAATGTATTAACTGCTGTGGTCTCAAAGCACCTTCTCAAGACCTCTTCACCAGAATTTATCCATCACTCCAACAGAGCCTGAAAGTTATCAGGAGTGAGGAGACCTTCTGGGGTTTCATCAGCCTCATACCCATCCAGAGGTATATTTTGTTTCCCATAAGAATCAGAATTTCAAATAAAGACTTTAAGTATTTGCTTTCCTTCTCTTCAAGGGTTAAAGGTAAACTATCTTCATCCTGCTCATCACCTCCTTCTTCTGCACTGGAGTTCTGAGCCTTGCTGTTGTTTGTTTCTTTATGTTGTTGTTCCAGTTCAGAAGTTTTGTCAAATTTTCTCTTTCAGTGTCCTGATTTCAACTTCACTCAATACTTTTATCTGTTTTCTGAGTCTACCATATGGATTGTTCAAAGGACTAGTAAGATCAAATATTGTTGGTATGGCATTATCTCAAAAAACTGTCCTATGAGGACTCTCCAAATGACTTCACAAGTATCTGCTCCAATTAATTTTGAGAAATAAAATAACCCAATCATTCTTTAGCTTTCTGATGCCTCTGCAAAATGTATAGTTCTACAGATCGTAGAGGTCTGGAAGTGTTTATTTAGTTGATCAGATGTTTTCTGTTCCAAGTCAGCACTCCTACAGTTCTCTACCCACTTCTGGGATCTGGCCGGATCCACCGGGTACCTGAAGAAGGCCAGGTGGGACCGCGTGCTCTTCTGAGTGCAGTTGCAGGCAGCTCAAATGTTTGGCATCCTCGCCTGCCTGCTGGGCGGCTCAGCCCTCCCCTCCCTGCCAGCTCAGGCCAGCTGTCTGGCTGGACTGGGCCCGCGCACGCGGATTGTCGGGCTCCAGAGAAGCCTCAAAGAGCACAAGGGGCACGGGGTGAGTAGGCGGCTCCACAGTCCTGCATGCCGCTGCCACTGGTGCATGTCACACTGCCGCCTCCTTCCCACAGTACACCTTTGCGCCTAGGGGCGCCCTCTCTTCCCTCAGCATTCCTCCCCCACCCTTTTTTCCGCAGACTTCCCCGCAGCCTGGCAGGCACACAGCATTGTGTTTAATATGAAATTCCACACGTTCCTTGTTAGAGTGCAGGAAATCAATCGACTCGTATATTAGCTTTGATCATGCCACCTGCCTATAACTATTTATGAGTTACTAGAGTTATTTTGTGAACTTTTTTTGATTTACTATTTAGAGCCCCATGTTAGCATCAGACACAGTTTTATTACTTTTCCAATGTATCACTCTTTGTTTCCCTCCTCGCATCACATTAGCCACAATTTCCAGTACTATGTTGAAAAACCAGAGATGATAAGTGACATTCTTGCCTTGTTTATGATTTTGGAGAGAATGTATCAAGTTTCCCACCATTAAGTACATCAGCTGTAGGTGTTTTGGTAGCTATGCTTTCTCAAGTTGAGGAACTACCTCTCTATAACTAACTTACCGGGTGTTTTTCTCATGAATGGGCGTGGATTTTGTCAAGTGATTTTCTCTGCATTTAATGATTTGGTCATGTGATTTCTTTTTCCCTTCTGTAGCTTGTGATGTGATGGATTACATTAAGGACTTTTGAATGTCCAACCAGCCTCATATACCAGGGATAAATCTCACTTGGTCATGGTTTACAATTCTTTTTTTTCTTTTTAAATTAACATTTTTTATATTTTTTTCATTTTTACAGACTGCATTTTGATTCATTGTACACATATGGGATACAAATTTTCATTTCTATGGTTATGCATGATGTACATTCATGCATTTCGAGTTTCATACATGATTGTATTTCATTTTCTAATATTTTGGTTAAGAATTATGATTCTACATTGTGTACAACCAGAAAAATGATAGTTGTAGTCCATTTGAGTACAATGAACTAAAACATAAAATATTAAAAATTAAAAATTTTAAAAAAGAATTTTTACATCTGCATTCATGAAAGATATTTGACTGTACTTTTAATATCTATTGGGTTTTGGTATTATGGTAATTCTACTCTCATAGAATGAATTAAGTATTCCCTCATTTTCTTTATTCCAAAGGGATTACACAGAATTGGTATATTTCCCCCTTAAATGTTGATAGAATATACCAAAATATACTATTTGGTCCTGGTACTTTTGTTTTAGAAGGTAATTGCCAATTAAGTTCCTTGATTGGTATAGGCCTATTCTGATTGTTTCTTCTTGGGTGCACATGCAAGATCTTTTTGCTTTCAAGGATTAGTGAATTCCTGGTAATATAGTTGTTCACAGTATTATTTTATTCCTGAAGTAAGAAATTTAGGTCCTTTCTCGTTCCCTCTTCATTTCTCTCTCTTCCTTAGTCTGACTAGAGGCTTGTTAATTTGTAGATCCTTTCAAAGAAGTAGCTTTTGGTTTCATTGATTTCCTGTTTTTAATTTCATTGATTTCTATTCTCATTTTATTATTTATTCAATTCTCTCTAATTTAAATTTAATTTGTTCTTCTTTTTCTAACTTGATAAAATGGAAATGTGAATAATCATCTTTAGAGCTTTCTTGTTTTTGAAAGTATGTATTTAGTGCTACACATTTTTCTCTAGGGACTGCTTTTGTTGCACCCTGGTAATTTTTATAAGTTGTACTTTCCTTTTCATAGTTGTCCTTTCCTTTTCCTTTTCATAGTTCAAAGTACTTTTAAGGATTGTTATATCTTCCTGAAAAATCAATCCTTTTATCAATATGTGTTCAGTAAGGGAAAGAAAAAGAACTAAAATATATATAGATTAGAATGTAAGAAATTAGACCACCTCTTTACATAGACAACATTAGTGTTTATACCGAATTCCAAAGGATCTAAAAAAGGGTCCCAAAAGTAATAAGTGATTGTTACTAAGACAAAAGGATACAAGTCAATATATTAAATAGTCATGAAAAACTGAAAGTGTACTTTAAAATAATACAAAATTGTTAAATACTTAAGTATAAAGTTTATAAAATATAATACTCTCCTCCTTATCAAGAAAAATACACTTCAATACGTCCAGTAGGTAACCAGAGATAGTACCAAACCCTATATATACTATTATTCCCCAATGCCTCCATACGTGTGGTAAGGTTTAATTTAAAAATTAGGTTCAGTAAATAATTAACAATAACTAATTAAATTAAACTATGCAAATACATTGTAATAAAAGTTATCTGAGTGTTCTGTCTCCCTCAAAATATTGTATTGTGTACTACTTGCCATTCTGCTTGTGATGATGTGAACTATTAACAATGCCTATGGTGAAATGAAGTGAGGTGAGTGACACAGATGATGTGATGTCACCTTAGACTACTATGAAAGTTTTACTTGGAGATCTACTTGAACTTTACTAAGGTTTATTATGCAAGGTTTACTCATTGCACTGAAATACTATAATAGGTGATATGATAAAAGACTAACAGATGGGTAGCATAAACAGCCCAGATATGCTGGAAAAGGGATTATTCAGATCCCTAGCAGGATTCAGTAGGGCAGTGCAAGATTTCATCATGCTACTCAAATGGCATGCAATTGAAAACTTGTGAAATGTTTACTTCTGGAATTCTCCATTAAATATCATAGGACTGTGGTTTAGTGGAAGGACCTGAAACTAGGGAAAGTGAGAACATGGATAAGTGGAACAAAAGTACAAAACAATGATTAAAGAAATAAGAGATGTAATAAATAGAAAAGCATACTATGGTCTGGACTGGAAAACTCAATATGCTTAAGATGTTCACTTTTCAAAAATTTATCTCAAGATTCAGCAAAATTCCAACCATAATTCCAACAAGACTTTTTGTGTACAAATTGATGATCTCATTATAAAATGTATGTGTGAAGGCAAAGAAGCTAGAAATTGAAATCAGTTTTGAAAGAGGAGAACAAAATAGGTTTCACATTTCTTATTTCCAGTCCATGAAGTAACAATAACCAAGGAAGTGTGATATCAAAGAAAAAGTAGAAACCTACATCAGTATTGAGAGAATAGCATAGAGTGAAGAACTAGATTCACTCTCATATCCTCCATTTAACACTGTAACCAAGGCAAATCGGTGGAATATAGCCTTTCCAACAAATGGTACTTGAAAAATCAGATTTCTTATGCTAAAAAACCCACCCTCCCTTCCTCTCATTCTCTAAAGTAATTAACTTAAAAAAATATCATAGACATTAACATTTGTATGAGTGTGAGGAGAGTTCCTATGACATCTGTCTCTGGAGTTAGAAATGTCCCAGAGCCAGATGAGGTGGTGCACACCTGTAATCCAACTAATCAGGAGGCTGAGACAGGAGGATCATGAGTTCAAAGCCAGCCTCAGCAACTTAGTGAGGTGCTAAGCAACTCAGTGAGACCCCATCTCTAAATAAACTACAACAAAAGGGCTAGGGATGGGGCTCAGTGGTTGAGTGCAACTGAGTTCAATCCCCAGTACCAAAAAAATTCCCAGAACAAAAAGCAAGGAGCAGGTGGAGAAGGATTTAAGGGAGGTGATGTCAAGTTGCATCTACTGAAGTTGGTTGAAGCCAGTTCAGAGCTGGGATCCTGCAGCTGTGGCTAATTAAGAAATGAGACTGATAACCTAAAATGGCTTATCAAAATATTTAGTTCTCAAAGCATGTGCTCTTCTGCCAGGGATGTAACAACTGTTTCACTGATTTGGAGATTGAGATTATGGTACAGTCTCCTGCCCCTGGTTCTTAGTAAAACAAGGTACAAATGGCAGGGGAGATTTATACTGATACCAAGGAAGAGCTTGGTTGTACACAACCGCAGTAGGGAAAACTGTGTCTGAAAGCTTGGGGCAATTTTTGCATACCATATCCTGTTTTTATACCCAGAAATAAATGGTAATATAATCTATGACAACCCAATGAAAGCAAGACTATCAAGGATGCAGATTCCCTAGGAATGACATTTGCACTGTATCACTCTGCACAGAACTTCATTCAGTTGGTGACTTCCAAATGCAGGGGTTTCTGGAACAAGCAGTGGAAAAAGGAAATATAAATGATGGCATGGCCTTGTTTTCAATTTCACTGACATATAACGTGACATTAGGAAGCCATCTGACATACATGGAGAGTGTGTGGGATGGTGGTGATGGATGCTATGAGGGTTTTCCTGGGGAGGTAAGAAGACAAAGTAAATAAATAATATGAAATCAGAGATTCTTCTTCTATCTTGAACTGAGAAAGTATTGAACAATAAGTGGGGGTATGCAATTTTTTTCTTATTGCATATTTCTGTCCTTTCCTTCTATTCACACACACACACACACACACACACACGCACACATTGGATAATATATGTTGGATAATAGAAGTCTGAGCCTCATTAACAGCATGCTTTTATCTCCTTGGGCCTGTTTACAGGGAGCTTTGTTATAGTCAGGGTCTGCCACTTCAGGTTGCATCTAAATCATGTGTCTTTCATGCTGGTATCTACTTAGAGCCACTGATTGCTTCTTGTGTAACCTCTTGTACTATTAAGACACTAAAATCATTCGTGGGATGGTCCCTGAATAATTTTTAGAGTTTTACAACCATCCTTGTAAAATCCTCCAATAAGTAGGCCCCACCAGCTCAGAGCTCCTGTGCATTCCCCAAGAAAGCAGCAATTAAACATCCATCCCTAAGCTTCTTCCCATCCTCTGTGTTCCCAAAAGTATAGTCAGGTGTGATCAGTGGCTGTAATCACTCACGGCAGCAGGACTTTGAGAGAATTGTCCCAGAGAGGTCCTGGGTAATTGTTTTGTCTTTAATTAGTTATCCAAAGAACTGAACTCCATCCGGAGCAGGTTCCCATAGGGCAGAGATGAGAAGCATGAGAGATATGAGCTGGGTGGTGTAGACACAGACTATGACAGTAGAGATTTTTAATTCACATGCCTATTATGAATGAGGGAAGATGGATCTCAGGTCAGGGTCTTGGAGTCACTCTCAGAAATCCTAGGTAAGTCATGAAGGGTAGTGCATATTTCATCTATAGTGTCTTTCCGATTTGAAGGTAGAGTTTTTTCACATTATATGTTTTACAGGATATTTTTTAATTTGATGACTTGTCTATTCTATACTTCCTTGTCTCTCAAATATTTCCAACATTCTACAAGTATTTTGTCTAATGTTTGCAGTTCAATTGTTAATGATAACATTCATAAATATCGATGTGCCACATATTCTGATGATACAATGACAAGATTATATCATTTCAACATATTGACATCTGTGTGAGCTAGGGAAACGTAATGCAGTAGTCTAAAGTCTCTAAAGTCTTGTTTTCTTTTAAAATCATCTGTGAATCTTTAACATTGTTTGGACAGCCCCCTCTTTTCAGAAATCATGTTTACATTTTTCTGGGCAAAACCAATAATCTGTAATTTAAATAAAATGTTTGTCCTTCCTATTCCTGTTCAGTCCATCTACCAAAGCATTGACGTTCTATGGGTGTTAATGAAAAATATAAAATCTGAACATAAAATCAGAATTAGTATTTTAATATTATGCTCAATTGATTTGCATGTACACTAAAGTTTAGAAGCACTGCCCTCACTGATTCCTATGTGCACTCCACACTGAGAATTCTTGATTTAATTGAGTAGGGAGATATGAAGCTTAGTCCATCCTCAGCACAGCAGCTGAGAGTGATGCCTCTTGTTTGTGATTCCCAGTCACAACTCTTGACCTCTGAGATAGAATTTCCTCAGTTATAAGGGAAGCAAAATCCTGAGAAACCAGTTGTATGATTTGCAGAAGATATTTTCTTCCCATTGCAATGCCAACAGGTAATGTTCAAGTGTAAAAAATGTTAATGCTCCAGATTAAAACATCACCAGCAGGGTGAAGATCCCAGCAGTTGGCTTCCATTGTCATTTTAGTTGAGAAGCTCCTTATATCTCTCAATGTCCCTCCTCTGATATATTTGTCAGATGTGGGGCATAGTGGGAAACACTAGAGTCTGAATTTTCCAGGAATCAGAACCAGACCATTTACACAGATAAATATATATAGATAGAGAGGGAGGGGTATAGAAGAACAGAGGTAGAGATAAACAGTGAGAAAGAAATTCATTTGAGTTCCCATGATCATGGGGACTGGCTGATGTGAAATCTACAGGGCAGGTCAATAGAGTGGTTTCCCAGTAGTGTTGATGCTACACTCTTGAGTCTGAAGGCAAATTGGAACAGAATCCTTTCCTCTTCAGCAGACTTTAGCCTTCCCTCTTAAGTCTTTCCCTTAATGTATGAAGTCCCCCTGCCAAAAAAAACAAAGTATAATCTGTTTTATTGATTTGAGTGGTAATTGCATTCCAACGACTTCACAGCACCATCTAGATTGGTGTTTGGCCAAAACAAGACAATCTGGTTTGGATCTGGAATGGCCACCAAAGTCTCATTTGTTCAGAGGTGGTGCTTCAGGAAATTATTTGTATCATGAGGTCCCTGAGTTCATAAGTTGATTAATCTATTGATGGATGAATGGACTACTGTGAGGTGGGACTTACTTGGTGAAAACAGGTCATGGAAGCAAGTCCTAGAAGGGACTTATCTTCTCTCTGGTGCCTTCCCTTCCTCCTCACTCTCTTTCTGCTTCCTGGCTGCCATGAGCTGAGCAGGTTTCCTCCACCACACCCTTACACTATTTTCATCTGTCTCACCTCAGGCCTAGAGCAAGAAAGTCAGACAACTGTGGATTGAAACCCTAAACTGTGAGCCAAATAAACTTTGCATCTGTAAGTTGCTTATGTCAGTGATTTTGGTCACAGTGATGAAAATCTAACTAAGACGAACACATTAGGTAACAGGGCCAAGTCAAGTTGAAATGAAATGAAATGAAATGAACCATGAAATTCACCATCAAATGGTCTGTGGATAATGGAGGAAGAACTCAATTAAGAGCTTCAAAGTATAATTTTTTGTTTCCCCCATAATTTCTAAAATTACCATCATATTCCCTTTCCCAACAATAATATATGTGTGACATAATGTGAAATAAAGCATAAAGAATTTCAGGTCAGGGGCTGCAGTGATAGAGTGCTTGCCTATCATTTGTGAGCCACTGGGTTTGATTCTCAGCACCACATAAAGATAAATAAAATGAAGGTATTCTGTCTATCAACACCTAAAAAATAAAAATTAAACAAAAAAGACTGGTAACCTCCTAGAATCCTAGGAAATAAAACAAAATTTTACACCAACTCAATCCAAAATAGTGAAATGAGTAGTAGATGTGATGTACCACAATGATTTCCATGTTTGCAAAATCACACCTGTGAGGTTTGGAACAGAGTGCCAACTGCACAGCTAAATGTTAAAGAAGTGAATTCTTGTTCTGGAAATAATTAACAGTACCAGTAATTTTAATTTTAAACTTAGAGTTTTGCTGTCTTTAACAGTAAGGAACACATGTCTCAGCCCGAACGGCAGTCAGTATTTATGGGATACTGACCACATCAGGCACCAGGCAGGGGGCTGCTCTGCTGCAGTCATGAGGTGGACATGATTTTTCCCTCATGAAGTTCATAATCAATGGAAAGTTGGCTATCAACCAGTGACCAGAGCATGAAATGCCAAGAGACGAGTCCAATATGCTGTGGAAACGGTAGCATGATACAAGAAAGGTTTAGTTTAGCAGGTGCCAAGTAATATCCCTAAAAGATGAGGGGGTAAGGCAGGTGAAGAGGGAGCCAAGGAATGAAGGTGTGAGGCAGGAGAAACAGCAAGTGCAAAATGCTGGAGACTAGAAATGATGGCTTCAGCGTAGCACTGCAGATGAGGATACAAGTGTCAGTCATAAGAGGCAGTGGAGGTGGGAAAGGATTAATAACTATTCCTAATGAAGTGTTATTAGTGCTCCTGAAGAAAACCTTGCCTTTTTGATGAGCACACTGAGAATCTATCACTGTATTCAATCAGGAGAGAAGGTTGACAAGAATTTCATCTTATATGCCACAGTGTGGAACAAGTAGTTGGGGGAGGAGATATTGAAGCTGAGAAGCAGGGAGATAAATCCAGACACTGTGTGCATAGTTCAAGTGATATAGGATTTCAGCTTGTCTAAGGTAGTGATATTTGGGATAAAGAGAGGATGAATAAGAGAATGAAGTGCGTACTCTGAAGGACTTGCTGGATTGTCTATGGAGGATGAGAGAAATGAATGAATGAAATAAAATTCTCAGGGTTCTGAGTTTGAGGCTTGATTCCTTTTACTTAATGTGAGAGACGGGAAGACAGAGTTGGAAAAGGAGCAGGCAGTGATCATGAATTTCTCTTGGGATCTGTTTTGTTCACTATGCCTGTGGAACATTCAAGGGAAGATAATCATGCTTAAAGTAGAGTTCTGTAAAATAGAAAGACGTCAACACCTGAGTTTTAAGTGATATTTGAGGACTTGAAGTACATGGGTTTTTATTGGGTGTATATGTTGAATTAGAAGAGTGCAAAGTTTAGAAAAATTCCTGAACATTAACATGTTGTAAACTGAAAAAGCAGGACACAACTATAATCACTGAAGGTGACTGGCTGGGCAGAAAAGAAAAAAAAATCAATGTATTTTTGTCTCTAAGAAACAAATAGATAAGAATGTTTACAAAAGAATGGAATGCCGTACCATGTTAAAGGAAGGGAATGAAATAATTCATGTCTTATTTTTAAGATTCTCATTGTACACATTTGTGATATAAGATCATAATTATTGCAAAGAGAATGAAGTAAAGATTTTTTGATAGACCCCTATCAGAACAGGCCATGTATTATAGAAATATATATATTTATTGGAATTCCTAAAAGACTCTATTGTTTTCTCTTTTAAGAGCCTGGAGACAGAGCATGACAGGAAGGAACCAGTCTGTCATCTCAGAGTTCCTCCTCCTGGGCTTGCCCATTCCACCAGAGCACCAGAACCTGTTCTATGCCCTGTTCCTGGCCATGTATCTTACCACCATCCTGGGGAACCTCCTCATCATCATCCTCATTCGCCTGGACTCCAATCTTAACACACCCATGTATTTGTTTCTTAGCAACTTGTCTTTCTCTGACCTCTGCTTTTCCTCTGTGACCATTCCTAAACTGTTGCAGAACATGCAGAGCCAAGTTCCATCCATCCCCTATGCAGGCTGCCTGACACAAATGTACTTCTTCCTGTTTTTTGGAGACCTGGAGAGCTTCCTCCTTGTGGCCATGGCCTATGACCGTTATGTGGCCATCTGCTTCCCCCTGCACTACACCACCATCATGAACCCCAAGCTCTGTCTCTCCCTGGTGGTGTTGTCCTGGGTGCTGACCACATTCCATGCCCTGTTGCACACCCTGCTCATGGCAAGACTGTCTTTTTGTGTGGACAATGTGATCGCCCACTTTTTCTGTGACATGTCTGCTTTGCTGAAGCTGGCCTGCTCCAACACTCATGTCAATGAGCTGGTGATATTTATCATGGGAGGACTTGTTGTTGTCATCCCATTCCTACTCATTATTGTCTCCTATGCACGAATTCTCTCCTCCATCCTCAAGGTTCCTTCTTCTCGTGGTATTCACAAGGCCTTGTCCACCTGTGGCTCTCACATTTCTGTGGTTTCACTGTTTTACGGGGCAATTATTGGTCTCTATTTATGTCCTTCAGCTAATAATTCTACTGTGAAAGAGACCATCATGGCTCTGATGTACACGGTAGTGACTCCCATGCTGAACCCTTTCATCTACAGCCTAAGGAACAGAGACATGAAGGGAGCCTTAGGAAGAGTCCTTTGTAGGAAGAATATGTCCTTGTGTGTTTGATGGAAATGCTTGTGATTTTTATATCATTTTATTCATTGAATGTACTGATATTTATATTGAAATATTATTCCAAATGTCTTTCCCTCACCATAGGAACCTTTGTTGATATGGAGCATTACATAATGGTTTAATATGTAAAAGAGAGGAAGCTTAGCTGAGTAGTTCACCTAGAGAAGGGGATCTTGGTGATCTGGATATTTCTCCATTTGACTTTCCCATGTGATCCTGAAAAAGCCCAGTGTTAGAATTCCGGTTTTATGTGATCTCCATGCTTTATATCTGTAAGTTATCCCAGGATCTTATTCTATGCAGACCTCTGCTTTGTCTCTGGTGTCACTTTTAAATAGTGTTCTATAATCTTAACTTAAACTAAATAAGATCCAAATATCGCAACTTATCAGCCTCCCCCTAATGTCTCTTACATATGATTTCCTACAGACATTTCACATCATTATAACTTGAAGCTTTATTCCCTCCCCCTCCCCAACTTATTTTCATGTTTATGTAATATTTTCTGACTTGAGATAAATGTAAATGGATCTCTCTTTCTTTTAAAAAACTGGATCTTTCTAACACTTTTGTTATAATATTTTACCTTGTGCTTATCCTGGGAATTACCTAAAATGAAACTTTATTTATTTTTCCCCATTAATAGGAAGAGTAACTTGAGGTTGGTTAAAAAGTTCAGTTTTTAAGGACACCTCTCTTCTATTTGGGATTTTGTAGTTTGAAAATGTGTTTTATGGTTTTTTTCTACTCTTCTGACAATTCCATGGAAATAGAAAGGACAGCATTGCTGATTTACAGGTTCAAAATAAAGTTCTACATCTCACAACATAAAGAGTGTCAGCTGTTGAACCTGTGTAAGATCACAGACCATCTGATTCTCCAGGTTCTTATTGTTCCTCCCCACTTCTGAAAGAAAAGGAGCACTGATTTTTTTCCTCCTTTATTCCTCCTCTCCTTCCTTCCTTCCTTCCTTCCTTCCTTCCTTCCTTCCTTCCTTCC
>JAJEJO010003892.1:118712-147387 GCA_020662805.1 Glaucomys volans
TCCTTCCTTCCTTCCTTCCTTCCTTCCTTCCTTCCTTCCTTCCTTCCTTCCTTCCTTCCTTCCTTCCCTTTTTGGGTAGTGGAGTGCTTTACCATTAAGATGTACCCCCAGTCCTTTGTATTTTTAATTTTGGGTAGGGTCTCTCTAGGTTGCTGAGACTGGCCTCAAATTCACCATCCTCCTTTCTCAGCCACCAAAGTCAATACACTACCACAAGTCAGTTATTTTTCTTAAATTATTAGCAACACTACAGAATGGAATAGGTTTCCCTCCTTCATCAGTTTGTTTCCTGTAAGTCCTGGCATTCAGACCCAACCTTGCCATCCTCTTACATGTTTTTCTGACTCCCACATCTCCATCTGAAGCCCAGACCTGTGGGTCATACTGAGGAGCTGGAAACTTGAAGGTTGGGAGACATAGAAACTTAGGCTGATTGGAGAACACATAAATCCACAGCAAGAAGTATGATTGGTCTTGCTGGGGTGGTGTGAGGTGGTGTGGGGATTTCATTGGCTCTTAAGCAAATAAAAGGTTATTCAGCTTCCGCAATAAAGGAGTCCTCAGCTGCTCGCTCCTGGCCATGTTTACCTGACTCTCAGTGTCTGGTTCGTGACTCTGCATCCTTAAACCCCCATCATGAAAGGCCCCAGGACCCACAAGGGCAACACAGACCAATCTGTAGAGCTTCCAGTTATTCTGAGCTCCCAGTGGACCTCTCCACTTGGTGGGCAGTTCAATCTCAGCACATTCAATCTTGAGCTCTTTTTGTTCCATCCAAGTCCTTTATTTGTATTTTATCCCATGTTTTGATGTATGATCTCACCTGCTTCTAAGTTGCCTAAGCAATACTTCTTTGTACATATATATAAAATTTGTATTTTGCCCTTTTCACTTAATGTCATTTTCCTGCATTATTTTATTATTCCCCATTTGATTGTTGAGATAACACCAGATTGTGTAATGGATAACCCATTGAGAGAGTCCCAGCATACATCACCACTCTGGTGTCTTGAGCAAATAGAGGTAATTCTCTTTTTCTGTCTCTTCCTGAAAATCAACCATTTTGTTGAAATTATAAGATTTATTAGCCAAGAGCTACATATGGTACTTTTTAAGTTTTACTCTCTTCTAAATCCATGTGTGTATCTGGTCTTCATGCCTTCTATTTTTAAGATTGTTAAATTTATTCTACTTTTTTGTACATGACAGGGAATGCATTTATACATTTTGATCATTTATCATACATAAATGGAGTGAAATTTCTCATTTTTATGTTTTTTAAAATTTTTACTATTACAGACTCCATTTTGATTCATTGTACACAAATGGGGTACAAATTTTCATTTCTATGGTTGTACACAATGTAGATTCACACCATTCATGTAATCATACATGTACATAGGGTAATAGTGTCTGTCTCAGGCTACTCTCTTTCCTTCCCCCACCCTCTCCCACCCCATTTCCCTCTACACCAATCAAAGTTCCTCCATTCTTCTCTTGCCCCCCCCCGCACCCCCCCCATTTTGTATCATCATCCACTTTTCAGAGAAGACACTGCCATTGGTTTTTTTGGGCTTGGCTTATTCGACTTAGCATGATATTCTCCATCTCCATCCATTTACCAGAAAATGCCATAATTTTATTCTTCATGGCTGAGTAATATTCCATTGTGTATTTATAGCACAGTTTCTTTGGCAATTCATCAATTGAAGGGCATCTAGGTTGGTTCCACAATCTAACCATTGTGAATTGAGCAGCTGTGAACAGTGATGTGGCTGCATCATTGTAGTATGCTGATTTTAAGTCCTTTCGGTATAAACTGAAAAGTGAGATAGCAGGGTCAAATGGTGGGTCCGTTCCAGGTTTTCTGAGGAAACTACATACTGCTTTCCGGAGTGGCTGCACCAATTTGGAACTCCATCAGCAATGTATAAATGTGCCTTTTTCCCCACATCTGCCCAACACTTATTGCTTCTGTCCTTTTCTTTCTTTAATTTTGATTCATTGAACACAAATGGAGTACAGATATTGTTTCTCTGGTTGTACACAAAGTAGAGTCACACCATCTGTGCATTCATACATGGACACAGGGCAATGATGTCTGTCACACATTCTGTTATTATTACCATCTCACCCCAACTCCACCCCTCCCTTCTCTCTATGCTATCTATCCTTCCACCATTCTTGCCTCCCTTCCACCCCACATTATGCATCATCATTCATTTATCAGAGAGATCATTCGGCCTTTGGATTTTTGGGATTGGCTGATCTCACTTAGCATAACCATCTCCAACATAATAGCTATGCTAACTGGAGTTAGATGAAATATTAGGGTGAATTGATTTGCATTTTTCTAATTGCTAGAGATGATGAGCACTTGTTCATATATTTGTTTGCCTTCTGATGGTATTGCAAGACCTGCTTACCCTGCCCCTTAGGTCAAAGGAATGTCCTTCTGGTTTGCTTAAAAGAAGCTTAATTTCAACTTCCAATTTTATGAAGAGACTTTTTGTATACCAGAAAATTCTGTCCTTACTCTGGGATCCAGGCATTTGGAAATCCAAACCAAAAAAATCTATAGAACAGGTCTGCTTTTCTCTCATGTATATAACCTGAGGCAATGAACATACATACACCCTGAATTGGGGTGGGCATGAAAGGAGAAAGCAAACCTGTAAGATCTTCAAAAATTCATGTCTCAAAAAATCTTTCTATCCATACTTTTTGAGATGTTCACAAATTGATACAATTCACAGGCCATATTTAATTCCTCAATCCTTGAATTAATTGATTTTCACCATGTATTCATGCATTTCATCATTTCCAATGCTTTCATGTTAGATGAGTACCCAGCTGGGAAAGCCTGTAATCCCAGCATCTCAGGATGTTGAGGCAGAAGGATCATTAGTTCAAAGTCAGCCTCAGCAATTTATTGAGACTCTAACCAACTTGTGAGAACTTGTCTCAAAATAAAAAAAAATTAAATTAAAAAGTATTTTGGATGTAGTCCAGTGGTTGAGTGACCCTGAGTTCAATTCTCATACCACAAAAAGAAAAGGATAGATGACCCTTTATTGTTATTGCCCCCGATTGCTATTATTAATCAACATTGACTAAACAGCAACTGATGTTGGTGTTCATAATACTCAAAGAATGAACAGTAGTCATTCACTCCCTTAAAAACATGTAAATTCCTCAACCACTTCTGCACTCCTGGAAAACACACATTCAATCACGACTATTCTTCCAATTTGTTAAATACATGCTCTGGTAATGTTTTGTTCTCTAGGCTCATTTCTCCTTTTGCCAGCTATTTGGTTATTAATTTTCTTTTCATGGGTTGATCATTCATTTCCTCAATGATCACATTTTTTCTGAAATAACTGTACTAATCTTTAGTCAGTTAATGATGCTGCACTTCCATTGATAAGAATGTATATATTTGATATGAATTCCTCTTTTGAATTAAATCATATAATCTACAATGGACCATAAAGTTCTATTATTCATTGTTTAATTTACAGAGAGTAAAATTGTGGCTCAGTGTTGAAACCAAAGTCACTGAAATAGTGATAGAAGGATGAGAATCTATTTATGACCCCCAAGTAAAGTTTCTCTCAAAATATTATGTTGAAATTATTTGATGCACTCTTTATTATTTATTTTCTGGCCACTATAAGTATCTTGAAGACAGGTGCTCTTTAATCTCTATAATGTCCAGTGTGCATTTGCATACTTTTTCTGGACATAGAAAATTGATCAATATTCTGGCCAGCTCTGACATTCATGTTAATGAGTTTGCTCCACTTATTATAGGAGGAATTTTGTCATCATTCCATATCTCCTCATTCTTGTGTCTTATGCAATGACTGTGTCCTCCATTCTCATGATCCCTTCTGCTTGAAACACCTCTAAGACCTTCTCCACCTGTGGCTCCCTCCTCTCTGTAGTGTCACTCTTATATGGGACAGTCATTGGTCTCTTCCTATGTCCATCAGCTAATAATTCTATTCTGAAAGAGAGTGTCATGGCTGTGAAATACACAGTGGTGGCCCCCATGCTGAAAACCTTCATCTTCATCCTGAGAAATAGAAACATAAGGGGAGCCCTAGGAAGTGCCCTTCATAGGAAGGAAATTCCCTTCTGTGTGTGAAGGGGTTTTAACATATTTTTGGAGTAATATTATTGATGTAAATATTGGAATATTTCCCAAACTTCCCCTCACCATGGCAACTTTGGTTTAAGTAGTAGACTACATAATTGTTCAATAGGCAAAAGAAAGCATGTTTGGCTGAGTAGTAAACTAGGGAAGATAGTCTTGGGGACCTGGCTTAGACTTCCTCTTTGTCTTTCCCAGGTTATATTGGAAAAGCATATGTGAAAGCTACATTTTATGTGCTCTCCAGTTTTTACATTCTTAGTTTATTTCTAGATCTTTCAAGTTTATCTTAAGTCTGCTTTGACTATGGTATCACTTTAAAACAGTGCTCCATAATCTTAGATTGATACTCAATAACTTCCCAATATCTCAATCTCCCAGCAAACCTCTAGTGTCTCCTACATAATATTCCTGCACAAATTATGTCATCATTCTATCTCCTAAATTTCCTACACTTCTTATTTATTTTCAGTCTTATTGTATTTTATTCCCTGTCCTGACAAATTTTTTAACCTCCTGTTCAATAGTGTCTTTGAATAATTTTGTGTTCACCCATAATTAATGAATTAAGGAACTCTAGAATTTATTGACTCAGAATGGGGCAAGAAGTTGGAGGCTGTGGGTAAATTTCAGTTTTTAGGGTTGACTCTCTTTTGTTTTTGTACTTTTATTTTCCAGAAGGTCCTTGTATGTTTTATTGTAGCCCCATGACAATTTGATGTAAATAGAGAAGACATTATGACTTATTTGCAGACTAAAGTCTATGAAGTTCAAGGATTTCCCATGACACCTAGTAGGTCAGTTGTTTAGGCTATGCAAGATAAGAGACTGAAGATTCTTTTCATTTATTTCTCCCACTTCCAAATGAAGGGGAGCAACTATCCTTTTTAAAAATTTTATCACATCCATGACAAGGACTCTTTCTTGACTTAGTACATTCATTTTCTTTGTTGTCCGCTCCAAGTGCTTATATTCAAATCCATTTCATGTAGTGTCCTGACCTCATGAATTTATCTTAAGGCTACATTGTTTCTTTATTTATTCATTTTTAATTTGTTCTTTTTAGATATACATGGCAGTAGTGTACATTTTGATGGTTTGTATATACATGGAGTATATCTTATTCTAATTAAGATCCCATTCTTGCGTTTGTACATGATGTGAAATTTACTGGTCATGTATTCATATATGAACATAGGAAAGATTTGTTCAATTCATTCCATTGTCTTTCCTATTCCTATTCCCACTCCCCTTCATTCCCCTTTGCCTAAATCACTGAACTGCTAATCCCCATCACCTTTTTGTGGGTTAGCATTCACATATCAAAGAGAATATTTACTTCTGTTTTTTGGGGGGGTTGGATTATTTCACTTAGCATGATAATCTCCAGATCCATTCATTTACTGGCAAATGTCATAAACACTCCCAGGCATATCTCTGACTCTGGGGACTGCTTGACTCACAGAAGAAACTATACTTTGCAGAGGTTGTTGGGCACCTGGATGTCTCTAGCTCTACTGATGCTTGAAAACAGCTATAAAAGTATTTGAGATAGAAGGTGTTAGCCACAGTTTCTGTCTATGCTAATGAATGTCAAATAGTGTTTCTTAGAAAATATTATATGGTTCAGTTTTGGGGGCATAGTCATCATGTCCAAGGCTCCTGTCCTCTTTTAGCATCTCTTTCAACTATGTCATGGTCAATGTGAAACCTTAGCCCCAGTGAACCCACATCCAGCTAGTGGCAAAACTGAGACTAGAACTCAAAGCCCAGTGTTCTTTCCCACCAGCTGTATGTCTTATAGAGAAGGTGGCTGGATTTCCTGGGGCCCATGTTTGGGGGAAGCCAGATGGCTGGTCCTTGGCACTGACTGGGAGGTGCCAGCAGTCTGGGCCGCTTGCCAGGCCTTGGTCTCTGCTATTTCCTTCTTCTTCTTTTTTTTTTTTAATGTTATGTGCATTTTTATTTTATTTTATTTTATTTTTGGAACCAGGGATTGAACTCAGGGGCACTTGGCCACTGAACCACATCCCCAGCCCTATTTTGTATTTTATTTAGAGACAGGGTCTCACTGAGTTGCTTAGGGCCTCACTAAGTTGCTGAGGCTGGCTTTGAACTCGAGATCCTCCTGACTCAACCTCCCAAGTCGCTTGGATTATAGGCATGCGCCACCATGCCCGGTGTTGGTCTCTGCTATTTTCCATCAGTTGGACTTGTCTCTTGGGTTGTTCAACAAGGACCCTAAGTTTTCAGAGGAAGCCTGAGCAAAGAAAATGCAGAGAGAAAGGGATTCCAGTGAGCTGCTCCTCAGTGACCTCTGCTCTTCAACTCAGGTCTGTAATGAGGCAGAGGCCAGAGCAATGATGCAGTTTATCACCCTCAGCTTCCTGCTGAAAATTAAGACAGAAAATGATAAAACTCTCTCTCATTTCTCTCTGATTCTTAAAGGAAAGTGATTAATTGAAACCTTGTTTCAAGTGACATGGTGGGACACTGCCTGTTTCACTTTCCTTACTTTGACCCTTGAAGGTGCTAACTCAAACACTACCTTTTTCACTTGTTTCTTAATCTACAGATAGAGCCCTGTTCTTGGGAATGGTGGGGGGATTCAAGTAGATCTTACAGATAAATGGCCTGCTCCCTTCCAACCCCTGGAGCTGACTCACTTCTTTAAGGATTCTTTCATAAATATAAACCTCCTATTCCTATCCTTCTTTGACTCCCAAATGGCAACACTCTTCTATACACTTTGCTTTACAGTGATGGGGTGAGATTTAAAAGTAATACCTGTAGATATATTTTTTTCTTCAAAAGTTTAAAGACAAGAACAAATCTTTGAATATCTGATGGGGATCGGTTTTGTGACGCTGGGAAAATTACTTCCCATGATTTTCACTCTCTTACATATATTATCAGAAATCTATCCTACATGCAAAGCACGAGGATAAAAATAAATTCCTTATTGGGGAAGAGTTTTGAAAAAAATGGCAAGTACTATTTAATCACCAGAAGTTCGATAATAATGATGATAACAATGGAAGGAGACGACATTTATTGTAAACTGACCATGTGGTAATTGTTTTACAGATGTATTCAGTTTTGTTATGATATTCTAGTTGCTTAAAACAACACTGTGTGAAATCATGCAAACTCAGGCCTTATGGGAAAAATAAGGGTATGTTCATAACACAAAAACTTTGTCATTGACACATAAACATAAAAAGGTTATGTTCATACCATACTCAATAAAAATGGTAATAATTTTATATATGTTAGTGATTAAGAAATACATAAATATCTATTTTAGAGAAGGACCCATATGCTGCTGAGAAGAAAGTGTATTCATTCAATGATGGATGGAATATTCTGTATATGTCTGTTAAGCCTAACTTACTGATTGCATTATTGAGTTCTACTTTCTTTGTTTAATTTTTGCTTGGAAGATCTATCCAGTGCTGACAGTGGTGTGTTAAAGTCACCCAGTAATGTGTTGTGGTCTATTTGATTCCTGAAATTGAGAAGAATTTGTTTGAGGTATATGGATGGACCGTTTGGGTGCATAAATGTTTATGATCATTATGTCTTCTTGATTTGTGGTTCCCTTAATCAGTATTAAGTGTTCTTCTTTATCATTTCTGACTAACTTTGGCTTGAAGTCCACTTTATCTGATATAAGGATGGAAACCCCTACCCTTTTGCTGAGTCTCTGTGCATGGTAGTTTCTTTTCTCATCCATTCTCATCCTTTAGTCTGTGGATGTCCTTTTCTATGAGATGAGTCTCTTGAAGGTAGCATATTGTTGGATCTTCCTTTTTAATCCACTCTTCCAGTCTATGTCTTTTGATTGATGAGTGTAGCCCATTAATATTCAGGGTTATTATTGAGGTATGATTTGTATTCCCAGTCATTTTGGCTTGGTTTTGGTTTTTAATACGACTTGGTTTCTCCTTTACTTGACTTTTACTTTAGGGTAGTTCCTCCCTTTGCTGGTTTACACTGTTGTTTTTCATTTCTTCCTCATGGAATATCTTGCTAAGAATATTCTGTAGCACAGGCTTTCTATGTATAAATTCCTTTAAATTTGTTAGTCATGGAAGGATTTTCTTTCATCTTCAAATCTGAAGGTTAATTTTGCTGGATCCTATGATTCTTGGTTGGCAACCATGTTCTTTCAGAGCTTGAAATATATTGTTCCAGGCCCTTCTGGCTTTTAGGGTCTGGGCTGAGAAATCTGCTGATATCTGTATTGATTTCCCCTATGTGTAATCTGATGCTTTTCTCTCACAGTCTTTAAAATTCTATCTTCATTTTGCAGACTAGGCATTTTCATTATAATGTGTCTTGGTGTGGATCTGCTGTAATTTTGTGCACTGGTGTTTGTAAGCCTCTTGTAGTTGATTTTCCATTTCATTCTTCATGTTTGGGAAATTTTCTGGTATTATTTCATTGAATAGGTTGTTCATTCCCTTGGTTTGTATCTCTGTGCCTTCCTTAATCCCAATAATTCTTAAA
This sequence comes from Glaucomys volans, assembly GCA_020662805.1. Classification (NCBI taxonomy): domain Eukaryota; kingdom Metazoa; phylum Chordata; class Mammalia; order Rodentia; family Sciuridae; genus Glaucomys; species Glaucomys volans. Next base: position 127,384 of record JAJEJO010003892.1, read on the forward strand.
TTTGTTCTTTTCATGATATCCCATAGTTCTTGGAGGCTCCATTCATTATTTCTTGCCATCTTCTCTGTTTGGGCAACTTTATTTTCAAGATTCAATATTTTGTCTTCATTGTCTGAGTTCTGTCTTCCAAAAGATCTAGTCTGATGGTAATGCTTTCCTTTGAGTTTTTTTTATTTGGTTTTATGTTTCCTTCATTTCAAGGATTTCTGTTTGGTTCTTTTTCAGAATCTCTATCTGTTTGAGGAGGTGATCTTTTGCTTCCAGTAGTTGCTCTTTCAACTGCTTATTGGAGTGATCAATCATTGCCTGCATTTGCTCTTTATGTCATTCTTTGCTTTGTCAACCATTTTAATCATGTATATTTTGAACCCTTTTTCTGGCATTTCTTCTACCATGCTGTCATTGGATTCTCTTAGAATAGAGTCTTGGTTTTTTTGGAATACTTTCTTCCCTATTTTTCATATTGTGTCTTGGATCTTCCCATCTAGCAATGCAGATCTGGGGTATTGCAGTTTCCTCCCTATAGGCTTATAGTGACCCTGCAGTCTTCCAGAATATTTTCTTTAAGGGGGAGATCAATATTAGCAACAACCAGTACAGATAATATGCAGCCATAAACCAAGTAGCCCCTCTGAAGATGTTAACAATATTTTCATAATAAACAAAGAGGATGAGTTCAATTATTATCTACAGCATAACAAATAGATTTGCCATGAGGACTGCAATTTCTAATGGAAGATAAAGAGCATGGGGAAGGGTGTAGGAGGTAACTTAATGGGATAAGAAAAGAGTATTAAAGAAATTCTAGATCTTAGGAAGAGTGAATATGTAGTCAAAAGAATTTGGTTGTTAGCATGAGAAAATGGAGAGAGACTCTGAGGAAACAGGTATACAAAAGAAAAAAAGAACAAGAAAAATAAAGAAAAAAACTTAAAAATTTTCAAAAAGTAGGAAAAAATATATACACTACAACTGTCATATACTGTTCAAACCTCCCAGTCTTCAGTAGTCTGATGAATGAGAGGTACTTGACAATGAGCTTCTAGTCTATAGTAGGTGTCTCAGGGTGGGATTTTCCCCACCTAACGACAGTTTCCACTTCCAGGATAATCCAAGACGGCTGCACTGGCTTCCAAACCTGTTGGCAAATGGGGAGATGCAGCACAGGTTGTGGGTGCCGAGTCTGTGTGGGGTGCAGTCAGTGGGACTGTGGCCTCTGGAGGCAGGGCATGGTCAGTCAGACCAGGCGGTCCTGGAGGTAGGGTGCAGTCAGTTGGGTTGTGGGCTCCTGGATGCGGTGTGTGGTCAGTTGGGTTGGGGGTCCTGGATGCAGGGATCAGTCAATTGATCAGGGGTTCCTGCAGGTCCTGGCTATTTTCCCAAAATGGCAGCAGCCACATGTAAACAAACCTGTGTCTACGGTGACAGTAGACTTCCAGACAACAGCAGGAAGCTGGCAATCCACTGATGGTCTGGGGGGCAGTCTGCAGGCTACTGACAGAAGATCAGCAGGTGGACCTCTTTCAGTGGATGATGGATAGGTGAAAGGCAGGCGATGCACAGGGTAGAGGCACGCAATCAGGCAAATGACAGATGATAGGCAGCAGTCAGTGAGCAATCTGCACTCGAAATGTAGTCAACATGCTGAGACTGTAGGTGATCAAGGTAGACAAATGGGGTAAACAGTAAGGGATCAGTGAGGAGCAAAGACTGCCTCACAGAGAAACCAATTTTCCTCTGCTTGAATCCTGAGTTATGGAGGGACAAGGAATGCAAGCTCCCTCTAGTCTGCCATCATGGATCTCCTTAATAATCTTAAGACAGATGAGTCACTAAATAATGGCAGCATTATAAATGATTGATTCGATACACAATGCTTGTTCCTTGCCTAATTTTTTCTTCTCTTATTGTACTAAAGAGATCTGATTTTGATGGTCACATAGTGTGACTCATGTGCGCAGTGTCTTTCTAATTCCCTTGCACACAGGAATAGCAATATAAACCAGTTCTAAGTAATAAGATGTGTACAGAAATGGATTTCTGTAAAAATTTTTCTTCTTTAATACAGATCCAACCTATTTGTTCTTTTCCTTCCCCTTTCAAGATCCCAGATGTGAGGACTGGAGGTGCTGCAACCACCTACCAACCATGTAGGGCCCAACAGGGTGACACAAGGTGCACACTAAAGACAGTGAAGTAGGAAAATGGAGAGAGCCTGGTTTTCTGGTGGTATCACTTAGGCACTAGACTTCCTTACATCCATTCTTCACATTTGTGCAAAAATAATTTAGAAAGATGGTAAAATTATGGCTGTTCTACAAATAAAAATGTGCATGTATTAAAGGTTTCATTTAATGAAAAATGAGGAAACTGCCAGGGTGTTATAATCCAAAGAACAGACAGAGTTATTAATAGAAATATTTAAATGAATGTATAAACAGAGGCAAACTGTGTAACAGTGAGGGAGAGCTGTCTTTCCTGCCACATAATTCATTTGCATATGAATAGACTAAAACTGCTTTGCTATCAGTTACCTAAAATTTATTTAAGAAAGAAAAAGCTCTCTCATTGTAGAGGTTTAGGCCAGTCAAAATACAAGGAGCATAAGTCCTTGGCCACTGTTTGAATGGCTTAGAAGCACTCTGCAACTTCTCTGTCCTTGAGGCCTGGAGACATTATCTTATTTTTAAAATATTTGGTAGTAGTGGACTCTGAGAAGCTAGCATTTATATGATCTGCACATGTGCAAAGCTAACTGCACTAATGTAAACTAATGTAACTTGATATGACCCTTGAAAAGATCATAAAACTGGACTAGATTTCCTACAGGAGTCACTTTTGCTGTATGCCATCCTGTTTTGCTTGCCTCTTTATTTGTTGTCCCCTTAACCTTTATAGCTGGACCAACTTAACCCTTACAGCTGGCACCTGGAAAGGGACACTTCTGGACATGTTGATGGGAGAAGGGGATACCTTACTGCCTGGGAAAGGCTTTGATGCACATCTGTCATTGGCTGATAGTGATCCCACTGGTGAGCTATGGGAAATTCCCGGTCTGATGCTGAACATCGGGTCATTGGGCTGAGGTTTCTTTTTTTTTTTCCTAATTTGAGAGTCTTTATTAGCCAGCTGGCTGACTGTCTCAAACAATGCCCCAAAAATGGCTATCGGGAGAACAGCCCCAACCACAGGGTTGCAGGGGTTCTTATACCAAAAATCAGTACATTAATCATAAGTGTCTGTTGCTATGATCCAAAATTACAGACTAACATCATGAGATCTGAAATCATCAGCAGAGGGGGACGTGGGTCAAAATGACCCTACCTAGGTACAAACTAAGGAATGGTTCCTAACATCTAAACAATTATCGTTGGCATCACCATTAACATAGTACATAACTTAGAATCAAAAAGTGAACTTTTTTTTATTATACAAGAATTGCCATTTTGTGTTGTCAAACATGCCATGCTGAGCAACTCTTGGTGGGTACAGAGGTGGGGCGTTCCAGGGGAGAAGCATTTCCTACATAACATGGAGTCTCGGAGCAAAATGGGGTCTGTTTAGCCATTGCCCATGTAGCCTGGCCTGTAACATTTCCGTGGAGCCAAATCTGTCAGCTCCTCACACACACGTTAACAGGTTGGTTGCCAGTCTGTGGTGCTATTGGGAGGTGGCTGACCTTTAGGAAGTGTGCCCTACTAGGAGGAAATTAAGTCATTGGGGGCATGACCTAGAAGGTGGCATTGGGACTCTGGCCCCTTTCTCGCTCTCTTTCACTCACAGGTCTGGTGAGCAGCTTTTTCTACCATCTACTCCCACCATGATGTGTCACCTCATTACAGGCCAAAACATAAGGGGCCAACTGACAATGGACTGAAATCTCCCAAACTGTGAACTGAATAAACCTTTCCTTCTCTTAATTTGATTTATCTCAGCCATGTGTTACAGTAATGCAAAGCTAAGACAGTCACTGTGCCAACTTCTCTGCCAAGTGGTCCCCCAAGTGGATTTTTTTTTTATCTTCTTGGTAACCCATGATCTAGACTGTGTGTGATGAATTGTGTCCCCTTCAAAATGCTTATGCTGAAGCTCTAACCCTACGAACTCTCAGAATGTGACTGTATTTGGATGTAGGGTTTTCAAAGAAGTAATTAATTACAAATAAGGTCATTAGGGTGGCTCCTAATCCAATTTGATTGGAGAGATTAGGATACAGACAAGCACAGAGGCAGGACCATATGAGGACAGAGGGATATAATCATCTATAAGTCCAGGTGAGAGACCTTGGGAGAAACCAAGGGTGTCACCTGTGCAAGGATCTGGGTTTGAGTCCCAGCACCATTAGACAGAGAAAACCAACTTTGCTAAGGTCACCTTGATCTTGGGCTTTCAGGCCATAACCATCTGAGGTTTAAGCCCCCCAGTCTGGAACTTTTTTTTTATTTACTTATTGATTCATTGAACACAAATGGAGTACAGCTATTGTTTCACTGGTTGTACACAAAGTAGAGTCACACCATCTGTGTGTTCATGCATGTACACGGGGCAATGGTATCTGTCACACATTCTGTTACTATTCTTACCCCCCCCACCCCGACCCCACCCCTCCCTTCCCTCTATGCTATCTATCGTTCCTCCATTCTTGCCACCCTTCCCCCCCACATTATGCATCATCATTCATTTATCAGAGAGACCATTCAGCCTTTGGATTTTTGGGATTGGCTGATCTCAGCATAACAGTCTCCAACATCATCCATTTACCTACAAATGCCATAATTTTATTCTTCTTTATGGCTGAGTAATATTCCATTGTGTGAGGTTTCTTATTTGCTAAACATACTGTAAATAATTCTGGTTTTGCTGCTTTGCTGTCTGAAATATATTCTTGCTGTCCATGGTATCTGGTCCTTAAGTTCCAAAGATTAGAAGATATAGGTAAAAAGTTGCATGAGGATCCCTGAGCTCCTATACCTGCGTTACATGCTTGGTATTTCTATGGAGATGCTATCCTCAAAAATAGCCTTGACATTGACATCGACTTCTCCAGTATTCTCTATGACTGAAGTTTTCCTCCTCTTCCTCCTCCTTCTCCCCCTCCTCCTCCTTCTCCTCCCCTCATAGTCTCATTTATCTGAATGCCTCATGAAGGCAGCAGTTGAGTGAGAAACTCAGAACTTGGCTGTCTACCACATTAGATTAAATAACGATCATCAGCTGGAATAGGAACAATTGCTTTCTGCTTTGTTTAAAGTGTTAAGAAGGACAGTCTTGGATAACAGAATTTATACTAATAGTGATGTAATGCTCAATATGATAGAGGGGCTGGAAATTGGTATGCTTCTGTTCCCAAAGATTGGAAAGCATTGATGAAAAGGGTTATTTCTCCTGTTCACAATACAGTTGTTTTACAAGAATGCTCTGATTTAGCAAGTGTTCAAGCTGAGCATAATGCTCACGGAAATGTTAATATTGATTATGATGACTTGTTTGGCATGGATCAAAGAGGGGCATTACAATGACAAGTTAAGTTGCCCAGAGCCACCCCTGCCCAGATTAGAACCTTAGTTTGTAAAGCATGAGAAGGATCCCAGACACTCAGAATCCTTCAAAGTCCTTTGCTGTGACTCAACAAGCCTCAGGGGAGGCTTTCATAAATTTTGTTAACTGATTGACTAAAGCTATTGAAAGACAAGTAGACAATTTGGAGGCTACCAATATTCTGACCAAAAAACTGACTTATGAAAATGCCAACCAAGACTGAAAGGAAGAAATGATATCTATTTACCATAAAGAGATTTCTGATTTATTAAAAACATGCCAGAGTGTTGGAACTGAGGCTCATAAAGTGGCTTTACTGGCTGTTGCTTTAAAGCCTCCTGATAAAATTTGTTACAATTGTAAAATAACTTGCCATCTTCAAAAGGAATGTAAGATTTAGAAAAAGGCCACAAAACCAGCCCAATAAGAAATGTCCAATATGTCATAAAGGATTTCATTGAACTAATCAATGCAGATCTAAAACAGACATGTTGGGAACCAATTATGGGTCACCCCCCCCCCCAATCCAGGGCCAAAGTAGGGGGAAAGCAATGCTTCTCACCTGCAGATGCTGATGTCTCCTTCACAAATGTTTCATACAGGAGCTCCTTCCACAAATCCTTTCATGCCACTAGAGGGAGCACAAGGATAGATTTGATTACTACTGAGCATGCTCAAATATATCTTCCTAGGGAATTTTGTAAAATTGCTACTCAAATTCAAGGACCTCTACCCAAATATACGTTTGGTTTAATTTTGCCCACTCCCACAGTGCTAAAGAAGGAAAGTTTATAATTTCTGGATTAATCAATTCTGATTATACTGGTGTAATATACATTCAAGTTTGTTCTCATATGCCCTTAAATCTCCCCAAATGATCCTCCATTGCTGAATAAAATGTGATTCCTTATATTATTATCCAGCAACCCCTAAATGAAAGGGGGAATACAGGATTTGGTTCCATTATCATTGGGGCATGTTTACCTATTACTGAAAATAGATCAAAGTTAACCCTTTGTTTAAATAAGCAGCCAATAACAAGGTTATTGGACACTGGTGCTGATGTTGCAGTTATACCCCTCTCAATATGGCCCTGTGCATTCTCCTTCCAAAGGGCCACCCCGGTTTGGGGCATAGGAGGCAATAAGGAATAGGTATCTAAGAGTTCTCTCTGGTTGTGATGCTCCTCCCCTTTCAACCCAAGTAAGTTATTACTCATATTCAACCATATATTATGGCAGTTCCCTTTCTTAAATGGGGCAGAAGCATCTTACACAAGTTACAAATGTCTATGCAATTGCCTTTTCTTTAGGAGCTTCTGCAGATTCAACTGCCTTGTCTTGAAATGTCACCACTACTGTCTGGGTAGAACAATGGCCATTGTCTAAACAGAAGTTGGGAACCACAGAGGCACTTATTCAAGAACATTTACAATTGGGACATATTGAACCTTCTACCAGTCCATGCAATGTGCCCATTTTTATTATAAAGATGAAATCAGATAAATGGTGATTATTAGAAGATTTAAGAGAAATTCATAAATGTATATAACATATGAGTTCACTTCAGTGTGGATTACCTAACCCTAATATAGTTCCTTGAGATTTTTCCTTATAGGTAATAGACCTAAAATAGTTTACATTTGTTCACTATTCCTCTCTTTCTTGATGATCAAGAAAAAATTGCCTTCACAGTTCCTATTTTCAATCATCATGATCCTGCTGATAGATACCAATGGAAAGTTCTTCCTCAAGTTTCTGTCTGCTTTCTTGCCAGGTGTGTGAGTCCCAACAATCATCATGATTTGGCATCAAGAACTTCAAAATCCTATTCCCAAATTCCATTTGATCCTGGAAGAAGAGGACCCTGATTCAAAGGAGAACAACAAGAACAAGAACAAGAGACCTAAGAGGCCCCAGGTCTTCTAATCATCTAGTGAGTAGGGGGGATATAAAGAGTTTAACAACATCTGCTCAACAATTGTTAGCCTAGATGGGTTTAAAATGTACACTGGAAAATTTGGTTACAGCTCCGTTTGTAAGACTTACCAAAAATGTCACAACTGTGTTAGCTATTACTGTGTTATTTCTCTGTTGTATACCTGTTGTAGAACCCCTGTAAAAAAAGAAAAACCTGTTACTCTGTTCCATCTTTGACTTCCTGCCTTCCTGCATTCATTATAATATTTGGGCCCACGTAGCAGAAATTGTTAATAATTCTGAATATTGAATAATTTCTGAATAATTCAGAAATTGTTAATAATCTGTATTTGTAGAACTATTCTAGATATTAGGGTTGATATTGATTTTTTGGTTTTCTGTTGTTGTTACATCATAAGGGATGCCAGGAATCTAACAATATATGTGTTTTCAATTTAAATGATAACAGTAACCCCATTCAAAAGGAAATGGATTACCTTAAACCCATTGTAAAGAAGGTGCAACAAAAATATGGAAGTTGAGATTTATTAGATTTTTTTAACCTCATGGCTACCAAATTTTACATGGATCAAACAGATTTTCACTGGAGGATGTTTATTGATACATACCTTATTATACTGTGTTTGTTTTTGCCAACGTCTGCCTTGCTTTTTCTGTCCACCTTCCATAAGAAGACAAGTCATGTCTATTAAAAAGTCCATACAAAACAAAAAGTGGAGTTGTAGAGGTCTCAGGCTAGTCAGTGTACAGAGGAGCAAATGTCCTTAAGTGAGCAAACTCATCAGACAATAAGGCCTCCTGTGTTTTGTTTTTTGTTTTTTTTTGTTTTTTGTTTTTGATACTGGGGATTGAAACCAGGGGCACTCCATCACTGAGCCACATCCCCAGTCCCATCTTGTATTTTATTTAGAGACGGGGTCTCACTGAGTTACTTAGGACCTTGCTAAGTTGCTGAGGCTGGCTTTGAACTCAGGATCCTCCTGCCTCAGCCTCCCACGTGCTGGGATTACAGGCGTGCGCCACCACGCCTGGCAAGTCCTTCTATTTGAATGCCTTAGAAGCACTCTCCAACTCCTCTGTCCTTGAGGCCTGGAAACATTGTCTTATTACAAAATCATGTGGTACTAGTGGACTCTGAAAAGCAAGCAAGTTATTTGATCTGCACATGTGCAAAACTAACTGCACTAATGTAATATAATTACTAACCTAATGTAACTTGATGTAACCCTGGAGTAGATGATAACACTAGATTGGTTTTCCCATGGGAGCAACTTCTTGCTGTTCACCATCTTGTTTTTCTTGCCCCTTTATTTGCTCACCTTTTAATCTTTACAGCTGGACCCAATTAAACTTTACACCATATAATCAGAATCAGATAACCCAGGAAGGTGTCCTCAGGACAACACAGCTTTTCAATGATGGGACAAAGACATTGTGAGTCTTTTTTTTTCCTGTAGCTGAATGTCTTCCTTGATGATAGAACTGATAGATTTGGCTATATACATTTTTTAAAACTTAACACAGAATGAAAAAATCCAAAGAAAAACTCAACAAAGTACAGGAATAGTCTCAACATAAACTACAAAAAGATAATTCCCAGAATATTGCAAATCAAACCAGTAAGAAGAAGAATAAATCCCCATCAAAGGTGATTAAGAGCATTATCAATTCCACAGGAAAATAAATGCAAATATTTTCAACAGAGATATTCAACTTTCTTCATGAGTTTTGAAAAATGTAAATTAATGGAATACCACATTTCACCTATTAGAGAAGAATTTTAAAGTTTGTTAGGGGTAAAGAAATAAGGAATTTCACACATTGATACAGAGGGATAAATTAATACAGCTAGTTTGAAGGACAAATTGACAAAATCCTGAATATATTCAAAGTACACGTGTCCTCTGTCACAGTAGCACCACTTCTAGGCATTTATCGTATGAATACACTTGCCTGTGTGAGCAAAGACGTTATATAGGGGAACGTTCTTTGTAGTAATGCTGGCCATTACAAAAGACTGGATGAAATATTGAACATAACAGGGCAGCTGGGCACAGTGTTGCATGCCTGTAATCCCAGTGACTCAATGTAGGACAGGAAAATTACAAGTTCAAAGCCAGCCTGGGCAACTTAGCAATTTAGAGACCCCGTCTCTAAATTTTAAAAAATACATAACGTGGCAGAGTAAAAAAGAAGGTAGCCACTTGCCCAGGGGCCTTTACAACTGTACCTGAATTCATAACCTTTGCACTTATTTTTCTTTGTAGTAGTTGTAATCTTGTGATGCACTGTATGTGTTGCTTATTATCTTGCTGACTTACAGGATGTCAGCTGCACCAGTGCAGGGACTTTTGTCTATTCACCAATTCTTGAAAACCTATTTGAAAAATTTTGAAAAATTTTGAAAAAACTGCAGACCCAGTTTCCCACCCAGAAAGCAAGCAAAGGGCTTTGTTTCAGGAGTATAGCTGAAGGAAGAGCAAGCAGATGTTGCTTCTGTTGTAGGACTCTCTTCACTACAGGTTTCAGACATTATTCCTCCCAGGAAAGAGGAGAAAGATGTGGAAAAAAAGATGAAAAGGGGATTATTTCAAGCCCCTCATACACATGGAAACATCTTACCTTTTCTGGAATTTACGATTTCTCTAGCTCTGACTCTATGTGCAGGGAGTGAGTGCAGGTGATGCAAGCACTGCTTAATCGTGATCAGTGGGATCACGAAACCCTGGAGGCCTTGTCCACATCCTCACAGTTCCCCAGGAAGTGAGCAGTGTGGCTGGGACTAGACAAGGGTTTCCTAAAGGAGAGTTATCTTTCCCAGGTGTCAGACCAGAGTTTTTGAACAGAGACAAGTTAATTTCCAGACCTTCCTTGGACCTGGGATGAGGAGGAGGCCCCAGAAAAAAATGCAAGAGGGAGGGGAAGCTTCTTCAAAGCCAGTTTCCTAATGAGCCCTTGGGAATGTGGTATTTTTCTCTTTCTCTCAGGGCCTTGTTATCAGGTGTCACTGGGCTTGAGGATCCTATAATGACTTTGGAGAGTTTCCTATAAATAATACATCCTTCCTCCATTCTAGCCTCTCCCCATCCCCCATTATGTATCATCATAAACTTATCAGAGAAATCATTCGGCCTTTGGTTTCTTGGGATTGGCTTACTTCACTTAGCATTTTATTCTCCAATGCCATCTATTTACTGTAAAATTCACAATTTTATTTTTCTTAATGGCTGAATAATATTCCATTGTGTATATGTACCACAGTTTCTTTATCTATTCATCTACTCAGGAGCATCTAGATTGTTTCCACAGTTTAGCTATTGTGAATTGAGCTGCTATAAACATTGATGTGGCTTCAACACTGTATTATGCTGATTTTAAGTCGCTGTGTATAGGCCAAGGAGTGGGATAGCAGGGTCAACTTTTCCAACTTTTCTAAGGAATCTCCACAGTGCTTTCCAGAGTGGCTTCACCAATTTGCAATCCCACCAGGAATGTACCTTTTCCCAACATCCTTGCCAACACCTATCATTGCCTTGCAACTATTATTGATGCCATAATAGTCATTCTAATTGGGGTGAGATGAAATATTAGGGTAGTTTTGATTTGCATTTCCATTATTATTAGTAATGTTGAACATTTTTTCATGTATCTGTTGATTGCTTATAAATCTTCTTTGAAGTGTCTGCTCAGTTACTTCTCCCATTTGTTGATTGGATTACTTGTGTTGATTCCTTTTTTACTGTAAAGTTTTTTGAGTTCATTTTAAATTCTGGAGATTAGTGCTGTATCTGAAGTGCATGGGGTAAAGATTTTCTCCCACTCTGTAGGCTCTCTCTCCACATTGTTGATTGTTTTCTTTGCTAAGAAAAAGCTTTTTAGTTTGAATATATCCCATTTATTGATTCCTGCTTTTATTACTTGTGCTTTGAGAGTCTTTGTAAGGAAGTCTGGTCCTAAGCCAACATAATGAAGATTTTGACTTAGTTTCTCTTCTATATAGTGCAGGATCTTGGTATAATTCCTAGGATCTTGAACCATATTGAGTTGAGTTTTGTACAAGGTGAGAAGTACAGGTTTAATTTCATATTTCTGCATATGGATTTCCAGTTTTCCCAGCATCATTTGTTGAAGAGGCTATCTTTTTTCCATTGTACGTTTTTGGCACCTTTGTCTAGTATGAGATAACTGTATTTATATGGGTTTGTCTCTGTGTCCTCTATTCTGTACCTTTGCTCTATCTGTCTATTTTGGTACCAATACCATGCCAGTTTTGTTACAATTGCTCTGTTGTGTGGTGGAAGTTCTAGTATTGTGATACCTTCTGTTTCACTTTTCCTGCTAAGGATTGCTTTGGCTAATCTGGGTCTCTTATTCTTCCAAATGAATTTCATGATTGCTTTCTCTATTTCTATGAGGTACATCACTGTGATTTTAATTGCAATTTCATTGAATCTGTATAGTGTTTTTGGTAGTATGGACATTTTGACATATTAATTCTGCCTACCCAAGAACATGGTAGATCTTTACATTTTCTGAAGTTTTCTTTAATTTCTTTCTTTAGGGTTCTGTAGTTTTCATTGTAAAGGTCTTTCACCTCTTTTTTTAGATTAATTCCCAAGTATTTTATGTATTTTTTGAAGCTCTTGGGAATGGGATAGTTTCTCTAATTTCTTTGTCAGAGGATTCATCACATTTGAAAAGAAATGCATTTTATTTATGAGTTTTGATTGTATATCCTGTTCCTTTGCTGAATTCATTTATTGGTTCTAGAAGTTTTCTGGTGGAATTTTTTGGATCCTCTAAATACAGAACCATGTCATTAGCAAATAGTCATAACTTGAGTTCTTCTTTTCCTATTCGTATCCCATTAATTTCTTTGGTCTGTCTAATTGCTCTGGTTAGAGTTTCAAGGACAATGTTGAATAAAATTGGTGAAAGAGGGGATCCCTGTCTTCTTCCATTTTTAGATGGAATACTTTCAGTTTTTCGCCATTTAGAATGGTGTTGACCATGGGCTTAGCATAGATAGCTTTTATAATGTTCAGGGATGTTCCTACTATTCCTGTTTTCTTGTGTTTTGAGCATAAAATGGTGTTTTGAGCATCAAATGCTTTTTCTGCATCTATTGAAATGATTATGTGATTCTTTTTTTTCTGTCAATTTCAGGGAGCTGTATTTTTATTTATTTTTTTAATTTTTTATTTACTTATTAATTCATTGAACACAAATGGAGTACAGCTATTGTTTCTCTGGTTGTACACAAAGTAGAGTCACACCATCTGTGCGTTCATACATGTACACAGGGCAATGGTATTTGTCACACATTCTGTTATTATTCTTACCCCCCCACTGCCGACCCCACCCCTCCCTTCCCTCTATGCTATATATCCTGCCTCCATTCTTGCCACCCTTCCACCCCACATTATACATCATCATTCATTTATCAGAGAGACCATTTGGCCTTTGGATTTTGGGGATTGGCTGATCTCACTTAGCATAACAGTATCCAACATCATTCATTTACCTAAAAATGCCATAATTTTATTCTTCTTTATGGCTGAATAATATTCCATTGTGTATATATACCACAGTTTCTTTATCCATTCATCTATTGATGGGCATCTAGGTTGATTCCACAATCTAGCTATTGTGAATTGAGCAGCTATGAACATTGATGTGGCTGCATCACTGCAGTAATCTGATTTTAAGTGATTCTTAACTTTAAGTCTGTTGATGTAGTGAATTACATTTATTGACTTCCATATGTTAAATCAACCTTGCATCCCTTGGATGAAACCCACTTGTTCATGGTGCAGTATATTTTAATGTTTTCATATGCAATTTGCCAAATTTTGTTAAGAATTTTTGCATCTATGTTTATCAGGGATTTTGGTCTGAAGTTTTCTTCCCTGATGTATGTTTGTCTGGTTTGGGTATCAGGGTGATACTAGCTTCATAGAATGAGTTTGGAAGGGTTCCCTCCTTTTCTATTTCATGCAATATTTTGAGGAGTTTTGGAATTAGTTCTTGCTTGAAGATCTTGTAGAACTCATCTGAGTATCCATCTGATCTCAGACGTTTCTTTGTTGGTAGGATTTTGATGGCTTCTTCTATTTCATTGGTTGAAATTTACCTGTCGATATTGTGTATGTCCTCCTGATTCAGTTTGGGTGGATCATATGTCTCTAGAAACCTGTCAATATCTTTGAGATTTTCTATTTTGTTGGAGTATAGATTTTCAAAATAACTTCTAATTATTTTTTTTATTTCAATATTGTCTGTTGTAATGTTTTCTTCTTGTCACGAATTTTAGTAATTTGAGTTTTCTCTCCCCTCCTCATTAGTGTAGCTAAGGGTTTATCAATTTTGCTTATTTTCTCAAGGAACAAACTTTTGTCAATTTTTTGAATTGTTTCTTTGGTTTCAACTTCATTAATTTCCACTCTGATTTTAATTATTTCCTGTCTTCTGCTTCTTTTGGTGTTGATCTGTTCTTTTTTCTTGAGCTTTGAGATGTAATGTTAGGTCATTTATTTTTTGACTTTTATTTTTTATTGAGTGTGCTCCATGTAATGGAATTTCCTCGTAGGGGTGCTTTCATAGTGTCCCAGAGATTTTGATCTGTTGTATTGTTCTCATTTATCTCTAAGAATGTTTTTAATCTCCTCCCTGATGTCTTATGCTATCCATGCTTCATTCAGTAGCATATTATTTAGTCTCCAAGTATTGGCATAATTTATATTTTTTATTTTATCATTGATTTATAATTTCATTCCATTATGATCTGAGAGAAAACAGAAAAAAGCATAATTTGTATGATTATGAGTAGCTTTGTGACCTGACATATGGTCTATTTTAGAGAAGGATCCATGTGCTGCTGTATAGAAAGTGTGTTTGCTCGTTGATGCATGGTTGGCCTCCACGCTTTTTCAGAGCTGGAAATATGTTGCTCTGGGCCCTTCTAGCTTTTAGGGTCTGGATTGACAAAACTGCTGATATCTGTATTGGTTTCCCCCTACATGTAATCTGATGCTTTTCTCTTGCAGCCTTTAAAATTCTATCATTATTTTGTGTATCAGGCATTTCATTATAATGTGCCTTGGTGTGGATCTGTTGTAATTTTGTACATTTGGTGTTGTGTAAGCCTCTTATAGTCTATTTTCCATTTCATTCTTCAGTCTGGAAAATTTTCTAATATTATTTCACTGACTAGATTGTTCGTATCTTTGGTTTGTGTCTGTGTCTTCCTCAATCCCAGTAATTCTTTAATTTAGTCTTTTCATGATATCTCATACTTCTTGGAGGTTCTGTTCATGAATTCTTTCCATCTTCTCTCTTTGGTCAACTTTCTTTTCAAGATTAAATATTTTGTCTTCATTATCTGAGGTTTTGTCTTCCAAGTGATCTAGTCTCTTCATGATGTATTCCATTGAATTTTTAATTCAGTTTATTGTTTCCTTCATTTCAAGGATGGCCCTTTTTTTTCAGAATCTCTAACTTTATTGAAATAATCTTGTGCTTCCTGCATTTGCTCTTTAATCTGTTTATTGGAGTGATTCATTGCCTGCATTTGTTCTCTTATCTCATCCTTTCCTTCATGGATCATTTTAATTATGTACATTCTGAAATTCTTTTCTAACATTTCTTCTACCATGCTGTCATTGGATTCTATTAGTATAGCATCTTGGTTTGTTTGGGGGCATTTCTTTCCGTGTTTTTTCATGTTGTTTGTGCTTCTTCCCCTGTAGCAGTGCAGATCTGAGGTATTGCAGTTTCTTCCCTATAGGATTATAGTATCCCTGAAGCTTTCCAATACCTCACCTTAAAAGGGGAGATCAAAATTAGCAGTGCACAATACAAACAATATGCAGCCTTAACCCAAATAACCCCTATTAAGATATTATCACTATTGTCATAATAAACATACATGATGAGTTCAATTATTATCTACAGCATAAGCAATCGGTTTGCCATGAGACCCTAAGTTTCTAATGGTGGACAGTGAAGATGCAGAGGGGTGTAGAAGGTAATGTTTATGAGATAAGAAGTGAGTATATCATCAGGCTCAGCCCAGCAGAGATGGGTGAGAGTCCCCACTCAGGACGTTGGCCCAGAGCACTCCCGTGGGTCCTGCACAGGGTCCACCGGCACAGCCCAGAGGCAAGAGTCTTCAGTGCAGGAAGTGGGAACTGAAGAGAGGACACTTGGGCCATCCTCTCCACGGGGCCCAGCTCAGAGGTTTTGTTCAGCTCAGCCAAGTCCCATGAGAATTCCAGGTCTAGGAGGCAGACCCAGCGACAGACCTCAGGCTTAGTCCAACACAGATGGGTGAGAGTTTCCCACCTGGGACACTGGCCCAGAGTGCACCTGTGGGTCCTCTGAGGGAGTGGCAGGCACAGTGTAGAAGGGGGAGCCTTCAGCATGGGGGAAGCGAGCACAGAATGCACACTTGAGGCTCCCACACTGGGAGGCCGAGCCCAGAGGCCAAGTCTTACTCCAGCCATGTGGGGCTGTAGAAAGAAGCCACTGGGGTATATGCTCCATAGGCTGTGGAAAGCTAAAATCCTTGATTGAACTCTCAGGATTGCTCATGTTTGTGGAGAAAACTCCCAAGTGACCTGACCCACCGATGACCATTGCCCCAGGTGAGCTTCACTCGTTCTTCTCTCTCCCTCCTCCCTTTGGTAAACTGTGTGACTCCTAATTGGACCATCCTTACAGACTATCGTGTTACACTACCAGTTCTTTGTTCTCAGACTCCCCTCTCTATAAAAGTGTTGTAATTCTTTAATAAATTTGAGACTGGTCTGGAACTTGCTCTCCTGAGGGTGTTAGTTACCTCGTTGGCCTTACCCCCTCCAGAAGGGACAAAGACCCACAGGTTGAGGCCTAGTCAAACAGTGACAATAGGCCTAGACCCAAACTAAACAGTTACAACAGATGGCATCCAATTGTGGGGACCTTCTTGGAGAAGCATGTCACCAGAGCTCCCTTTATCTCTGAATTGAGAGCCACTCATCTCTGCTCTTGAGACTCCTGAAAAGCGCAGCACTGCATTCACTTTGGCACTCCCACAGGTTTACTCATCCCAGTGAGAGTGCAAAAGCCAGAAATCCAACTCTCTGGCTCCCTGTGATGGTGGGAAAATGTAAGAAGACAAGGGAAGGTACAAACACAGCTCTCATTGCACACACTGCTGCTCCTCTGGAAGCTGTAACTTTTTCTTTTGATGATTCTTCTAACTCCCAGCAAAATAAATTTACAGGTCACTCTGACCTCACTAGGTCAGCCCAGCACATGCTGGCATGGAAGCCTTCCCTGCTGCAGGGGGAGGGCCAACGGAAAGTTGAGCACTGAGGAGATAAGTGAAGAGCAATCTCCTCCCCCAAAGCAGCTTCAAGTCACAGCCTTATGCAAACAAAGAGACTATGCCAAACATGCCAGTTTCTCCAGAGCAAATAAACCTATAAAGGCTTTTACAGGACTTAAGAACAATCAATAGATAACATGCAAAAGATAGGAACTTTACGGCCTGCTCTCATATCAAACTCAAAGGCATAACCAATACAATCTGTACTTTGCTATCTCTACTCCAAGGCTAACAGAGAAGCCAAGGAAAAGGATTTTACAATCTCCTCTCCTCCTAACCCCCACCTAACTCGCCCTGCTAACTCATCAGATGCAACCTGAAATAGATAAACTGGAACTAGCCACTTGCATTCTCCTTGAAAAAGAAGAGGGGGGATTAAAAAACGCTGAGCAACAACTTTCCTGGCTGAACTTGCTGAAGTCTGCTTTGGAATGTATGTTAAGCTGCAACACAGAAAGATGATTTTTTTTTTTCTCATACTACTTTAAATGAAGTCATGGCCATGTTTTCTTTTTTCTTCAGGACTTGCTTTGTGCTTAAATTCTATATTTTCTGAGCTCATGAATTTTTCTTTTTTTGTGTGTGTTTGTGTGTTTTGTGTTTTAATTTGTCAGTCATGTCAAATCATGTACATGATAAAAAATTTAATATACACAAAAAGCACACAAATTTACAATTCAAAAAATATCTTTAATTCATGTGATTTAAAAAGGTTCAATTTAAATTAACTAAATAAGCAAAGATAAAATGTTGTAACATTGCTTAACTCAAAGGTTTTTTTTTTTTTAAGGTGATAACACTACTGCTTGTTGTGAAATGCCTAATGTCCTTTGTTTCTAGGATTTTTCTTCAACAAGGAAAAGAAAGAACAAATACAATTCAATATGCTTGTTTAATACAATTGTTCTTACAGGAAAATAATTAAACTGGTTTTGATATGCAAGAGATTAGTTAAATATGTTTATTGAAGACATCTACTTAAGTAACAAGGTTCAAATGCTGTTAAACTATTAACTCCTTAAATTCCAGGACCACATGCTTCAACAGCCTGGTATTTCAGATTGCTAAGTAATAATAAAGGTTTAAATTGTTTTTTGTCATCACTAATAACAAGGTTAATTAAAATTAACTCCTAACAAGTACATTTCTACTTACAGAGGAATCCAAAGGTTTAAACTGTTTTTCAATCAAGGTACTATAATAACGAAATGTTTCATTTTATTAATACGGAGTAATTTAATTTAAGTTCAAAAGTTTCACAAGGAATATTTCAAAATGTGAATGAACAATGAAGCTAACAGTTAAGAAAAAGTAATAGGTTCTAACCATGAAAATATGTTTAATAAAAAACAAAAAATACATTTCTGGGTTAAAAAGTCCTTCTATGATAGAATACATGAAGATCAAATCAGTAAAAACCAAATTTTAACAAGTTCTTGTGTAACTAAGTTGGTTATATATATGTGAAATGATCGATTAAAAGCCATTTTAGATTTTTTTCCCTAAGGTCAAACAATAATGTGCTAATGTAAACCAAAGTGTAATCTATATGCTAATATGACAAGGTTTTCTTAAAAATACTAATTTACCCTAAACATCATATTGACTCCATTTAACTCATTATTTCCCCTTCTATTTTTCCCCTGCCCCTCCCCCTTTCCCTAAAATGGCGCCCAGCAGGCTTCTCTTCCTGAAAGTCTGCTTCCCCTCAGCACGTTTAGCCACCCAATTAGGTAGCAACACCTTCACCCTGGGCCCTATCTGACCTATAGGCAAATGCCTCGCTGGCAATATGCAGATAGCATAGTTAGTTCATTTCCAAGACTGTATATAGGGCAACAAACTTTTCTAATAAATGGAACCTCTCCTGGCAGCAAGTCTCCAGAGTCTCCGTTTGTTCTTTCACATCAGGTCTCTTAAATTCTATTCTTTAAAACAATCAATCTTATGCTTTGGAATTTTTTACAAATATGGTTAATCAACAAATGTTAAAATGTCATACTATGGTTCAAAACCTAATTTTTCTCAAACCTAAATTTATTCAACATCAAAATAATTGTGCTATTACTCCTGTTTATATGCTAAATGTGTTTATATTTTCCAAGTATACAAGTCTTTTAAGTAAAAACTAAGAAAAATATTTTTATCAAGCTGCTAGTATCCAAACTAATCTTGTCTACAATAATAATTTTTAAGGCTTATAATAATAGTAAACTTTATTGGAGGTTTACCTACATCATTTTATATAATATTATCAGTAAAATATATAAATGTCATCTTACACTAAGGTAACATTTTTTATTTTTTTAAGAAATTTAAAAACATGTTAACTTTATTGGTTTACCCAATTTAAATTCAACCTTTTATTCACGTGAAATAAAGTTGGATCCACTCTTAATTTCAATATCTTAGAGATCTCTTTATGTCAATTTAATATGCACATAAATTTTTTTTTATTTACTTATTGATTCATTGAACACAAATGGAGTACAGCTATTGTTTCACTGGTTGTACACAAAGTAGAGTCACACCATCTGTGCGTTCATGCATGTACACAGGGCAATGGTATATGTCACACACTCTGTTATTAATTTTACCCCCCACCCGCCCCCACCCCTCCCTTCCCTCTATGCTAGCTATCTTTCCTCCATTCTTGCCGCCTTTCCCCCCCGCATTACGCATCATCATTCATTTATCAGAGAGACCATTCGGCTTTTGGATTTTTGGGATTGTCTGATCTCACTTAGCATAACAGTTTCCAACATCATCCATTTACCTACAAATGCCATAATTTTATTCTTCTTTATGGCTGAGTAATATTCTATTGTGTATATATACCACAGTTTCTTTATCCATTCATCTACTGAAGGGCATCTAGGTTGATTCCATAATCTAGCTATTGTGAATTGAGCAGCTATGAACATTGATGTGGCTGCATCACTGTAGCAATCTGATTTTAAGTCCTTTGGGTATAGGCCAAGGAGTGGGATAGCGGGGTCAAATGGTGGATCCATTCCAAGTTTTCTAAGGAATCTCCACACTGCTTTCCAGAGTGGCTGCACCAAATTGCACTCCCACCAGCAATGTATGAGTGTACCTTTTTCCCCAGATCCTCCCCAACACCTGTTGTTGCCTGTGTTCTTAATAAAAGACATT
>JAJEJO010003893.1:0-15075 GCA_020662805.1 Glaucomys volans
AAGCACCTAAGTGTGGGGATGAGTCCCTGTCCACTCTGTGCACAGTCAGAGCTGGGGAAAGAAGACTCTATTGATGTTCTCCCTGGGACTCAGTGGGACCTAGAAGCCCACAGTTCTGTGGTCCCTTGGCTTTGGTCACTTGGAAAGGACTGGCAAAGAAGCAGCTAGGAACAGTCTGCCTGGCCTCAGCAGTTCCCTGAGCTGCTGCTGGAGATGGCCTTCTGTGCTTATGGGCCTGAGTGTGGCCAGTGCCACTAGCACCCAGAACGGCCCTGTCAACCCTCATTAGGACTCCTGCCCCCCTCAGCCCCCGCTGAGATTCAGGACTGGCTACATAATTTGCATAACCCAGTGAAAGTGAAAATGCACAGTCCCTCATTAAGAAACGATTAAAAATCTCAAGATGGTGACAGCAGAGCATTCTAAGTGGCACGAAGTGAGCCCTGGCTGCCTAATATTTGCTTCCAAAGGGGGACTTTTGGGCCATCATGAAAACAACTCTAAAAAAGAATTTTCAGGCCCTGGTGGCAGGTGGCAGAGGAGTTAGGCCTGGCTGCTGCTCTCAAATTGCATCTTGGAGATTAGGGACTGCTAACTCCAGTTCCCAGCACACAAGGTAGCTTCCTTTGCTTTCCTCAGGCCCCCCCCCCCCCCCCGCCCCCAGAGCAAGGGAGGTGTGTGTGTGTGTGTGTGTGTGTGTGTGTGTGTGTGTATGTGTGTGTGAGAGAGAGAGAGTGTGCATGTTGGAAACAGGAGCAAGCTGAAGGAAGAATGGTGGTATATAATCAGTTTGGTTTTGCATTAACCTCTGCTTCTAACCCTTTCCTGGGTGTGTGTGTGTGTGTGTGTGTGTGTGTGTAGTGCCGTGTACAGTTCCTGTTGTCCCGATGAGCTGGGGATCTAGCTGCAGTTTCTCTCCTGCTTTCTGCATCTGGAGTTAGACCCTGGCAGTCCACCCAGATGCTTGGAAGGGAGGATAACACTGCCATGCAGGGGAGCTCATGCTGAGAGCGGGATGGAGGGTTAATGGGCTTGTTATCGGCACCTGCTGGGTAGCACTGTGCTTCTCCCAAGAAGACAGACACTGAGATAAATTACCTGGCTAGATCAGTCTCCTGGTGAGAAGACAAATGCTTCTGAGCAGAAAGGAATGAATTTAAAAACTAGGCAGGTCCCAGGGTGAAGGTGAGACTCAGTGCTGGTGATTTGGGGAGAGAAACTCGACTCTCCCTCTGCTGTGCCCCATCCAAGGCCTCAATTCATCCAGAAATACTTGCTGAGGGCCTGCTAGGCTCCCAGTGCTGAGGAGGACACAGAGGGCTCTCCATCGTGTCCCCACCTGGAATGAGGACTGGGGCCTTGGGTTTGTCACTTGGCAGGCCTGGCCCATGAAAGGTGCTGAAGAAGGGCTGACTGAGAGAATTAAATTGAAAAATGGTGGCAAATTGGTAACAAGGACGCCAAGTTCTTCAGAGCTCAACGAGTGGGATACACAATGACAACAGGGAACTTGCAGTTGGTTGGAGGTGGAGAACTGTCAGAGAGATGGGATTTATGCTGCATCTAGAAGAGGGAGTTGGATTGTTGGGAGCTGGAGGGTGTGAGTCTCAGGCAAATCAGGGCAGATATGGAGAACAAAAGCCCTGGTGTTTCAATGACATAGGGGCCAAAGGCAACCCAACTTTTCATAGGTTGACTTACCCCAAACCACACAGCTTTCTGAGCTTCATTTGTCCATATCTAAGATGAGAGATTATAGTGTCTACCTCATAGGGTTTTTGTGAGAATTACTTAAACAACCCTCATGAAACACATACCCTAGTGCCATAGATGCTCAATAAAAGGCAACAGCTTTTTATTATTAACTAGAAAGATGTAAAGCAGGAAAGCATAACACATTTGAGAGGTAACAACTTCTGTCTTGCTTAAGAAAAATGGAGTTTATTTAGGTAATAGATGGCTTTAAATTATATGATGGGGCTGGTCTAGGTAGGGTCTTGAACGCCAGGTTCAGAAACTGAGAATTTTTGGAAGAGGAGAAAAAAATTTAAGTGACCCTTTGGGGTCTTAGAGAATGATTCCTTTTGCTCTTTTGTTTTGTCAGGTCATTCTTGCATTGGTGTTGGTCCATGTGTATCATATCCTTTTCCCAATTATTTTAAAATTATTTTCAGATGTTACAAGTATCATCTAATTTTGGAAATAATCAGGAAATCTTTGGACCATATGAATAAAAAAAGTTATTGGAAATGGAAAGGGGAAACCCTTGGAATTTAAAAAATTGTAATCCAAGGATTTGCCTGGCTTTGGGCTGTAGTAAGGCACAAGGGGACAGAAAGGATGTGCTGTCCCTGGGGAGGGGGAGTATAGAAAGTTGGGGGGAATGTTTGCCAGGAGGGCTGAGATACCCACATTGGAACAATACTTCTTTACATAGGACTGTCTAATAGGCCTCCTTT
Organism: Glaucomys volans; assembly: GCA_020662805.1. NCBI lineage: Eukaryota > Metazoa > Chordata > Mammalia > Rodentia > Sciuridae > Glaucomys > Glaucomys volans. The sequence continues at coordinate 2,460 of JAJEJO010003893.1, forward strand.
CTAGAAGGTGACCTGTAAAAAGACATAAAAATGTAAAATAAGCAACTCCTTTGGTCCAGCTTCTTCCCATCTGGGAATTTATGTTAAGGAAATAATCAGACAAGAATGTTTGTCTGTGTGACATTTAGGATAGCAAAGACATGAAAACAACAGAAGGACCTGTTAATGTGGTATGGATTTTTTAGAAAAGTGTTCAATAGAATACTAATAATAAGCAATTATTAAAATTATGGTACATATCTGTATATGTGGCTATTGGCAATTGTCCTTTGATGGAATGTCAAAGAAAAAAAAGTAGGCTTTATAGCAATATATTTGGATGGCAAAATTTATGTCAATTACATTTTTGTATGCATTAAAACTCAGGAAGGCTATGAACCAACTTTGTACTGGCAATCTTTGGGAAAGGAATTATGAGTAGATGTGGGTGTTTATATTTTTTAATCATATAAAATTTTAACAACATATTACTTTAATCACAATCAAATATATGAAAATATATTTCAGATTTTAAAAAATCCTCGTGCATTTTTTTATGACTTTGAAAGAAACAAATATGAGTAAACTGCCTTCAAAGTAGCTGATTTGAAAGTAAATAATGAGCCATGTGTGGTGACACCTGTTATAATCCCAGTGCTCTGTCGGCTGAGGCAGGAGGAGGATCCCAATGTGGAGGCTGGCCTCAGAAACTTTGGAGACCCTTCCTCAAAATAAAAAAATAAAAGGGGCTGGGGATATAGCTCAGTGGTAAAGTACCCCTTGGGTTCAATTCCCAGTACAAAAAAAAAAGTAAATATTGTGACAAAGAGCTACCAAGATGGTTGGCATAATTAAAATCAATTACAATGATAAGAAAATAATTACCTTCACTGTAAATTACTTTGAAAGATGGTTTCTATAGACTTACAGCTGTGATTAAAGTTAAACGTAAAATCCACAGGCATGTTTTAGGATGATTCATGTTGCTTCTCCCTTGAGCTCCCTCTAGCTGCCTGGGCTCCCAGGGTCCCCTGCAAAGGGAGTTGAGCAGGATCTCAGACTCAGGCAGTGTTCAGTGCCTCAGTCTGCTTGCTGCACATTTCAAGAGGGCAGGATCCTGCAGCGAACCAGGGAGGCCTGTGGATGTGAGACATGGGCTCACCATCCTCCTTTGCCAGCCCTCACCTTGGCAGCAGCAGATGCCCTTCCCCCATCCATGAAAGCAGGTGTTTAACTGGGCACTTGCTACGTACCTCATGGAGCTGAGGATACAGAGCTGCTGGGAACAAAGGGCTGTTGCTCTCCAGGAGCCTGTAACCACCCCTTCTAGGGATGGGCAACAACTGGCAATATTAGAGTCGCAGTTCACAGGGCAGGTGGTTGACCAACCCATCCATTAAGCAATCAAGGCTGGTGGAGTGGGATGTCTGATCTGGAGATGATTAAGATGATTAAGACTGTAACTCACTCCCTGCTTTGATTTCTGAGGTAAGGATGTGGTGCCACAGTGAATTGGGAAGTCTGAGGTCAAGTGTGAGACAGTGTCGCGTGGTACTAAAAGCAGACGGATTTGGGTTTGAATCCTGGCTCTGCCCTTGTTTACTGACTGTGTGGTTTGGGCAAGTTACTTAATTATTAAGCTCCAATTTCTTTACTTGTTGAGAAAAATAAAAGTAAAAAAGGAATGGTAACAATATAAGATCGTGTAAATAAAGCATTTTGCATAAAGTGATATTTTTTTCAGTTAGGTATTATCAAGTCCATTTAATAGAAAAGGAAGCTGAGGCTTAGGAGGAAAGCAAAGTCTAACTCCCAACTTAAGCTCTTGCTTCTGACACAGCCATCTTCCCAACTTCATGAGGACACCTGCCCCTTTCCACCTTGCCCCCCAGCCTGGAACTCTTCCCCTCCCCCTCTCCATTCTGTGCAGCATCATACACTCTTGTCTCATTTGCATTCTTACATACTGTGTGTGAAAGGCAAGACTGAACTTTCATGTCCTTGAATAGGGCATAGTTATGGGACTAGAGAGAAGAGTTGGGAGTTGGAGAAGGATAGTGGGATGAAGAGATCACTTCTGAGAAAAGGAACAGTAACGTCTCTGGGGCTGAAGATTCTGGAGCAATGGGACTTAGAGCTGGGTTTTCTGGAGAGCTTTCCACTTGGCTTGGGAGAGAATGGGTGGCTGGAAGTGGGGAGGGCAGGCAGGTGTCCTGTGGAACCTGGTGGTGCAGGATGCACTGAGAAGAGACGAGGCAGCAGACGGATGGACATGAGAGGCACTGAACTAAGGGAGACAAAGTAGAAGTCAGGTCCCTATTGTTGGAAGACCCCCAAACTATGTTCATGTGGGAGTTTTTGCATGTGGAATAAGGTGTTATGAATTTAATAATATCAGATTTAACGCTTGTAAGGATTTTATTTCCATGACTGATTCTATTTTCTTCTGTCACATATCCCTTTTCTCTGATGCCATGCAAATGAGAACCTCTCTAGGAAGAGGATACCCACATTTGCTGCATGTTGAGGGATCCATTCATGTATAAGTTATTTATTTATTTTATTTTTATGTGTCAGGCAAGCACTCTACCACTAAGCTACATCCCCAGACTAACTTTTTTTTTCTTTTAAAAAAAACAAAGACTGTTCAGAAAGTTTGAAAACACCTACCATGAAACTAGCCTGCATATTCTGTTGCTGACAACTCCCTGCAGGAGAAATTGAGGTGAAGGGAAGGATGACAATAGAAGAGGGGGTCCTCAAAGCTCAGTTGCCAGGGTATTAAAAGGATCAGCCTGAGTCCCTGGTTTGGAAGGAGGAGGGTGATCTGTCCACAAGAACCTAAAGGGAAAACACTTGTGTGAACAAGCAGGTGTGGTCATGGGGTCCATGTGGCCTTAATGTAGCATAAAACTTCATCCTTTCTAACTGTTCAGGTTGGAGAGCCTCAGTTTCCTCTTTCAACAGAGACAAGAGTAATCTCTAGGAAGCAACTGAGCCATGGTCTTGTGTAGAGGGGCTGTTCTTTAAATGCTAGTTCTCTTCCCACTTGGACCCGAGGCCAGTGCCTCGGTGGGACCAGACACTTGCCTCCTGATATACTTGGAAGCCAGTGGAAACTCAGTCAAACTACAGCACCGCCAGAGTCCACCCCTGCCAACTCCTGTTTTCTGGCAGGGCCTACCTGGTTAACTTCTGTCTGGGCAGGTGAGCCGGCAGGCAGCAGATGGGTAAGTTATTTTTAGCATCTTACTGAGGATGACGTATATGAGTTTTGAGGCTGCATACCTGGATCTGTGCTTATCTGACATATGCACACAGACCCAGGGAGCAGCAAAAAAGAAATTTCAATAGGATGATGTCAGGAAAGGGGCCACCTCCCAGGCCAGGCAGAACACAAGTATGCCACAGTTTACCTTAGCCAAGTTTGCAGGGTAAGGTCCCAGACTTTGGAAGTTGATTCCTGAAGGTGCGTCCTTCTCACATAGCTCTGTAGTTTTGCAGGTGCTGTCCCTTCTGCTGTTTGAATATGGCTTGTCCTTGCCAAAACCCATGTTGAGGCTTGGTCCCAGTATAGATGTTGAGCATCCCCATCCCAAGGCTGGGGAGTGAATCCAGGGCCTTGTGCATGGGAGGCAAGCACTCTACCACTGAGCAACACCCCCAGCTCATTTGGGATCTTAAAGAGGTGATTAGCACATTAAGACAGATTAATGCTTTTCTCCAGGAAGTGAGTACTTACCCTAAAGGGACTCAATTGGTCACCACAGGAGCAGGTTATTATAAAGCAAGCCTAACACCCCTTAACCCTCTCCTGCACACAACTGCTTTTCTTTGTATCTGCACACTTGTCCTTTTACCATGAGGCCCTTATCAGAAGCCAAGCAGATGCTGGTGCCATGCTCTTAAGACTTCTAGAACTGTGTTCTAAATAAACCTCTTTCCTTTATAAATTATCCAAAGTTGGGTGTTTTGTTATAGCAACAGAAAAGGAACGAAGATACCTCCCTTACACTTTTAGTTCTTATCCTAATGAATTTCTGCCAACTTTCCCAAAACTTTTCCTGACATCCTCAGGCAGTGTTAGACACCCATGTGGCCTGCCTTATCACCTCTGTCACAGCTGTTAAACACCCACTGTTATAGCTATCTGCCTTTTTAACCACTCCAAGGCCTTGCTGAGACCAGAGGCCTCGTGATATTCACGTGTGTATTTCTAAGACATGACACAGTGCCTGGCAGATGCTGGGTGTGGATGAACAAATGAATTGTATAAATTTGTTAATTTTGTGACATCTTTCCCTCATCTTGGCCCCCACAAAGTACTCTATAATTTTACATTAATTTCTTTTTTTTTAAAGAATCACCCACTTTTTTTTTTTTTTTTTTTTTTTTGGTGGTGCTGGGGATTGAACCCAGGGCCTTGTGCTTATGAGGCAAGCACTCTACCAACTGAGCTATATCCCCAGCCCTCGAATCACCCACTTTTAAAAACAATTTTTTATAGTTGTAGATGGACAGCATGTCTTTATTTTATTTGTTTATTTTTATGTGGTGCTGAGGATCGAACCCAGTGCCTCACACATGTGAGGCAAGTGCTCTGCCACTGAACTACAGCCCCAGCCCCATTGCATTAATTTATTTTAAATGAAATTGAAATTGCTTTTGTCCCAAGAATTTCACAGCCACCCATGAAAGCCACAGGATATCTGGGAAATCAAAAAATAAGAATTAGAATCCCCATCCCTCATCCTTGGGTTCAAAGATTCTCATCTTGGAGTGACCTGTTGAAGCAGGGTGGGGGTCATCCAAACAACATGGGGAATGCAGAAGTTAGTGTGCCTGGGGATGAGCTGCCTCTGGCAGAAGGGCCTGCCCTGGATTGCTGCTGAGTTCACTGGGCGTGGCTCTCCACAAAGAGCTGTCTGTGTAATGGGTTACAGAGCATGCATATTGATGTACGCCTCTTTCATATAAACATACATACTGATGTGTGCCTCTTACACACATGCATATTACTGTGCATATCTTACATACAAACATGCAAATGGATGTGCACTCTTACATACATGCTGATAGCACCTCTTACATACACATACACTAATGTGTACCTCTTACATACAAACATACTGGCATGTACCTTTTCTTCTCCGGGAATCTCATGTGGAAGCCCTACTGATGTCCAAGGAGTCAGAGAAGGTGGAGTGGCTCAGGGCAAGGTGTTTGCTATTCTTGGAGGCCTCTATTCTGGATGTGGCATTTCTGTCTGAGCTAGAAGGCCACCATATGAACTCATAGATAAACTGACCAGGTCTCTGCTATTGTTTGTATCTGGAATGTCCCTTAAAGGCCCGTGCATTAAAGGCCTGGTCCTCAGCTTGGCACTGTTGGGAGGCAGTATAAACTTGAAAGCAAGCCGGGCGTGGTGGCGCACGCCTGTAATCCAAGTGACTTGGGAGGCTGAGTCAGGAGGATCGCGAGTTCAAAGCCAGCCTCAGCAACTCAGCGAGGCCCTAAGCAACTCAGTGAGACCCTGTCTCTAAATAAAATACAAAATAGGGCTGGGGATGTGGCTCAGTGGCCGAGTGTCCCTGAGTTCAATCCCTGGTTCCAAAAAATAAAAATAAAAAATAAAAAAAAACTTGAAAGCACTGGGAGGTCTTAGGCCATTGGTGGCATGCCCTTGAAGGGATTTTGGGACACCAACCCCTTCCTTCTTCCTTTTTTGTGTCTCAGCCACGAGGGAATCAGTTTTGCTTCTCCATGATGTTCTACCTCACCACAGGCCCAAGAGAAAGGTGTCTACCAACCACGGACCGAAACTTCCAAGACTGTGAAACAAAATGAACCTTTCCTCTAGGTTGATTATCTCAGGTATTTTGTTACAGTAATAGAAATATGGCCAACCCAGTCTCTACTGCCTATGAAGTGTCAGAGTTATTTGGGTCACAGTTCCAAGATGCTCCAGAGAAACTACCTAGAGAAACCATAACCATTTTAAGGAGAAGGTGTATAGGTTACATGTATGACAAGGATGAAGCTCTAACTTCATCTCTGAAGGATCCTCTTTATTACAATCTGGGAGCCTGATTTTGAAGAGCCTAGTAATCACCAGGGCATCAGCAGCTGGGTGGGGGGTGGGGTGGAAGAACTCTACGAAGTCCTGTCCTTGGATTTTCCTCATTGCCTCAACAAAATGAGATACCAGAGGTTCTGAGAACATGTTTCTTCAGATGTTGAAATTACACACTTGCAGCAGCCAGAATGGCTATTTGCAGTAATAACTATCCTAGCACAGGTTGAAAAAGTCTAGTAAATGTTGCCCTTGTTTGAAATCTTCCCCTGATCCCCACCCCACCACCTCTCCAGTGCTGGCCAGGTTGGGAGGCAGAGTGACTATTTTCTGTTTGTTTGTGTTTCAGAGCCAAGCTGTCTGGACCCACTGTCTGGAAGAACTTCTTCCCCATCCCAGAAACCATACCCAGCAATCAGGAGTCATGGCCGACCCCAGGGCCGGCTCCGTAAACATTTTGAATACCAGGAGGGGTCATTAGCTGAGGGTGGAGGATAGCTTTGTTTGAACCTGTGACAGTCATCATGAATCCAAAACTGACCGTGGTCTTCGCCTTTTATCTCACAGGAGCTCAAATGATACTGTGGGAGAACAGAACACGGTTTAAATCAGTGGTTCACAGTTCAAATCAGCCTGCCCTTGAAATCACTGAGGAGAGCTAATAATGCAGATGTTCAGGCTGTTCTCTAGAGGAATTCGATCAGACTCTCTGGGGTTGGAACCCAGGCACCTGCATTCTTCCACATTCCACAGGTGATTCCAATGTGCAGCTGAATTTGAGACCCAAGGGCTTACATGGTGCTTGGAGTTTCTGCCCACCACTGTGTCCATGGCTAAAAGCCCCGGGGTGAGGAAGAGATGGTGGACACAACTCTTCTACTCCTGTAGGATTTCCTGGTTCCTTGTACTTTTCTAGTGATGAGCACCTGTCCATGTAGAATGTGATTCTGGGGTTTAAAGGGCTGTATTTCACGGAAGGTCCTAGAACTGCATCTGATTCAACCAAAGTCATGGCAGTCTCTCTCGCACTCTTTGGGTAATGGAAGGGATTTTCAAGTGTGATGCTGGCCATAGGAGATTTTATTTTCATCCAAACCCTCAAACCTAAGCCCTGGGTGACACCCTGCATTCCCCTCCTCAGCAGATGGTTCTCCACTCACCAGTGGCCCTGCTGGAATCCAGACATCATTTTCCATCTCACATTCCCTCAGTACTGCACTGGTTTTCAGGTCTCAGGGATACTTCCCAATCTCTCTGTCCCTACTTTGGGTTAGTCCTTCATCTTGAATCTAGTCCCATCACCTCCCATGAGCTCCCCTGTCTCTAGTCTCAGTCCCTCTATTTCTCCATCTCCTGCTTTCAGAGAGACCAATCCAGGCACAAACTGCCCATCTAGTCCCAATAATTCTTCATTGCTTTCAAAATAAACTTGAAACTTCCTGGAATGACCTTCTGTGCTCTGATTGTCCAACACCTTTGCACATGACCCAGTGTACCACCTTAATGATCTATGTTCCAATCACATAGACTTGCTTTTTTGTGAGTCTTTGCTTATGCTATTTCCTCTGCTTGGAATTCCTTTCCCTCTTCTGGTGGCTGGCTACTTTTTGTCTCTTAATAGCCAGTCCATGTGTCCTAACCTCTCTCCTCCCCAGGCTGCATCAGTTGCCTCCTCTCTTTGGCCAGAATATCCTAGGCACCACTCAGTTGAAGTATACTTTCAAGCCATATCACGAGCTTTCATGTCCTTGTGTGTCTTCCTTTTATAATGTGTGCTCCTTGAGGGCAGGAGCTAGGTCTTCTTTGCATCCTTGGTGCCTGTATTAGTCAGCTTTTCTTTGCTGTGACAAAATACCTGAGAAAATCAACTTAAGGGAGGAAAGATTTATTTTGGCTAAGAGGTTTCAGTCCATGGTGGCTTGACCTCATTGCTATGGGACTATGGTAAAGCAGAACATCATGGCAGGGAGCACCTGGTGGAGCAGAGCTGCTCACTTCATGGCAGCCAGAAAGCAGAGAAAGAGAGAACGAGTGAGCAAAGATGGGGCCAGGGACAAGGTATATCCTTCTGAGGCATGCATCTGGTGAAGAACATCTCTAACTAGGCCTCACCTCCTACCGTTTCCACTACCTCCCATTAATCCACTCAATTGTGAACTCATTAAAAGACTAATCTATTGATGAGATCAGGGCCCTCATGATCCAATTACTTCCCCAGAGCCCCACCTCTGAACACGGTTGCACTGGGGATCCAGCCTTCAACACATGAACCTTTGGGGGACATTCCAGATCCAAACCATAACAGTGCCTACACAGTGCCTGGACAAAGAAGCCTTTGTACTCAATGCCTGACCTTGCCCCAATATTCCTCACTGCTATACCCCCACTTTTGCTGACTTGAGACCTGTTTCAGATCCACTTGGCCTACACAAAACTCTGAGAGAGAAAAAGCTTGGCTTGGGTCCCTCCCAGTGGACTCTTTCCATCCGTGGTTGTTTCTCCTTTCTGTGGGGCTCCTCTTAACAGTTCCCAATCCCCTCATTCTCAGGAACTCTGAGATTCTTTCTTTCTCTATCAAAATACTCTCTCAGAATGAGTGCATTCTCGCTGAAACACAAGCAGTGTTATCTTTCCCAGGCTTATTTGTGTTTTAGCAGGGAAAATTCAAAGGAATTAATTTCTTTTCTTTCTTTTTTTTTTTTCGTCAAAAGAATTAATTTCTAACTGCGGAAATTTCAGGCCATAGGAGAAGCCAGAGGGAAAATTTGAGAGTGGGACAGACTTCTGTGGAGACTTTCTCCAAAGACTGTCATGCTTTCTTTTTTTGTTTAAATTTTTAGTTGTAGATGGACAAAATACCTTTATTTTATTTATGTGGTGCTGAGGATCCAACCCAGTGCCCCATGCATGCGAGGCATGAGCTCTACCACCGAGCCATAATCCCAGCCCCATGCTTTCTCTTTTATTAGAGGGTTGGAGGACGGTGAAATTTACCAACTTCTCTCAGCAGGAAGAAAAACAGAGAGACTTTTCAAGCTTGCTTTCTCTCTTGGCTCACCCATACACCTCCCTGTGGGGATTCTATATAGGGAAGGTGACTGGGGTCCTGACAGTCAGATCTGTCCATCGAGGCATCACAGCAAGACACAGTCACGAAGAACAAAGCCAGGAGAATGGAACCAAAACCTGAGGACTTGGAGGCACCAGTCAGGTCCCCACTGGTGGTGTCAGAGGCAGAACAGAAAGGGGACAATTGTCACCAGGGAGAGGACTGAAGACAAGTGAGCAGAGAAAGTGGGTTGCTCACCATCAAGGCCAGGAACCCTAAACACTAGGTGGGCTGTTGTGAGAGCCACTTGGCCAGACCGTGTCTGGGAAGATGAGCAACGACAGATCTGTTTCATGACTGAGATGTAACCTCAGAGGCTGGGATTCTTGGGATACAGAGACCATCATCCATGGCTAGCTTGGTCCCGTGCATGGCCTGAGTGCTTTCGGTGATACCAGCCACAGTGCAGTTTCCATGAGGCGGGGTTCATTCAGGTTATCCCTGGTGCACAAGTGCCAAAAAATAGCTAGGATTTACCTTAAGGCTTCCAGCCAGCGCCCAGTGGCCCTTGGCCAGGTCATCAGGGTGTTCATTCCTATCCTGTGACTCCTCCTTCTGAAGTGCTTGCAGCTGCTGGCCAGTCTCCTGCCTTGGCCACTCACTGAGGGACTTGCAGATCTATTTGATCCCTACTCTCTCCTTTGACCATGGCAGCTGCAGTTTCTTCTATCCCATTCAGAGGCAGGAAGCTTAGCATGCCCAACAGGCAGAGCAGGCAGTGTCCCCCTAGCTTCAAGGGGCTCCACAGAGACCCTTTCCTTTCCCCAAATTCTCTTCTGTCTTGCTTCACTTCCCTAACTCCTTATTAGGATTTCATCTCTCTGTCTCTTGTGAGAATACAAATATCCTGTGTTGGTATGTGCTTGCTGGATCCTAACCAGGGCAGGTTTTCATCAAAGGGGAGCAGAGGGAGGATGGACTGGGGTGGGCAGCAGATGCACCTAACAAGGGGAGAACAGGTAGCTGAAAGGGAGTGTGGGGATCGTGAAGACAAGTGCCCCCACTTCCTAATCAACTTCTATCTGTGAGGATCCCAGATTGCCAAACCCTGCCAGATTTGTGCTGATAAAAGATTTTTGCACCAATTCCAAATGTGAGGAGGCATTTCTGAAATTGTAGGTTGGACAATGAAATAATAATTTCCAGGTCTTTTGGATGGTTTATGGAGTCAACCTGACTTTTTTTTTTTTTTTTTTTTTGGAGTGGGGGGTGGAGGGCTGCTGGGGATTGAAGCCAGGGGTGCTTTACCACAGCTACATCACTCTTTCTTTTTATTTTCTGAGACAGGGTCTTGAACTTGAGATTCCCCCACCTCAGCCTCCCAAGTCTCTGGGATTATAGATATGTGCTACCACACCTGACTCAACCTGATGTTTTAAATGGAAACGGTTCCAGAACACCAGGCTTACTGGTGGCCATCAGTGTGGAAGTGAGTGATGGTAGCAGCCATCTACCAACCTCCATCTAAACCCTTATCCCATAAGCATTTGGAAAATGGAGGTGACGTTTCCATTCAGTGGCCCTGTCCTATCCAATCTGACCCTCCCTTTGGCAAAGGCTCAGACTCAACTCTAACAGGAACTGTGGCTGCCCTAAGAATTCAACCAAGTGGGGGAGAATCCAGGGGCTTCTCTGTTCTCCTTGTCTTCAGGTCTCATCCTGAGTTTTTCTTCTGCGAAAAACACAAGAAAAAAAGAAGGAGCAGACAAAATGACCAGGTAGGATGAAAAATTAGGAAAATACAAATATAACAAAAACACACTAACCAAAGCCCCTCTGAACTTCTTAGAGGAGACTTCAGGGTCTGGATTTTGGCAACCAGCCTGGGGCTGGTCTGAAGGCTGTTGTGCATTTCTCTGGGGAAAGGCAGGGGTTTATTACTGTTCTGGCAGAGAGAGATGTGAGGTGGAATGCGAGGCAACACGAGACATTGTGCAAGGCTGTGTTTCTATGTAAATCTTTCCTTTACGTGGAGGCTCAGAGAAAGGTCTCTATACTTCCTTACACTCTAGTTGACAGATCGCACCTCTTCACAAAGATAGTTCTATACACAGGGCTGGTGTCATGCTTGCTGGTCAGAGCCAGGCCTGTTTGTCTCCAGTTTTCCTCACAGTGCCAGATGCTACTGTGCACGTAGCTGGTGTTCAGGAGACTCAGCCATGGCTGTAATTGGCTTCACCTCAGCTGCAAAGGCTTTGGCCTTGAAGGTAGGAGAGACCTCCCATAGTGAGATTCATGCCCTCTTCAGGAAAGGGAAACTGTGGGGTTGAAATGGGGCAGGCATGCCGTCCTGGAGTCCACCTGTGTCTGTGTGTGACCTTGGTAGAGCCACCTCGATGCCTTGTTTCTCTGCCACGTCCCTTTCCTGGCTCCACGGTTTCTGGGCACACACAGGGTCTCCCATCTGTGCACAGATCACTCCAGATTCTGGGATGAAACCAGGTGTGAACAATTGCTACTTTACTATGCAGAATCCTCCCTTTTCCTTTTAAGTTGTCTTTGAAATCAAACTAAAAAAGAAATATTTACACAGAGATTTTCCAAAGACCATTGTTTAATACGCCTGGTAATCAGCACCAGCTTTCGAAAGTATGGTTATTTTTGCCTTAAAATTATTGCACCATTTGACTAAAATTTTCTTGTGAATGTTTCTGATGAAAAAAATTTGTTATTAAAAGGGTTTTTAAAAAATTTTTATTTGTTCTAATTGGTTATACATGACAGTAGAATGCATTTCGATACATTGTTCAAAATGGAGCATAACTTCTCATTCCTCTGGCTGTACATAGAGCTGAGTCACACCAGTAGTGTAATTATACATGTGTATAGGGTAATAATGTCTGTCTCAATCTACCATCCTTCCCATCCCCACGACCCCACCCCTCCCCTCACTCCCCTCTGCATAATCCAAAGTTCCTTCATTTTTCCCTACCCACCTCCCACCAAGGATCAGCATCCACTTATCAGAGAAAACATTTGACCTTAGGTTTTTTGGGATTGGCTTATTTCATTTAGAATGATATTCTCTAGTTCCATCCATTTACCTGCAAATGCCATAATTTCATTCTTCTTTATGGTTGAGTAACATTGCATTGTGCATATGTATCACATTTTCTTTATCCATTCATCCATTGAAGGGCATCTAAGTTGGTTCCATAGTTTAGCTATTGTGAACTGAGCTATAAACATTGATGTGGCTGCATTCCTGTAGTGTTCTGATTTTAAGTCCTTTGGGTATAAACCGAGGAGTGGGATAGCTGGATCAAATAGTGGTTCTAGTCCAAGTGTTCTGAGGAATCTCCATACTGCTTTCCATAGTGGTTGCACCAATCTGGAATCCCACCAACAATGTATGAGTACACCTTTTTCCCAACATCCTTGCCAACACTTATTATTGCTTGTATTCTTGATAATTGCCATTCTGATTGGGGTGAGATGAAATCTTAATTTTTTTT